>JASDQU010103605.1:78195-113621 GCA_032191745.1 Picea mariana
TATATATATATATACATATCTTGTTTCTAAATATGCAATTAATGACATTTAATTGTAACAACTCACCATGCAGGAACCGTATAGATTGTCATTGATGGGCAAAAGGCTTGAGGAGATCTCCTATTAATGCGCATTAAACCAAGATTTGTGGGGGGTTATATTATCCCTTCCGAGTGTTGATTTAAAAATCATGAAATGTCGTTCGCACATCATGGCCTTGACACGTTCACGAAACCTCCAATCCTTAATTGCTCTTCACCATACCTGCCACCTTTGCATTTCTAAATATGCAATAAGTAAGCTTTATTGCTAACAGTTCATCATGCACCACCCATACAGATTGTCATTAATCAACGAAAGGCTCAAGGAACTTTCCCATTCATAAGAATTTAACCAAGATTTAGAGGAGAGTTACATTATCGGCTCTAACTGTTCACTTCAACCATCATCTGGAGCAAACCAATGTTCTCATAAAGCTATGGCATCATCACGACAATATTTCTGTGGAGATACAATGAACATATTCGAGCACGAGGACTAGAACTTCCAGTGGTCTAGGGCATATTATTATTACTCAACCTCTGCCGTAGAGAACCAATTAATTTGGACCTCTAGGATTTCTCGTGCAGGCTATGTCCCTAAGGTTTTTGACTGTAAGGACTTGGTCTCTTGGTGCGTCGATAAATTTATTTCAGACAAAAGAATTATTCCACTGCGAGACCGCTCTTCTGTTTCTTTTTCACCTCAGGTCTTCTGCCAGATGCTAATATTTCCAGAGCCAACATTGAAGTTCAAAGAAGAAGACTTGAAACAGTTCCTAGCAAAACATAATAATGGGTTGGACCTCTTGCCCCATTTATTGGAAAACCCACTTCTAGTTCCTGAAGATATTACAAGCTTGCAGGTTAGTTCATTTAGAAATCCATTTCGCGAAATTGCATGGCTATTTACAAGAATAACGAGACAAGAGTCCACAACAACTGTTTCCTATATGGCTCTTTATATTTGTATTTCACAGTTAATGAACAAGCAATTTTTGATTGGGGCAAGTTAATTTCCCATGAAATATGTTCCCAATTCTCAAGCTTCAAAAAGGAAAAGAAATTTTATATGTCGTCCTATTTAGTTTTTGTGATAGCGCATTCTTGTCGGTTTCCTCAACTATCTCTCTCCAAGAATGTCAACAGTGAATTCCACCCAGTAACGTTCTGGTACCAGGCCTTGTGGAAGCACAAGGCTTCCCACTGTTTCTATGAAGTTTTTAATTGTTTCGTGTCTGTTTTCAAAGCTTTGTTGTTAGGAGAAGATGCTCCCCGCATATCTCAATAATCAGTTGTTTGGATAGGAAGGGGACACTCGAACATTTGGATAATTACACTGTCATAAGAATTTTTGGCTCCACGGAAATACCTTCTCTCCTTCCATGTCATATTACGGACATAATGTTTGTTGCAGAAGTATCACGACAATACAATTACTGGTTGCATTTGTTGCAAAAGAAGAAAAAAAAATAGTTTATTCCTCTGCCTTGGAAAGTAGGGGAGTTCGTGTTGAAAAACGTCAAGAAAATTGATGAATTCATAGTGCATTCTAGCATCTCCAACCTGAGATATACTGAAATCATAAGAGGGTTCAACCCCTATAATATTTTTCGACAACATTTACAAACACTTGGCGTTGGTGATTTTTTTTTTTTAAAACACCTGCCCGAAAACAAAGATAGTGGCGACAACGCTCCTGCGTCTGATGCTGATGACATGCACATAGTGCAAAGATGCACTAAATTGTACATGCAACATGGGAAAGGCCCTGGTGACAAGAGTGTTCAATCGGAAAATAACACTCCAAAAAGTATGACATCCCAGAGCATCGCTCCAACGGCCCACCACAACAACAAAGAAACTCAAAGTTCTTCAAATGGAGGAGGAGATAATGACCCTCCTCACTGTAAAACTGATAGTTCTCACAAGCTTCCAATAGAGAGGAAGAGAAAAAAAATGTGAGACGCGGAAGAGCTAGAAATTTAGAGTGAGAACATGGAACTTGACACTGATCTGGATAGCATGCTCTGCTTCCTTGATCATCCCGGAAACGCCATCCAGTGTAGCCATCCAATGGACATCTCCGTTACCAAAAATTTTGATGAAGATGAATCCTTCGTGTTCCAGAGTGTTGTTTTTGATAGCCAGTCCAAAAAATTGATAATTGAGAAAAAATATGTTAAAAATAAGAAAGGGAAATCTCGTTCAGAGGTTTCCCTTGCTAACATGCAGTCATCCCAAATCTGTCAACTTCACACCGCAAGAGGATAAGCACTTCATGATTCCATTGGAGGCATCGAGACTGAGAATGCTAGACTAATGGACTGGGTCAAGGAATTGGAAGAGGCTTTCATTCCTATGCCATTGCTTGTCAATCCTTTGGAAATAGCCATGCCTGCCACCCCTGCAACCAACGTAAAAGAATCCTCCACCCTGATGGCATATTGTAGAGGATATGTGGAGAATAATATCAAGAAGAGAATGGAATTGGTTATCGAGGCATGGAAAACATCACAAACAATCACTTCCCTTGGAACCAGGGCACATAGTTTGCTCGAACATTTACAGGCAAAGTTAAAATATGAAGAAAATGTATTTTTAAAAATGGTCCTTCCTTTTAGCACCATTGTCAATAATATGACAGAAACAAAAAGAAGAGAACAAAATCTTCCATCCAAAAACCAGATTGGTCAATTGAATGCATGTTGGAAAGAAAAATTGAAGAACCTGCATCTCATTGTTCAATCATGTGAACAAGCCATATCGAAGAAAGATAAATTATTCACAAGGCTACCAAGAATAGACTTAGCCGAAAAAACCAACGACTTCCAAGACCCCGACTTAATCACAAAATCCTTGCCCTTAACCGGGAAAGAGTTCGATAAATAGTTTGTTATGTTTAAGGCATTGTCTCTGGAAAAGTTTTACAACATGCTTCACTTTGATCAAGCTCACATCGACAACTGGCTAGTCAAATATTCAATACAGAATGAAGAAATTCATCAGGCTTTGTGTAATCTTTCTATTGTCTTCTGGGAATTAGAAAATGATCTTTTCAACATAAAAATACGGAATGAGATCAACGTCACCCCAATGAGAATCTACATTCAAGAATGGCTCTAAAGGCAATTGAAGCAGGCCAACGACGAAAGGCAACAGACAGTTGCCATGATTCCAGCAGTCGTCGACGACATCATTGAAACAGAAGCCATCGACGACACCAATGAAATGAAAACCAAAATAAAATAGCCAAAGGGCTCATATGTACCCTCATTGTAATTCTACTAATTGCATACTGCTTTGTTTATCAAATCATTTATTCCACTTTCTTAAATAGAGATGTGTAGGCAAACACTTGTACCTTTCAATTTATTTTTTTTGCAGGTATTGCACTCTATCTTCTTTCTACAGTCTTGTTTCTTGTACATATTTCTCTAATGGTCCGCAGGAGCCCCAATCCCAGTCTACTTGACAAACGCATTAAAATTCCCATTAATATGTAATAGATTTTAATTTTTTTGTATATTTCAAAATTTCCAGTAGTATGTAACAAAATTTTATTTTTTGACATACTTCAAATAAAACTGTTTTCTTATCTACTTTTAAATTTATGTCTTCATACATTTTTATTTTTCACCAGTTTGTATGACAAATGCATTTAAATTTTTATATGTAACAGACTTTTATTTTTTTATATATTTCAAAATAAATGGTGCTCTACATGCAAAGCGTCATTTACTTATGCCCCATGTTGACAAATGCATTTCAATTTTTATATGCCAAGCGTCATTTACTTATGCCCCATGTTCCATGATATACATGTTGCATACAACATTTTCGTCATATACGTTTCAAAATTTCTAGTAGTATGTAACAAAATTTTATTTTTTTACATATTTCAAATAAAACTGTTTTCGTATCTCCTTTTAAATTTATGTCTTCATACATTTTTATCTTTCACCAGTCCATATGGAAAATGCATTTAAATTTCCAATTTTTTTCTTCCACTTTGAACAAATTTTTAGTTTGTTATATACTTTCAAAAAATAAATGGTGCTCTACATGCCAAGTGTCATTTACTTTTGCCCCATGTTCCATGATATACATGTTATAGACAACATTTCCATCATTTACAATTCAACCCCATTTTCCACAATTTGCTTTCTAACCTCGTTAGCAGGGACTGTGCTACCATGCAATATTGTTTATCAAGTTTTCCTCCATTCATATTCATAAATCAAATGTTGAATTATAAGTCATCCAAGATTTACAAGCATTCATAGTGGTATTCAGAGGTAGAGATGCAAAGTGGTATTTTTGGTCCTCTGGTTGTTTAGTTTGGTGAACATCATTAAAATCAATGAATGAATAGAGATATAATAGCTTAAGTGAATGTAGCACCAAATATTTGGAGAAGAATAAAAAAAAAAGGTTACGCGGTTTATGTAAAGTGGTTTTAAGATAAGTAACATGTCAAACAAAAGGAGAGTATCGCGGCCCCTCCCAACGATGTTTAAAACCATATGTCCATGTAAAGTGGTTTTAATATATGTGACGTGGAAAGCAAAAGGAGAGTATCTTGGCCCCCTCCAAGAAGTTTTTAAAACCATATGTTGACCCCCCGCGGTGCCTTATGAAGTAACAAGTGGTTTTTCCCCAAAACCATCAAGTGGCATCATGTGAAATTAGGGTTTTCAATTTCATCGTATTGGTCAAAGACAGTTGATGTAGGGGTTTCATAGTTTTCCAATGCAAGGCGTACCCTAGTTTGGAAGAAATCAGGTTACACGCATTGTGGTCATCAATGAGAGCCTTAAAGGGCGATGATATAGGGTTAATGTGGATTAATTATCTCATTTACCCATGAACCACTTGATTTTCAAAATAAATTATATTTATGGGTTCCCATATTTAGAAGGAAATTTGTATATTTTGAAAGGATGTTTTAGTAATTTTTATTCATGCATTTAACTGTTAGGCAACTTGAACTCCATAATTCAGTGTCAAGGTATATCAAAAATGCATTGGAAGAACAAGAAGTATGAAAACTAGAAGGATGAAAGAGCCTTTTTGTGGAGATATTATTAACTCTCTTGCCCGCCAAGATAAAGACTTCCATTGGTCAATTGCATGTCAGTGGTTTCATAGTCAAACTCCCAAAAAAAAGAAAAATAAAAAAATATGGACGTTAGCTTAGTGAATGTTGGTTGCATGCATGGAGTTTTTGATTTCAGGGAACTGGTTTCCTGGTACACCCACATATTTGATTAAAAAAACAGAGCAATTTGAGTAGTTTTGAATGGAAGAACCATGTTCCATTAACACCCAAGATTTTCAAAAGAATTCTTCAATCACTCACCTCCAACAAAAGTCTTAAGCTTGTTGAGACTAACTCTTTTATGGATTCCCAGGGTGGTGGAGTGAATTTGTTAAATCATTTCATTGTTCCCTCTACAAAAATTTCAGCTGACCTTTCAACCATTGACATAACTCTTTTGGTGGAGATATATTAGGATTTTTCGTGGTTATTTTCATGATTAATGGGATGAGAATCCACCTCTCATATTCCCAGGTTAGTTTTATATGCATTTCATTTTTCTTTTCAAAAATAAGTTATGTTCGACTAGGCCGATGCAATATTGAATGGAATTTCCTTTCAGAGGGCCAATTATTTAAAGAATCAGAGATTCTTCATGACTGCATTTTTGGTCCCAGTAGTCACCTACTATAATGTGTTTGAGGGGTTACTCCTGAGAGGAAATTTAGATGTTGACAATGAACTAGCTCAATTATGGTACCCTATGCTTTGGAAGAATAAGGAAGCATTCCATTTTTGTCTTATTGAAGATAGATTTCTTAATAAATTTAGATATATGTTGATTGGAAAATCACCAACAAGGATAACCCAAGAAGCGAAGGATTTCCTCAAAGGAAAAGGATTTTTCATGTATGAAGAAGACCATACTTGCATTAGATTGTATGGATATGATGGAAGCCACTTTCTTCTCCCCTCATTTGTTTGTCATAGATATCATGTTGCAGAGGTATGTAGGTAGTAAAAAATATGGTCTATCCTTTTTGACAGAAAGAGAAAGAGACAATTTATCCCATTTCCCTTTACTATCTCCAATGTAACAGTAGGAAATTTCTCCCACTTGTTAGAATTTTCTGAAATGCTAAATATTTATTTTGAAGGAAGCACAACCTCTCCAAGGTTTTCACCCCTAGGGGTTGTTTTCAAAACATTTGGTGTCCATGAGATATAGCAACCTTTTCACAAGTATTTTTGAAGTAACTCACGATAATGACCAAAATACCCCAAAGAATAGGGAAAAACAAGAATGTAATGTTGATTTGGTCACCGAGGTTAGTTCGAACACTCAACAATAAAAAAAAGACAAGGAAAAGAGGAAAATACATGACCAATGTGCATTATTCTTCTGTTCCCCATTCAATTAGGAGTTCCTCCTCTGCACAAAAGAAACAAGAGTCAAATGTTAGCAGAGAAGAGAATAATGAAGGATGTGCTAGAGGGGACAATGATGATGAACCACCCCCTATTAATATTAAAATAACACATACAATATTTCAATAGAAAAGGAAGAGAAGCTCAAGAAATAAGAATTCACAGAATTCGGGAACCTCAAGGAATGCAACTGATATGGAAACATATATTTCTACTATACTCTAATGGGTATCCCTTTGAATTTATAAAAAACAATGAATTGCAGAGGAGTTGGCCCAACAAGAACCAAATTTTTTTGAAGAGAAATCCTTGAAAATTCATAATGCTCAATATAATAAAGAAGAGAAAAAGTTGCAGATATAAAAAATCAACGTGAAAAATAAGAAAGTAACTTAAAAATGGAGTTTAAAAGTGGATGTCTCAGGAGTTAGGCCCTCGGGAATCCTAAAACTTCATATAACTACTGAAGATGTTCTTTCTCATTCCATCTCAGAGCAATAGTTATAAAATATCAAATTGAAAAGAAGAATAAATGAACTTGAGGATGCATTGAGTCCCAAACCATTGTTTGCAAAACCATCGGCTATTATTTCTCCATATCAAATGCATCCAAGTACACCACAGACATCAACACGGGTAAAAAAAACTGTCTAATTACTGAGCGTAGTTAGATTGTATATCACATAAAATATATGTGACTTAATATTATTTCACAAGCATGGGAAGTTACTTCAAGTCTAAGAAATTTGTCACAAAGGATCACCAACTTCATGGAATATTTGAAAAGGGACTTGGAACATGATGAAGCTTTTTATAAAAATATTTTAAGTACCTTTATTGCATGAGTTTCACATTTAATTGATTGTCATAGAAATCAACAACAATTTCATTCAAACCATAGAATAAAACAATTAAGAGCAATTTGGTTGAAAATGATACAAATGTTAAGAGATTCAATTTCCACATGTACACAAATTATTGAAAAAACAAGATGCATTCTTAAAATCTCTTGAAATTTTAAAAGACCTTGAAGGCCCACAACTAGTAAGAGATTCTATGGTAATAAATAAAGAACAACTAGACACATAGTTGGGTGTGATTAAAGTTTCATGGGAAAGCGATTTTGATGACCTCACTGATTTTCTGAAGGAGGAAATTAAGTGGTGGCTTGTTACCTTTGTAAATAAAAATGAACACCACCTCACATCAATCTAATAGTTGCATTATGAATTTAAAGAAATTGTGGAAGAGATGTTCTCACTCACGGTTAAACAAGACATCAATTCCCTGTTAATGAAGGAATACATTGAAAAGTGGCTCAAGAAATCATTGACACAAATAGTTAACCCAAAATAACTACCAAAAAATAGTTATTCCAAGAAGGTTCGAAGCCCAGGTATAGATACATGAAGACCCTAACGTCAAAGAAGCATCAGAGAGAGAGAGAGAGAGAGAGAGAGAGAGAGAGAGAGAGAGAGAGAGAGAGATCCACTCACCATTCCTTTGTTGTTTTGTGAGTGCATCTCTTTTTGAAGCATTTTCCCTCTTTTCATCCCATTCTTAGATCATCCATATTTATTAAATGTATTTTTCATTTGTAAATTTGATCCCTGATTGCATTTCTCCTTGTCTTCCAGGTTACCGATACTATTTTATTTAGTCCACTTGAGACCCATCCGATTCATTTGGATGAATACATTTCCTTTTATCATTTAAGTATAAGAAAAATTGTGTTTTGTGATAGGCAAGAATTTTATTTGAACTTGAACATCTATGAGTAATTATTTTTTACTCTTGTGGAGAGCTATTCCAGGAGTTCATAACAATTGTGGTTTCAAAATTTCTATAAAGCAATGAGATATCATGTGTGTTTCTCCTATTCATCTTATGATTATAAATTAATGAAATCATTTAAAGCTCTTTGATTTATGGGCCATCAGTCTTATTTTCTGTGCATGGTGTTGCTTTAGAACATTTTTTCTCATTACCTGAAATAATGGATGTGATGGAATGGATGTAGTTGTTCTTTTATTTCATGTGAGATTATTACTCTTTTAATATCATTTATTTATCATCTGTTCAACTATTTTACCACCTAGTCCACTTAGAGGTGATGATGTTATGAATGCATGAATCTATGTTTTAGGAAATTGTATTGAATATTTGAGTGAGAAAGAGGAGTATCACCTCTATAAAAATATAGAGGGGATCTTGATAATTCCTTCAAGAAAACCCTAGGAGGTTGACGCTTTCCCTAATAGGAAAATAGATCAACATTTTTGGCGACCATACTGGGTAACATAAAACAAATTTTAAAATTTTACCTTCAATTAATGACTCATCCTAATCTAGTCCAACCTCATGTTATCATTAGATTAGATGACCAAATAAGTGTTTTGAATCAATTGTATGATTTGGTCCTCAAAATAGTAAGAACAAAGAAGAAAAAGAGTGATCTTGGAAAGTATTGGCTCAATAGGAGCCTCTGGTTCCTCATAATTTTGAAAGGCGATTCCAACAAAGATTCACAATACTAGACACTTAAAAATATTTTGAAGGCCCTATAACTAGAAACATGTGAAAGATTATTGGACGAGCTGGTAGCTCTACGGTTAAAGATTATGTCTCTTATTTTCCATCAGTTCTTGATCATCAAAAAGAGATGGTGGATCGTGAGGAATGAAATGATGAAGTGAGAAATGAAGAAAGACAATAAGATGGAAGAAACAATAACATACAACTAAATCGAAGAAAGAGATAAAAAATAAGTCCTTTGGCTCTTCAAGGTGAACTATTGGGAATTTTGGTCCATGCTTGTCTGCATCCTACTTAATGTTGAGGAGTTTAGACCTAGGGTTCATCTAGAGTTGTCCAAAAAAAAATCCAGAGCACCGACATATGAATATTCATCCAAGGCCGAGGAAGGTCTCACTCGGGATGTAGAGAGGATCATAGAGACCACAAGGTCTTCTGACAGGGATGAAGGCTAAACCCACAAAGATCCATCAGGACTAATATTCATGTAACTCGTATCTAACATATTATTAAGACTAAGAATTAAAACAATACACACACATATTCAACTCATACAGGATAGACACATAATCAATCAAAGTTTTCACATCTTTATTACTAGAGTTATTCCATCACGATAGAGGCATACATTGCGTAGAATAGATATATATGACAACCATAGAACTTCATATCTTCTCTATATAAATCCTCATAATTACAACACACTGCGCAATTCTCCTTCTCTCAAAAAATCGAACATATAACATAAACAAAAGTATATTCAAAAGGTAATAAATATTACCACGGGCTTAGAGCGAGCTTGATACCATGGACTCAATGAATCTCTTCTTAGACATCTAGAAAACTAGCCCTATTTTTAATATCACTGCTTCCTTTTATAGATTTCTTTGCTCGGGAGTGTTGTCTCTTTCTGCTACGCTCCACTCACTTGACTGGAAAAAATGCCTCACATGCTTATGGTATCTACTAGTGCTCCACATAAACTTTCTGTATCAAGGAAATCTTAACTGCATGGTGAGCTCATCCTCTGGAAATCCCACGTCCCCTTATGCTAGTGACAATAATCATTCGGGAATATTTATCAATGATTCCTTTCTTGATTTTGGTAGGAATCTTATTGATTTATGATGCAACTGAAAAAACTCGGGCCGATGCATACTTGGTAGACTTTAAGTTGGGTGTGCTATATCAAAACTCAGTCTAGTACACACCCCTTACATACATCCATGTGTGTGCAAAATACTTTAGAATGAGTGCTCACACTTTGTTTTTGTGTGCGTGTGCAAAAATGAACCCAAAACTTTGGGTACCAATATGCCCCCACCACTATTTGTTGGCTCATCCTTGAGCCAATTGTTGCAAGTTCTGAAGATGGACAGTTTGAGTGAGAGAAAATAATTGTTCTACAAAAAACGTTATGTTTATGGCTGGGCCTGAGTACGAGAAAATCATCTATGCAGACTATAGTTGCAACCCAACTTAGGTCCGAGAATGAATCAAGCAAGTTGCGTGGTGAAAGATGGAGTTGGAGTGCTTGCGGCCAGAGGCTCGACCTGGAACCTTCACTAGTGCCTGTGGAGGAGAATAAGGAATCTGCTTAAATCTCACCATCAAACGATGACCACTAAGAAGAATTGAGGTTCCATCAAGAGACAATATCATTCTCTACTTGTATTTTTTATCTGGAAGCAGTAGACCGAGATAGCAGCCTCGACCTTTATATTGTGGGGGGATTGAGGATCCATGGTGATATGTGAGAGTAGGGTGAGTAGCCACGAGAATTGATATATGTATTGACTATGGGCTTGTTGTTGCATGGGAAAAATCCACAATGATGGATGGGAGGAGATATATTGGTGAGCCATTCAATAAGGCCCCTTCCTATCGAAAAAGAGGATGATGCATGGTGGTTGTTCACTCAGTGGTGTGCTGAGAGGCTAGTGAACAATGACGAGTACAAAACACAGTTGACAGAACTGTGGTGTAAAAAACCTAGATCGGGAGTTGTTGAGCACTCAACACACCCTCAATGTTTTGTGAAGTTTTTTCTTTTTGGGTACCACTTTGTATTTTTGAGTTTAGTCAGTTGTATAGGAATCAATGGGGTCATATATTGATTTTTTTTTTTCGTTTTTCAATCATATTCGGCTTGGTTTGGGGTTATTGAACAAATTGAACTTTTCTCTAAGAAAATTTAGCATATTAACTAAGTATACACAGCTGAAATTTTGAGCCACGCACCTATTATCAGCATCGACGCAATCCGAGTAGTAAAATGATCACATAACAATGATAATCACTGATTTCCAATCACCGATGTATCATCGACATCGGAAAAATGGAAAAAAGGGCGCGTCGATCATTGATTATGTCTTGTGAAGAAGTTTTCTAAAAATCGTCGATAGACCGTCGACATCGGCGAAATACGAAAGGAAAACCACTAACATGGTCCATACCAAACCTCTGATCACTGATCGCCGATACATTTTTCGGAGTCGGTGAAATCCGAAAGAAAGAAATTTCAAAAAAGTAACCATCATCAATCATCGATCACTGGTCACTGATACATAATCGACATCAAGATGATAGGGTTGTAGTCAAGGTTGTATGTCTAAATAAAATCACTGATGCCGAAAAGTTTCTCTCGTAGAGATCACAATCAACAATCACATGTCTTTGCAACGTAAGTAATCCATACAACTTAGTCTTTTCCTTGTGTCATATCTGTACATCCATGGTAGTATTTCCACATCAGCACTGTATGAAGGTCTTGGTTGGTGTCATAACTTTTTCCTAGATACACCAATGAAACAATGACAAAGTTGACCCGCCGACATCGATGTGCTCATTGACTATCGGATGATCACTAGAATACCGAGATCCTCGTATTAATTCAAAATTTCACCCATTGATACTGATGCCTCCAGTTGATCTACGATGAACAATATCTCTCGATATCGATTATGCTAGTGAATGTAAAAAGGGATTGGTAATCCGATGGGACACCTTCGACAGAAATGAGACATAATTTTGCGATTTGATGGATAAGTTAAATTTTCACGTAACCTATAAGATGACCTCGTGCATCAATCAACAATATAAATTTGAATTCGTCGATCAACTATGAAATAACCCGCTCCTGCGTCGCTGACCTACATTGCATTTAATCCTAGACATGATGAATATTTTGTAATAGATTGCACATATCGCATTTGCACTCCCAAATTGAAGACTTGATGCGACAAGGTAAGTATACGTTCTATTTAAATTTACAAGGCTGTACCCAAACATGTTGTTTCATTCGCAAATCACTTATTTCGTGAAGCAGAGGAAGAAGAAAGAGAGAGCGTCAAGGATATTACAGCCAAATCTTTGATTTTGATTACCAGTAAGACTAGGGTAATTTATTGCAAGAAAGAAGGTAAGCATTGTTTTTATCATTTCTGCACTTGTGATGGTGTCAATGACTCTTGTCAAGGTTGGCGACTTTCTCGCTATAACATTACTTTATTTTCTGCAGGAAAAATTCCTTGAAGAAAGCCAACAACCAGGCGCTTACCAAGAACGCCCAAAAGGAAGGAAGCAGAGGTCGGCGAGGGGTCTACACCGGATGCTGCAAGAGAGCTTGATTTTACCTCAAAGGCGGAACTAGTTATCGACACATCTACCAAAAATGAGTTTTCCCAGCCTTCGATGTTCAATGACATAGAGGCAAGCAATGGATATAAGGTGTTGTTGGAAAATGTTTAACAGGCAGCATATGCTTGTCATTGATGGCAAGTACAGCAATGAATATGGCATGAGTACAGGAAGAATGTAATAGACGGGCACCAGAAGTATTTTGGGAAGAAGCTGCAGAGCAACCTCGATAAGATCAGAAGAGATAGTGCAGAGGATGTTTGGTATGTTTTACATGTAGCGTATGCTTGTCATTGATGGAAAGTACAACAGTGATGATGGCTTGAGTACAGCAACGATGATCATCCGTGCAGTGATATTCAAGAAGACCAACAACACAACAATTGTCTAAATGCAACAATCCTCAGTCGTCAAATCGAGGATTGATCTAATCTATTGATCAGGCATGATGAAGTCCCGTAAAGTTTGTGCAACATTTCTGATCGTTGGATCCCATCCAAAATTCCTGACAGAATGAGGTTCATTAGATTTGGATATAGAAAAGAAGAGCACGCTGAAGAGGAGGATAGATCTTAGGCGTTAGATCTGAGCACAGGGTCCGACCACCATTGGATCGAGGAGAACCTGCACGATCTTTAAAGTGCAAGGAGTAGAGGGCTCACAAAATCCCGAAAGCAGGAGGACCATCCATCTCAGGGGGTTATGTGGACCGTTGATCCGACTCCCTGTCGACGTTTCGAGGATCGCGAGTTGAACATGTCAAAGATTATTAACATCAGGAATCCCGATATCGCGATATGTGAAATCGTGAGTTAATCTGAGCCGTCAGATCGAGGTTTAATATGGACCGTTGATCCCAGTCTATGTCAGAGTTTCGAGGATCGCGAGTTGAACATGTCAAAGATTATTAACATCAGGAATCCCAATATCGCGATATGTGAAATCACGATGTAATCTGAGCCGTCAGATCAAGCTTTGATCTAGACCGTTGATTCCAGTCCATGTTGAAGTTTCGTGGATCGCAACATGGAGTGGCAAGTAAACAATGCAACAAGAATGTCGATTTCGCGATATGCGAAATTGCGATTCAATCGCATCCGTTGAATGAAGCTCTGATCAGGACCATTGATCCCACACCATTTCGGGGTATCGGGGATCGTGACTTGGAGAGTCGAGATGTTTAATCTTCAGACTCATGAAATGTGAAATCATGAAAGCGCCTTATGCATAAGGCTGTGGTCACAGCCCATGGTCACGAGAAGGGAAGGAGCCAGTCCAGATAATCTCCATTTTGGGGTTTCGGAGATCGCGACTTGGAAAGTCGAGATGCCTCATCTCCAGATTCACGAAATGCGAATTCGCGAAAAGCACTTTTTGCATAGGCGCTTGGTTATGACCATAGTCATATTGGGGAAGGAGCTGGTGTAGAAGTCTTGAAGGTTGAGAAGGAAAACACCCAAAGCAAGTTCTTAAACATCTCCATGACCCTGGATAAGATCTTGGATAGCTAGAGATCACCAAATGACAAATCTGGTATTGGATACAACAAGGAAGAAATCAATACTCCTAAGAAACCTGATATAGGTCCTCTGTCTGTGAAAAAGAAAAGCAGGTATGAGAGTGGTTGTAGCATCTTTTTCTTATGATTGAATATGGTTATAAAAGCCTTGGATGGTATGCATCATGAAGGAAAAATGAATATTGCAGTGATAGAGATCGATGAGAATCAATAAGGAGATCCAAGGGTTGTTTGAAAAGTATGAGCTGCAAATATGCAATATGTCAATAGGACAACAACTCTTCAACAACAACATTTTGTTTTACAAAATGATTCACATGACATCCTATAGAGTTAACAAGAGGAAATACCTTGTCAGGGAAAGCTAACCTTTTAGAAACAAAGGAGGAAAATATAGTCAGAAGCAGAGAGATAACAGTGACAGGGGGAGTCATCTACTCATGAGAAGAAAAGGTTGATGAAGGAGTCCTAGTAAGAGAGGTGAGAATTTTTGAAGTTTTCCACAGAGGATACAACGGAAGCTAAAGATGAACAGGTCCAAGAATCAGAAAGAGAAGACTCTAGTTTAGATACAAATATTCTGCGGGCCTCAAATGAGAGAGTCCATCCCGTCAGAGGGAGTTTGAATAGGTTTAATATCTGATACCTCCTAAAAATACTGCAATAGCTCAGGGGGAGCATATTCTCTTTGATATTGATGTCAAAGGGGGAGAAAATAATCTGGGTGCCTTTGTTGCCATCAATTCCAAAGGGGGAGACTGTTGGAAAATGTTTAACAGGAAACATATGCTTGTCATTGATGGAAAGTACAGCAATGAAGATGGCATGAGTACAGGAAGAATGTAATAGACGGGCACCAGAAGTATTTTGGGAAGAAGCTGCAGAGCAACCTCGATAAGATCATAAGAGATAGTGCAGAGGATGTTTGGTATGTTTTACAGGCAGCGTATGCTTGTCATTGATGGAAAGTATAGCAGTGATGATGGCTTGAGTACAGCAGCGATGATCAGCAGTGCAATGATATTCAGGAAGACCAACAACGCAACAATTGTCTAAACGCAACAATCCTCAGTCGTCAAATCGAGGATTGATCTAATCTATTGATCAGGCATGATGAAGTCCTGTAAAGTTTGTGTAGCATTTCTGATCGTTGGATCCCATCCAAAATTCCCAACAGAATGAGGGCCGTCAGATCTGAATATAGACAAGAAGAGCGCGCTAAAGATGAGGATATATCTCAGGCGTTAGATCTGAGAACAGGGTCCGACCACCGTTGGATCAAGGAGAACCTGCACGTTCTTTAAAGTGCAAGGAGTAGAGGGCTCACAAAATCCTGAAAGCAGGAGGACCGTCCATCTCAGGGGGTTATGTGGACCGTTGATCCGCCTCCCTATCGGAGTTTCGAGGATCGTGAGTTGAACATGTCAAAGATTATTAACATCAGGAATCCCGATATCACGATATGCGAAATCACAACTTAATCTGAGCCATCAGATCGAGGTTGAATCTGGACCATTGATCCCAGTCTATGTCGGAGTTTCGAGGATCGTGAGTTGAACATGTCAAAGATTATTAACATCAGGAATCCCGATATCGCGATATGAAAATCGCGATGTAATCTGAGCCATCAGATCAAGCTTTGATCTGGACCATTGATTCCAGTCCGTGTCAGAGTTTCGATGATCGCAACATGGAGTGGCAAGTAAACAATGCAACAAGAATGTCGATTTCGCGATATGCGAAATTGCAATTCAATCGCAGCCATTGAATGAAGCTCTGATCAAGACCGTTGATCCCACGCCATTTTGGGGTATCAGGGATCGCGACTCAGAGAGTCGAGATGTCTCATCTTCAGACTCATGAAATACGAAATCATGAAAGCGCCTTATGCATAAGGCTGTGGTCACAGCCCATGGTCATGAAAAGGGAAGGAGTCAGTCCAGATAATCTCCATTTCGGGGTTTCAGAGATCACGACTTGGAAAGTCGAGATGCCTCATCTCCAGATTCATGAAATGCGAATTTGCGAAAAGCACTTTTTGCATAGGCACTTGGTTATGACCATAGTCATATTGAGGAAGGAGCTAGTGTAGAAAAGTTCTATATTGGAACTTCGGAGATAGCGAAATGAAGTGTCAAGACACTCAGCATAGAATTGCCGAATGTCGAAATGCCGAAATGAATGCAAGATCCCATGGATTCAATCCAACGGTGTAGGTGAATTTGAACAAGATCGGAGGGCTACTGTTGCACGACACAGTGAAGCTACTAGTAACCATTGATGGTTTCTACCAGAGGATGTGAAGAGACTTCGGTGTGATTTTCAGAGGAGCTTAAGAGTCACATGGAATCTGCCAGTGGAATGAAGACGATTCGTGGAGGAAATTGACAGTTGGATGAGGGTTTGAGCTCGTAACTAAAATAGAAAGGATGAGCTCGAGTGTAAAAGAGGAGACAAAGAGTCTCAACTGCTAGAGAGAAAAAGGAATCTCGACTTAACACCTAGTGATGATAGACACAGGGGTTGAACTGCCAGAGAAGTTGAAGAGTTGCGATGATGATCACGCAGAGCACTTGAGATGTGGAGGAGATTGGCGCGGTATGATCATGTAGAAGAATGGTTAATATTGCATGCATAAGATGCACAGAAGCTATATATATACACGGTACAGAGAAGAGAAAGGTTGTTGTTGTTATTGGAGTTTCTATGGTTGCTGTTATTGAAGGTGATTCATGTGTGAATGAGGAGAGTGCAACAGCTGAACTAAATAGAAGAGGAACTATGTAGTGAATGGACATGGCACACAAGGCATAAAAATCAGAAGAACAGACAACGCAAGTCATGTGTGCAGGAAGGCAATGAGGCAGACAGAGAAACAAAATGCAGCAGAACAATGATGAGTCTGGTAAGCCATTGTTAAACATTATATCACTGTAATAAGTTTCAGTAGCAAATATTTATATTTCAGGGTGGAAGGGAGGTGCTAGGGAGGATTGTTGTCCTCATAGGTTCAAGTGGGTGATTGAACACAGGGAGTTGTAGCTTCCAACTAGTTGCAGCCAAAGAAACCAGGGTGGTAGGGTGGTGCAAGGGAGAACTCTTGTTCTCTATTATACAGGTTGGTTCCTGTATGATTGGAAGTTGGTGCTTCCATCCAGTTGGTGCTGGAAACACTCAGGGAGTTGGTGCTTCCCTCTAGTTGGTGCTGGAAACACTCAGGGAGTTGGTGCTTCTCTCTAGTTGGTGCTAGAGAAACCAGGGAGCTGGTTCTTCCTTCTAGTTGGTGCTAGAGAAACCAGGGAGTTGGTTCTTCCTTCTAGTGGGTGCTAGAGAAAACAGAGAGTTGGTGCTCTCAACAAGTTGTAGCTTGCAAAACAGAGGTTGTAGCCTCACAATGAGTTGGTGCTCATATGCATGATAATGTAAAGAATGTAGATAATACTTATCATATAAAGAAAAAGAGGTTTTTACCCTATATGGGTTTCCTCGGGAATTATATGTCTCTGTCTTTCACATATATGTGACTGATGCTGAATGTGCCCCTGTTTAAATTCTCTGCATTATTGTGATTATCATTGAGTTCCTTGTAATGATTTAAAAAGAAGCATGATTGTTTAAGCACGGTAACAACTGATTCACCCCCCCTCTCAGTTGTCCAACAATTGATATCAAAGCCGGCCCCTTTTATCTAAGGGTAGATCCTAGAGCTTAAACATGTCAAGCCATGAAGGAAATTCAACCAATAAGGCCCCTCTTTTCAATGGAACAAACTTTTCCTTCTGGAAAGTTAGAATGAGAACCTACATAATGGCATTAGGTGCAGATGTCTGGGATGTGGTAGATACTGGGTATGTAAAGCCAGTTGTGCTAGCTAATAAGGATGATAAACTAGAATTTACCTTCAACGCTAAGGCTATTAATGCTATCTTGAGTGGGCTTGCAGAAGCAGAATTCGTAAAAGTTATGCACCTAGAAACTGCCAAAGAAATGTGGGACAAACGCATTAGCAGTTATGAGGGCAATGAGAAGGTAAAGGATGCAAAGATTCAAACCTACAGAATACAGTTTGAACAACTGAAGATGAATGAAGATGAAACTACTGGAAAATACTTTCTGAGAATAGAAGAAATGGTAAATGCAATGAAGGCACTTGGTGAGACAATTGGGGAACCTTCTTTAGTTCAGAAAATCTTGAGATCTCTCCCAGATAGGTTCAACCCGAAGGTCTCTGCAATAGAAGAAATTAATGATTTAAAAACCTTGCAGTTTGATCAACTTCTAGGAACTGCAGATGAAATGAGAATAGTTAAAGATAAACCCACCTCCAAAGAAGCATCATTTAAAGTAGAAAAGAATGAGGATTTTGAGCCTGATGAAATTGAATCAAAATTTGTGAAGAGATTGAAGAAGGGATCATGCAAATACAAAGGGTAAAATTCCTTTTAAATGCTTTAACTGTGGAAGGATAGGTCATTTTGGAAATAAATGTCCACACAAGAAACATGATCAGAACTATGAAGGTGAAGAGAAGCACAAATCCAGGAGATTTGATAAAAAGAAAAGTTTATGTGTAAACAATGATGACTCCTCAGAAGACCTCGATAGTGACTCTTCCTATGAAGATAAGGTAAATGACTTCATGCTTATGGCCAAAGAGAAGTATGATAATAAAAGCACAGGAAGTGATGAGAATGATGAAGAAGCTGTGGTTGACATGGAAGGAGAACTGATCAGTGCATTGGAAGAGATTGACAGACTAAGAATCAAGAATAGAAAGCAAAGACAATTGCTGATACAGTTCAAGAAAGAAAGTCAAGAACCTGGTGAAGACCTTGTCCTACTAAAGGTAGAATTGGAAGAGGCAAAGAAAATTGAAGAGATTCTGAAACATCATCTATCAGAAAAGAAAACAAGATGTGAATCATTAGAAAAAGAAGTAGTGAAAACAAGGAAAGAAATGGAGAAATTTCAAGCCTTGTATAATCAGAATCTATCAAGTATCAAAGCCTCAGATGGATTAGCCACCATTTTGAATCAGCAAAGGAATTCAAAGCTGAAAACTGGTTTGGGTTATGAAGTGGGATCAAGCAGTGGGAAGCCAGGAAATGAAGAACCCATCAAGTTTGTCAAAAGTACAACCAATGACAATAACAAACCTGCAGAAACAAAGGAAGACAATCAGCCACCCAGGACAAGAGAGAAAAAGGTGCCAGGATTGAATCTATAGAACGAAGAAACAATGCTCTCTCTGCTGAAAGATGTCATCAACAAGAAAGAAATCGATTTGCTCAAAGAAGACAACCATTTTCCAGGTACAAAGAATTTTTCTATGGATATTGTTTCTACTGTTCTATCTTTGGTCACAAAGCTGTAAATTGTTGCTTAAGACTTAGACATCAGCAATTAAGATTTCCAAGGAGTAAATATCTGCCACAACAAAGAATGATACAGCAAAGTAACAAACCATCACAGATTGCAAATTGACAAATTAAGTCTAGAGACATGCAACTGAGGAGGTCAAGGATTAATAAACAGTCAATGAGTAGACAACGCTGCAACAATAACTTTGACCTATTGAACAATGAGATTGAATGCTATAACTGTCACAACTTTGGCCACAAAGCTGCAAACTGCCATCTCAAGAATTACAAAGCAGATCCAAGGATAAAGTTCTTAGATAGAAAGACCAGCACATGGAAGAGGAAAGATAGTGAAAAATGTGGTCAAGCACTTTCAACTCAAAAACAAAAGTCCTCTGGGAATATAGACAGTGGATGTTCCAAGCACGTGAATGGAGACAAGGATAAGCTATTGTCCATAAGTAAAAGCAAAACAGGAAATGTGATCCTTGAAAATGATGAATCAGGAAAAATCAAGGATAGAGGGATGATGAGTTTGAGTAATGAAAAAGGATATGCTCAGTACGTTCTGCTTGTGGATGATTTGAAACATAATTTGCTCAGTACAAGTCAAAAATGTGACAAAGGCAGTGAAGAGGTGTACACGTCCAAAGATTGTAAGGTAAATGTAAACTTGGGACAAGTGGTGAATAAAGGCATAAGGACAATTAATGATGTTGAAATTGAATCCTCCCCTGCAATTAAAGAAGAAGATTCAGATACAAAAAAAGCATGTTCAGTTAGCATTTGCCCCATGGATGAAGTAGGAGAAGAACCATGTCATACGCTGGAAGCAGAAGTCTTGAAGGTTGAGAAGGAAAACACCCAAAGAAAGTTCTTAAATAGCTCCATGACCCTGGATAAGATCTTGGATAGCCAGAGATCACCAAATGACAAATCTGGTATTGGATACAACAAGGAACAAATCAGTACTCCTAAGAAACCTGATACAGGTCCTCTGTCTGTGAAAAAGAAAAGTAGGTATGAGAGTGGTTGTAGCATCTTTTTCTTGTGATTGAATATGGTTATAAAAGCCTTGGATGGTATGCATCATGAAAGAAAAATGAATATTGCAGTGATAGAGATCGATGAGAATGAGTAAGGAGATCCAAGGGTTGTTTGAAAAGTACAAGCTACAAATATGCAATATGTCAATAGGACAACAACTCTTCAACAACAACATTTTTTTTTACAAAATGATTCACATGACATCCTGTAGAGATAACAAGAGGAAATACCTTGTCAGGGAAAGATAACCTTTTAGAAACAAAGGAGGAAAATATAGTCAGAAGCAGAGAGATAACAGTGACAGGGGGAGTCATCTACTCATGAGAAGAAAAGGTTGATGAAGGAGTCCTAGTAAGAGAGGTGAGAATTTTTGAAGTTTTCCACAGAGGATACATCGGAAGCTAAAGATGAACAGGTCCAAGAATCAGAAAGAGAAGACTCTGGTTTAGATACAAATATTTCGCAGGTCTCAAATGAGAGAGTCCATCCCGTCAGGGGGAGTTTGCATAGGTTTAATATCTGATACCTCCTAAAAATACTGCAACAGCTCAGGGGAAGCATATTCTCTTTGACATTGATGTCAAAGGGGGATAAAAGAATCTGGGTGCCTTTGTTGCCATCAATGCCAAAGGGGGAGACTGTTGGAAAATGTTTAACAGGCAGCATATGCTTGTCATTGATGGAAAGTATAGAAATGAAGATGACATGAGTACAGGAAGAATGTAATAGATGGGCACCAGAAGTATTTTGGGAAGAAGCTGCAGAGCAACCTCGATAAGATCAGAAGAGATAGTGCAGAGTATGTTTGGTATGTTTTACAGGTAGTGTAAGCTTATCATTGATGGAAAGTACAACAGTGATGATGGCTTGAGTACAACAATGATGATCAACAACGCAGTGATATTCAGGAAGACCAACAACTCAAAAATTGTCTAAATGCAACAATCCTCAGTCGTCAAATCGAGGATTGATCTAATCTATTGATCAGGCATGATGAAGTCCCGTAAAGTTTGTGTAGCATTTCTGATCGTTGGACCCCATCCAAAATTCCCAACAGAATGAGGGCCGTCAGATCTGAATATAGACAAGAAGAGTGCGCTGAAGAGGAGGATAGATCTCAGGTGTTAGATATGAGCACAGGGTCCGACCACCGTTGGATCGAGGAGAACCTACACGATCTTTAAAGTGCAAGGAGTAGAGGGCTCACAAAATCCCGAAAGTAGGAGGACCATCCATCTCAGGGGGTTATGTGGATCGTTGATCCGACTCCCTATCGGAGTTTCGAGGATCACGAGTTGAACATGTCAAAGATTATTAACATCAGGAATCCTGATATCACAATATGTGAAATCGTGACTTAATCTGAGCCGTTAGATCGAGGTTGAATCTAGACCGTTGATCCCAGTCTATGTCAGAGTTTTGAGGATCGCGAGTTGAACATGTCAAAGATTATTAACATCAGGAATCCCGATATCGCGATATGAAAAATCACGATGTAATTTGAGCCGTCAGATCAAGCTTTGATCTAGACCGTTGATTCCAGTCCGTGTCAGAGTTTTGGGGATCGCAACATGGAGTGGCAAGTAAACAATGCAACAAGAATGCCAATTTCGCTATATGCGTAATTGCGATTCAATCGCATCCGTTGAATGAAGCTCTGATCAGAACCGTTGATCCCACACCATTTCAGGGTATCGGGGATCGCGACTTGGAGAGTTGAGATGTCTCATCTTCAGACTCATGAAATGCGAAATCATGAAAGTGCCTTATGCATAAGGATGTGGTCACAGCCCATGGTCACGAGAAGGGAAGGAGTCATTCCAGATAAGCTCCATTTCGGGGTTTCAGAGATCGTGACTTGGAAAGTCGAGATGCCTCATCTCCAGATTCATGAAACGCGAATTCATGAAAAGCGCTTTTTGCATAGGTGATTGGTTATGACCATAGTCATATTGGGGAAGGAGCTAGTGTAGAAAAGTTCTGTATCAGAACTTTGGAGATCGCGAAATGAAGTGTCGAGACATTCAACATAGAATTGTCGAATGCCGAAATGCCGAAATGAATGCAAGATCCCATGGATTCAATCCAATGGTGCAGGTGAATTTGGACAAGATCAGAGGGCTACTGTTGCACGACACAGTGAAACTGCTAGTAACCATTGATGGTTTCTACCAGAGGATGCGAAGAGACTTCAGTGTGATTTCCAGAGGAGCTGAAGAGTCACATGGAATCTGCCAGTGGAATGAAGACGATTCATGGAGGAAATTGACAGTTGGATGAGGGTTTGAGCTCGTAACCAAAACAGAAAGGATGAGTTTGACTGTAACAAAGAAGACAAAGAGTCTCAACTGCCAGAGAGAAAAAGGAATCTCGGCTTAACACCTAGTGATGATAGACACAGGGGTTGAACTGCCAGAGAAGTTGAAGAGTCATGATGATGATCATGTAGAGCACTTGAGATGTGGAGGAGATTGGCGCGGTATGAGCATGCATAAGAATGGAAAATATTGCATGCATAATATTCATAGAAGCTATATATATACACGGTACAGAGAAGAGAAAGGTTGTTGTTGCTATTGGAGTTTCTGTGGTTGTTGTTATTGAAGGTGATTCATGTGTGAAGAAGGAGGAGAGTGCAGCAGCTGAAGTGAACAGAAGAGGAACTGTGCAGTGAATGGACATGGTGCACAAAGCATAAAAAGTAGAAGAACAGACAGCACAAGTCATGTGTGCAGGAAGGCAATGAGGCAGACAGAGCAACGAAATGCAGCAGAACAATGATGAGTCTGGTAAGCCATTGTTGAACATTATATCACTGTAATAAGTTTCAATAGCAAAGATTTATATTTCAGGGTGGAAGGGAGGTGCTAGGGAGGATTGTTGTCCTCATAGGTTCAAGTGGGTGCTTGAACATAGGGAGTTGTAGCTTCCATATGGTTGCAGCCAGAGAAACCAGGGTGGCAGGGTGGTGCAAGGGAGAACTCTTGTTCTCTGTTATACAGGTTGGTGCTTGTATGATTGGAAGTTGGTGCTTCCATCCANAGTGGGTGCTTGAACATAGGGAGTTGTAGCTTCCATATGGTTGCAGCCAGAGAAACCAGGGTGGCAGGGTGGTGCAAGGGAGAACTCTTGTTCTCTGTTATACAGGTTGGTGATTGTATGATTGGAAGTTGGTGCTTCCATCCAGTTGGTGCTGGAAACACTCAGGGAGTTGGTGCTTCCTTGTAGTTGGTTCTAGAGAAACCAGGGAGTTGGTGCTTCCTTCTAGTTGGTTCTAGAGAAACCAAGGAGTTGGTGCTTCCTTCTAGTTGGTGCTAGAGAAACCAAGGAGTTGGTGCTTCCTTCTAGTGGGTGATAGAGAAAACAGAGAGTTGGTGCTCTCAGCAAGTTGCAGCTTGCAAAACAGAGTTTGTAGCCTAACAATGAGTTGGTGCTCATATGTATGATAATGTAAAGAATGTAGATAATACTTATCATATAAAGAAAAAGAGGTTTTTACCCTGTATGGGTTTCCTTGGGAATTATTTGTCTCTGTCTTTCTCATATATGTGACTGATGTTGAATGTGCCCTTGTTTAAATTCTCTGCATTATTGTGATTATCACTGAGTGCCTTGTAAAGATTTAAAAAGAAGCATGATTGTTTAAGCATGGTAACAACTGATTCACCCCCCCTCTCAGTTGTCCAACAGGTGTTTCTCCCGCATTCAGAAGATATATTTAACATGATCAACGAGGAAGATTACCTGGATTTTATACCACATAGTGAACCAGACGTCAAGATGTTGGATGAACAGGTATTCCCAAACATCCAATGATCATGCCTACATATGGGGGCCTGCCGAAACCTATATTTTCCTTGCAATGAGACCCTATGATGGACAATTGACCACATAGATGCGATGAAGTATATGATCAATAATGAAAATGGAGAATGTGTTGGTGTTTTTCTTCCAATAGAGGTCCAAAAATACTACAAACTCAGAGACCCAGAGGAAAGGCTAAATACAAAGTTTGTGGTCAAATTTTGTGAGTTCCATGACACTAACAAGTTAATGGATTCATGGTGGAAAGAAGAAAATAAATTCACAAACATGAGTAGTGGCTGGTACGACACGATAAACCTCAGAGAGCCATATATTTAGCTAATGGATTTGATCGATCGGTTATATGGAGAAAAATATTACTCCAATTTTTCGGAAGAAAGGATGCCCCTGGAATATACTATTGTGATCTTCGGGAGAAGATTCAAATCGGGAGCCATAATTTCCAAGTAGTTAAGCACTAACATCTTGCAAGCCCAGACACCGAAGGATGGAGAAACGCCATCTTTTCACATGGCATCGTACCTATTGGACATAATCTGCGCAAGGAACATTTTCACAGGAGTGAATCTCAGCTGGCATGTTACTGAGTTACCCGTGCATGTTTACTTCAACATTCTATGGGAGAATAGGTACAATATATTTTATGGCCTGATATGCGATGAATTCATAGCTTGAGTATATTTCATTATATTTAGGAAATAATTCCCAAGTCTTACAGCGACAACCAAGAAGAAGGTTTCAAAAGTAGGCTGCTGGTAATTTGAGGAAACCAACACTTATATCAGAGTGTTCGGGGATACGAGAGAACCAAAATTACTTCTCATTCATGTACCGAACCAACTCATTGTGGGAGAAATTTGCTACCAGACCATTCTTCAGGGCTATATTGCCACTTTGGTGAAGGACAAGAAGAAAGATTTCATACCCTATGGATTTCACATAGGGTTTTACATGGTAAAAGACACTGCACACATGAAACAAAAAGGGTTGAGCCAGCTTGAGTATCGATTCCCCATAGGACGATTTCACAAGCATGATCCAAAAGGCTTGGTACTTCAACATGTGTCATAGGTATCCTCCTGTTGGCTGTATGCTCATGATAGTTTTGAAGATGAAATATTTATAGAGGGCACTCAAGACTAGGAAGAAGTGATCCATAGAAGGGATAACCCCAATATGACCAGATTCAAAGCAATGTCTATGGATGAGCAAGTTGAGACAATAGAGAAAACAACTGAGGAAGCCCTCAGGGTAAGAGAAGACAACATAGCAGTAGAAGAAACAGAGGCACTGAGGAGGGGGATGTTGTTACTCGAAGAAGCACAAAGAGATATACAAAGGTTAGAATAAAATCCCCCACTTAACCCTTTGATAGAACCCTGGAGGATTACCCCTGGCGACACAAGCAATCATAGAGAATAGCTAAATGGCTCAGAGACAATTCCACCAGAGGAAATCGTTGATCAAGAAAACCCCAGCCCTATGTCACCACAGGCAGGATCGTCGATGACTACTATAGTTCAGTAGAGGATAGAAAGAGCCTCAAGTGGGATTGGTGTGCCTAATGTCCTCATAGAATAAATTACTATATATCACGATGAGGAAATTTCAGAGGTTTCATGTATAACCCCGGTACCAGTCATAGAAGAGGAAGAACTAGGGGAAACATTTGCTCCAAATTCCGATGCTTTGATCCCAATTACCCAGGAAGGCGACCATGGGGCTAGAAGTACTCTAGACACTGAATTTATTGAACAATTGGGAACACATATTCAGAAAGATAGCTCCAGGAATGACTTGGGTGCTGGTGAACAAGAAGAAGAAACACAACAACCAGAAATCGACATCTCAACGGCCGACCCCCCATCTAATATAGATTCTTCACCTATCTCCCCTGCTAGGAAAAGGACTCCACCAGCTGACGAGGACTAGCAGGAATCCAAGTCACCAGAGCGTACATAAACCTCTCCTGCTAAGAAATTGCAAGAACCGGTCATAGAACATTTCTTCACGGCAGGAAGCCTAGGCAACACTTAGACCTGAGGAGAACAACATATTCTTGAACCAGTAGAAAGAATCATCTATATATAGGCAATCACTTATAATAGAAAAGGGAAATATGTGATGAGAAGAACAACCAAGAAAAGGAGGCTCACGCTCGATAGAACACTTCTTGTCACCACAAAGGAGACGTTGTTTGACACAGAAAATGCTAAGATGACTAAGTTGATCGGAGCAAGTATGTCTATAATCAATGCTACTTTGGACAGGGAAAGAAGGGATGAAAGGGAGGTAGCCATCATGAAGAAATATTTGGACCATCTGCGCCATCAAGAAAATTATTACCATAATTCAACACAGGTAGTAGTACTCCTAAAGAGTGAGTTCTGAGAAACGTATGCACAATTCACAACTGAAAGGAATCTCTTCTCCGCTTGCATAGCTGACTTTCAAGAATATACCCTCATGAGGTTGGAAACCTTTAAAGACATGCAGAGATGGTATGAGAAGGCACATCAAGCCTTGGAGCGAATCGACTACATCAACAAAGTGCAGAAAGGCCGAGACACAAAAGAGAATGACATATGAGTGTTGATGGATAGCAATATCTACTGAATAAGGAAATCAACTAAATACTGGGTACGTATGGTCGAGGAACCTCAATGGAAGATACAAGAAATATGGGGAGATTGTGACAAAAGTTGGGAGAAAATCAATCAGGAGGTGAAAAGCATTGACCTACCTGAGTTTGGTCCACCGGAGGATTTCGTCGATTTGCATGACATAGTCAAGCGACATACAGAGAAAGGATTGACATGGGAAGTAGAGATATCACAAATTTCAAGCACGACCCCAGGTCAAGTGAAGAAGTTCATGGAACACCTGATCAACACCCTCGTAGTCCTACAATGCTTAAGTGTTAAGCTAATTAGGTATAAGGAATGGGAAATAGAGATCAAGGAGGTCTTCTCTACCTCGATGGATCAACACATATTTCCATATGAAAATACATGCAAAGATATCTTCATCAAGTGGTCAAAGTACGATAGGAACCATCCACTTTAGTGAAACCACTAGATGATAAAAAGAGAACAGATAGATAATTCGGCCACGCTGCATTTTCTTAATTTAACACAACTCTAGTAGCTATTTTTAGTTTAGTTATTTTTTGTTATAAATAAGGGAATCGACCTGGGACAAGGGGTCGATGGTTTTGGAGACAGACTTTTTTTCTGGAATTTTGTAAGAGAATTATTTATGCGCAAGTTATTTTAATTAAGAATTTATGTTTAGAACTAAAGACACTTATATCATCTAAGGCGTTAATGTGATTGGATCGAGGGGGGATTATATCTATCTTCAGATTCAATATTTGTTGTTGTATAGAGTAAGATTTTTTGTTTCTATTATTTAAGGTTATATGATAATTCTATAATATAGTTGTTTTATTCTATTTGATGAATATAAATCGATAGTTTTAACCTGTGATTGATAATAGAGCATCGAAAATTAATTTTCTTGCACTAACTTATTGTCACCTATATGTTTTCCTTTCTGTAACTGTTATCTCGGACAATGTTGAATGTCCACTAATCAAAATGGTATTAATGCTAGTTTAAATTTATTTAGATATTCTTCCTCTGCATTCTAAGGTATAGAGGTTATCCTAAAAAACCTAGCCTTCTCCCAACACACAATTAACTTTCCTCTGCCATTTAGATTAATCTTTGTCTTTCTTTGTTATAAATATTAAGAAAAGAACCAAAAAGAGAACTACCCATCCTAAGGAAAGGTTTCACAGAAAAGACACATTTGTCAGTAATGATTAAATCCCAACAATAATTCCATCTAGATCACGAATCTGGAGAACCTTACCACTCATCAAACTCTTACGAGTATAATTGGGTCTCTTAAGCGGGTTTGGTTCTTGCTGTTGAGTTAAAGGGACCTGAGACCCCTCAATAGAATTGGCACTAGAAGGAGGGCCTGACGAATGAATGGCTAATAATATTTCTGATAATATATTTTTCATAGCCTATAGATTCAAATGATCCTACATGCATGACTAGTCATTCTCGAGACAAACCACATACATAGAGTACTCCTGATACAAGTAAATCACCTCAATATGAAAGGAAGAAAAAAATGTACCTTGAAATAAATTACGCTCTTCCCCATGAGGAGTTGAATAAGTTCAAAAGAATCACAAGAGCTTATGGTCGAAAAATTGGAGCATTACCTTTATCTCCTTTACTTCCTCATAGAAAACAAGTAAGCAGACCAATTGTTGACACCCCTAACCAGGTATTTTTTCAAACGATAGAAGACCTGATAGATTTTTCCCTTACTGAGATTGAACAACCCCTTAATATGAAACCTGAAACACCAGCTGGTAACTACTCTGAACCTGACGATTTTGAATCTGACGAGGAAGGGTCTAACTCAGATCGCTCAGCTTCCAAATCAAAATATATGGAGGAGAATAATGATAATAATAGAGGAGGGGAAATCAACCTCAATAAAATCAACCATGGTTGGACAAATATGCTCTAGAAATCCGAATATGGGTGAATAACCTACCCAGGCATCCAAAACAATTACTTCCTAAATTTGACCCCGAAGCCTTCGGATTTCCTGAGGACTGTATTAAGAAGTTCATATTGGACATAAGATTGATGAACGTGCAACATGAAGATGTAGTGTGTATGATTTTTCCTTATACCTTTGAGAATTCAACCTCGACTTGGTATTTTAACCTGCCAGTTGGTTCCATAACTAGTTAGACAAAGTTTCAAAAGGATTTCTTAGACAAATTTGTAGAAGAAACTACTGCATGAGATTTAATGGCTGAAATTTTCACCACCAGTATGAGTCCAAAAGAAAAGGTTAAATATTTCAACCAAATATTTACCACCATTTTGAACAAATTTCAACACGAAGCTAAAACTACCCAGGAGTTGCAAATTGAAGTATACGTTAATGCTCTCCCAACTTCTATTTCCATGTTTGTAAAGAGGGTTGCCAAACATACCCTAGCCGAAAATTTTGAAGAATCTAAAACGATTGAATTCCAAATGAAAGGATGCAAAGAAGGTCAGATCTCACTAATAAAAAAAGAAACCCAACCTCTACCTAAGAGAGGAATTTTGTTGACAAGACCCATGGGAAAACAAATAGAACAAGGTCCTGATAAAGAAGGAGGAGATATAGAAAACCTATAGCGGATGATAAAAAAACTCTCCAACGAGATTGTAGATATGAAAATGAGTGTTGGGGAGGGAAACCAAAATCAAAGACTTTATAAACCCTTTTTTTAAATAAATATTCCCTTCAAAGCCATAGAACCTCTCCTAGCCAACCTAAATGTTGACTTAGGGAACAAAACATCTGACTCTTTCTCCACATATCACCAAGAAAACCATTCAAAAAGGGGCTGCCCCTAATGGGTACATGCTATGAATCTAATGGAAAATCGATTCCTAGATGAATGTTCCCTAACCGAACAACCCAGTAGCTTGGAAATAAATTCCATCGATCAAGAAAGTCAAGAGCCATCGGAAGAGACAACCATGTTGTTATGGGATTCCAATCACCTAATGCCTTTTAGTGACGTCGCTAAAGTGTAGGTACCTCCTGCTAAAATTCTAGTTGTACAGATGGGAAGTAAAAGTTAACTTGTCCAAAGTAACCCCACCACTACGCAGTTATCTAGAGGGATTCCAACGACCGATCACCCCAAACCCCTATTTTCCTTTTAAAAAAATCCCACAAACATACTCACACAGAGAGATCTTAAAATAGACTACAATGTGGTAGAAGACTTGAAGAATATGAAGGCTAATGTGTTTGTCATGGACATGTGTAGAGTCCCTCAACAAAAGGATTTTTTGTTACAGGCCTTAAAATCAATAGAATCCCCTATAACAAGCATTGATCAAGGTGAGGTCCCATCTCCCATAGATTTAGTAGATAAATCAAGTGTGAATGATTTCTCTTTAGACAAAAGGGTAAGGCCTTTTGTCCCTCCTTTCCTCTTGACGTTTGAATTTTTTAACAAAAATCTACATAATTTTCTAGTCAATTCAGGGGCATCTTCCAATGTTATGCCATTTTCAATCTGCAAGAAATTGAATGCAACCCCTCTCAAAAGTGATGAACACGTTATACAAATAGATAGACTTAGGTGAAGGTCATTGGGGAACTTAAAGATGTCATGATCATAATGGATACACACCCCAAATTTTTTCAAGTAATTGACATAATTGTAGTAGACGTCCCAGAGGCCTATGGAATGCTACTTAGCTGAGACTGGTCCGAGAAATTAAATGTATACTTTAGTATTGAATGGCCTTATATTTGGTTGTGTTGGCCCTTGACCAAGTTTTGAGATATATTTGGTAAATTTTGACCTATTTTGGGACTTCGACAGCCTGTCGAAGGAGGAGCGCAAGATGAAGCAGAGATCGCGGGATATCATCCCCTTTTTGGGTCCTTTTTGGGATTTGGGATTATGTAACGGGTATGGGATGTCGGTCCATGGGTTTACCCATTTTTAGGCCCATTTTTTAATGTATATATAGATGTCTAGGAAATGTAATGATATATATAGAGAATACATTTATGTGATGTTAGACAGATGGCTAAGTGCTAGATCTATGTGATCAAAGGATTGTAAGAACTCTATGCATACTGTGTGAAGCTTGAAGAGCTAAGTGCAAGTGACTGTAGAAGGCTTAGTGCTGTAACCTAGCTCGGGGAAGGCGGATCTAACGAGGTGCGCACAGATCTCCTATCCTATGCGAAGTAGGATTTTGTGGCTCTGTGCATGTAACTGATTAACTGAAGACAATAAAGAAGAAGAGTTGGTGGACTTAGCCCCAGGTTGGGGGTGAGCCACATATATGTTGTGTTGCTCTACTTTGTGTGATGTCTTGATGTGTTTATGTCTTTACTTGCTAAGTGCTTTGATATAGAGAGATAGATCTACTTATGCTTTGTGCTAAATATGTATATGGATATAGATCTAATCTATGTGAATGTTCTTAGTGCTTAAATCTGCTAGATTTAATCTACCTCTTTATGATAAGTGCTTAGATACATCATATCTCAGTGAATGATGTGATGCTCTATTTTATCTGTGCAGTAGAATAATGGTTAAATATTGATGAAATGTCGGTGCTAAGTGCTTTGTTAAGTATTACAATCATAGATTTGTGTCCCAACTAAGGTTGCAGACACCCGAGTCTTGCAACCACCCCTGCCTCTACCTTGGGTGAGACTTCATCTGCTTCGTAGCTATTGTCGAAAGGACTGGTAGTTAGGGATTTGTTGGTGTGTTGTTGTAGCATTGAACCTTAGGTCTTCCCCTATGCCAACAAATGGTTCCGTTGTCGAGACCTGAAACTGTGATTGTTGGGAACTAAGGAAGAAGAAGCTTTGTGAAAAGATCCGTCCTAAAATTGTGGAAGCTCTGTGCATAGATTTGTTGCTCTAATGTGAAGTATTATACTTGATTTATAAATCTTTGTGCTAAAGAAAAGAGGCCAAATCTAAAGAAAAGAGGTCAGATCTAAAGAAAAGAGGTCAAATCTAAAGAAAAGAGGTAAGATCTGAACGCTTTGTGCTTTGAGAAAGGTAAAAGTAATAAGTATTTCTTAAAAAGGTAATATCTACAAGATTTTTGCTCTGATAAAGGTAAGAATAGTGAAAATTTCTAGATCTAAAGGCTTTGTGCTTTGTAGAAGTAAGATAAGTGGAAATTTTTGTTTCAAAAGTATGGATCTAGGTATGTTTGATAGATTCTTTCCTAGCTTGAAAACTAGGGCCCTAATAGATGAAAGAAGGTTTGATATGCATAGATATGATAAGAATAGTGAAAGATATGTTATACCTATGCATAGAAAGAATGTTTGGACTAACAAGTGGATGCAGGATCCTAGAAAGAACTGTTTGCAGGTTAGCTACTACGATATTAGCACGCAATATAGAAAGAGTTGGGGATCATTTAAAAGAAAGAGAGGGTTAACCCTCTGTTACAGTTGTAGAAAACCAGGACATCTTGCTAACGAATGCCCTAGGAGAAGACCTAGATGTCTTTGCTACAAAACTATCACTAGCAAATTTGTGTCATTTTGGGACAGTTATTTCAACACACTTGCGACGTTATGTCGTTGATATTGTGATGAATCTTGAGTCTCTAAAACGTCGTTTTATGGCACGTGGCATTTCCGACGAACTTGAATTAATGTCGCAAGCACGACAAACATAGGGAACTTCTCACAATTGCGACAAAAAAAGAATTATCATCTCCAATACGACAACATAGGAGAAATAAGTGAAACCAACAATTCATCTCAATTGTGACAACATTTTTTTTTTGTTTATATAGCAAATTTGTCGCAACAAATTTTGTTGTCGTTGCACTTGAGATGACCAAATTTATTTGTTTATATAGAAAATGCGTCACAACAACTTTTGTTTTCGTTGCACTTGCGACGACAACATTTCTTTTTTTATATAACAAATTCGTCGCAACAACTTTTGTTGTCGTCGCACTTGCGATGGCAACATTTCTTCTTTTATATAACAAATTCATTGCAACAAATTTTGATGTCATCGCACTTGAGACGACCACATTTTTTGTTGATATAGCAAATGCGTCGCAACATCTTTTGTTGTCGTCGCACTTGAGACGACAACATTTTTTTATATAGAAAATTCGTTGCAGGTATATTATTGTCGTCGAAAGTGAGACGAAAAAAATTTATTTAAAAAAAAATTAAAAAATTATTTTTGATTGCAATATTAATATTAATATAACCATATCAATAACAACAACTATTTGATAATTCTTATTTCAATAGGTCAATGACAATGTATGGCTTTGATGTAAGAGTTTCACATGGTGTAATTTACAAATACAAAACACAATCCTAAGACTCTAACACAACTCTAATGACCTTCACTCAAATAGTTAAATAGTAATTAGGCCTTCCAAGTGCTTCAATGTATGGTGATGCAACCCACCATAGAAAACACATGAAGGAATGAGAGGCACTAATATCTACAATCTTCATGCCATGGGAAGTGTAAGAGTCCTAAATTCTGCTAGTTATAGGTAATGTCATCCATCATTTCCACAAATGATATCATTGTCATTGAATCTAACATTGTGGGAAGCACTCTAACATTATTTATCTACATATTTTATGTTTTATTCTCCATTTCCAACCCATACCAATTTGGAAATTAACCAAAATCAACATCAAGAAGAGGAAAATTGTAGACTTTGGATGAAATATAGTGGTTGTAGGTGAGCATATAGGATAGGGAAGATAACAATTCATCATTCACTATCCATTATATATGTTGTATATCCTTGAGAGACAAATATAGTTCTTTTAGGAAATTCTTAGAAAGAATACAATAGATCAAGCTCTTTCTATCCACACTAAAGAGAACTAGAGAGAATAATATATCTAAGGGACCATGAAGTACATAAAGTGAATATATTCCTAATATTAGGTGGAAATATTAATATTAGGTGGCAATATTAATATTAATATTACCATATTAATAACTATCAATAGAAAACATTGACATTATTTATTATTTGTATTAATAACTTCTTTTGCATGGGGACTTGGTGTTTTTTCCAACAACCAAGCAACGAGCTTATGCACTTTGGAAAGGATTGAAAATTTCTAAAGGTCCATGTGCTCAATCGTTGGTTGTAGTGAGAGATTCAAATACAATCATTAACCATATGGAATTCATAGTGTGCTAAAATAGTATCACTCAACTTCAAGGTTGTTTTCAAGGAAACTAAGTGAACGAGACCAATTTTCAAGATGGTTTGTTAGCAATGAAATATGCAAGTTATGTTTTATTTGTTTCAATATTTTAAATTCACCTAGTTATCTAAAGTGTTATTAAATCCTCCATAAATAAATGTGGGTCTATTCAAAAGGTCTAGACCTAAAGTGTTATTAAATGAGAGGCACTATGATTCCACTATAGGGGAAGATGAAAGAGGACCTATGGGAAAATAATTACTCTATCTCCAAGGTCATTCTCAAAACTCATATTCTTCTACAATGTGCCCTAAATGAAGCCATATACCTTCTTTGACATATCAACCAATCCTTGAATCTATGTAAGAGGTTGGTGGGGAAAGTCTTTTCACATAACAATGGGAGCATGGGTTGAGTACAATCTTCATGCCATGGGAAGTGTAAGAGTCCTACATTTTGCTAGTTATAGGTAATTTCATCCATCATTTCCACCAATGATATTGTTTTCATCGACTCTAACATTGTGGGAAGCACTCTAACATTAATTATCTACATATTTCATGTTTTATTCTCCATTTCCAACCCATACCTATTTGAAAATTAACCAAAATCAACATCAAGAAGAGGAAAACTGTAGACTTTGGATGAAATATAGTAGTTGTAGGTGAGCATAGAGGATAGGGAAGATAACAATTCATCATTCACTATCCATTATATACTCTTTATATCCTTGAGAGACAAATATAGTTCTTTTAGGAAATGCTTAGAAAGAATACAATAGATCAAGATCTTTCTATCCACACTAAAGAGAACTAGAGAGAATAATATATCTAAAGGACCATGAAGTACATAAAGTGAATATATTCCTTATGTTGCATGTTGTAGTGGAAGAGAGTTCTGTATCTATCACAGGATGAATCAGATTCTTGTAATGTTTTGTGTTGAGAAGGTTAGGTAAGAATGTGAGTAGAAAGGTTGGGATGATAAATATATAATCTTATTGCTTGTTTTTTTCACCATGGTGGCCTCGTAGCCTAGGTTGGTGGTGGTATCTACACTAGATGGTCGTGGTTCAATGGAAATTTTCTCTTACATGACCAATCTCTTGGACCAATTTTTGTTAAAAGATAAGTCTCATTTTTTTGTTTATGAATATGCAAAATTACTATTACTCCCAGTCATAAAAAAATTATGTGTTAT
>JASDQU010103605.1:139201-190214 GCA_032191745.1 Picea mariana
CTTAGAGGAAATAAATCATTTGATAGTGGATCATTGTAGCATTGGAAGATGGATAATCTAAGTTTTTTGTTTCTATAATATAGAATCAAAACTAATAACTAAACCCAAAGGGAAGAATCCACTCAAGTGAATGATGAGAAGGAAAATTACCCATCACACTTGACCAATGTTACCATTGGTAAATGTAAAACTCAATGAAGGTATCCCATGACCATACTAACTAACATGTTCTTAAATACATGGAACATATACCCACTCAAAAAATTGATGTAGAAATGAAGAATGAACCTCAACACATCATAATGGGAATTGAATGGAGGATAGAATTGTTAGCCAAGCAATTAACATATTTAAAAATACAAAGAATTATTTGCATGGTCCTATAAATATGGAAGCTAACCCGTTGTTCAATAAGGGAGTGGGGGAAGTTATCCACACCAAAATATGGAAGCTAAGTCCAAGGCCCTGAGGGGACAAAGGTTGAATTCTAATTTGGTGGGAATATTCCATTAGAAAAATCATTTCCTTTCTTAGATGTTATGGTAGATAGTTGACGACATTTAGAAGAATAAAATACAAGGAAATATTGGAAGAGCTCAAGGAAATTTAAAGAATGCCTTAGCTTATGCCCTCAGTGAATAACAATTGACCAAACAACGAAAAATACTAAAGGTTGATGAGACATATAAAGTAAGGGGGGGGGGGGGAATAAAAGTTTGGTTCCATTGGCTTAAGACATGTGAGAATCCTACTATGATATTTTTCAAAGATCTGACTTCCAAGGAATTTGTAAATCATATTAAGGCCCTCAAAATAAAAAACAATAGAATCATTGACCATGGGAACATTGAAAAGGAGTTTGTTAATCATTACAAACTGGTTTTTCAATATCAAGGAATTATAACAAAGGAAAAGAAAGTTGTATATGCAAACTTGTGTTGATGTAGTCCCAAGAAAGTCGATGCAAAAGGAATAATGGGTATGTGATCAAAGGATTATAATAGTATAGAAAATTCGTCGCAAGATTATTCACATTCATCTCTCTTGCGATAATATCAAATGATGCTTGTATTCATTTCATATTTGGTCTATAAACTTTAAATCTCAATTTGATACTTTGAAAGCTCGCTGGACCTTCAGTCAAATGCAAATATGAAACCTGGAATCATTAACATACCTTCTAGAACATATGAAAAATAGGATTTATGGTTTCCATGATGAATTGATGATGGAAGAAAGTGGGTGTGTCAGTCAAATTTGAGTCCAGAAAACATCCCATATCGTTAAGGCATGCAATTAGTCTATCCAGGTCAAATTTGAATGCATACAGATATAGTTTGAAAACATTTCAATGTTGGCCCCATTCACATGTCATTGTTGCCTGCCTCTAGTATCTTGATGGTCTTGATTAAGAAATCAATGAAATAGAGGGATTTTTCATCACAAATATGATGTAGATACATTGTATATACATTAATGTAGAACCTGAAAGCAAAATGAAGAAAGACCGATGAAAGCCTAAAACTTGCGTCAACCAAATTGGGTACTTTGAAATAAAATTAGGGTTTATGGTTTACATGATGAATTGATGGTGGAAGAAAGTGGGTGTGTCACTCAAATTTGAGTCCAGGAACCCTCCCATGTCATTAAGTCATGCGAATAGTCTATCCATGAAAAATTTTAGTGCATACAAAAATTGTTTTAAAAAAATTCAACGTTGGCCCCAATCACGGGTCCCTGTTGCCAGTGTTTAGTCCTCGTGCAATTTTCGTTCCTTGTTCATCGTTCCTTGACCATGATGTAGTCCCCAAGCTCCTTTTATTTTTGTACAAAATTACATACTAATGGCATAAAATGTCCCATACAAAGACCAAATTAATATCCGCTACATAAGTCTTTTGTCTTTTTTCAAGGACTATGTAACAAATCTCAATTCTAAGAAGATTGAAATAGGACCTAAGAACCTTAAGTTCTTTCCTTAACCATGGGTGACATAACATTGTCATTCAATAGTAAAATTGTTACATTTCATTGTAATTTGGCATCATGTGTATTGAGGGCTTGAGCCACCATATCCATAAAGGAAACATACCAAGAATATTTGTCATATGAACAAGATATGGTACTATCCATTTTGAGGTTTGACATAGAGATTTTTATTATATAATACACTACATTGCACCATAATATAAGCCTTACATGCCTTGAAAACCATGTAACACCATTCAAATTAGACATAATATTCTTACGATGAATTAGCTATACTATCGACAAACTTTTTTCGTCGATAGTATAGCAAATTCGTCGCAAGATTATTTACATTTGTCTCTATTGCGACGATATAAAATGATGCTTGGATTCATTTCATATTTGGTTTATCAAATTGAAATCTCAATTTGATACTTTGCAAGCTATTTGGACCTTCAGTCAAATACAAATATGAAACTTGGAATCATTAACATATCTACTAGAACATATGAAAAATAGGGTTTATGGTTTCCATGATGAATTGATGATGGAAGAAGTGGGTGTGTCATTCAAATTTGAGTCCAGAAACCCTCCCATATCGTTAAGGCATGCGATTAGTCTATCCAGGTCAAATTTGAATGCATACAGATACAGTTTGAAAACATTTTAATGTTAGCCCCATTCACATGTCACTGTTGCCCAAATCTAGTATCTTTATGGTGTTGACTAAGAAATCAACGAAATAGAGGGATTTTTCATCACAACTATGAATAAAATACATTTTATATACATTAATGTAGAACCTGAAAGTGAAATGAAGAAAGACCAACGAAATCCTAAAACTTGCGTCAACCAAATTGGGTACTGTGAAAGAAAATTAGGGTTTATAGTTTAGATGATGAATTGATGATGGAAGAAAGTGGGTGTGTCATTCAAATTTGTGTCCATAAACCCTCCCATATCATTAAGGAATGACAATAGTCTATCCATGACAAATTTCAATGCATAAAAAAACTGTTTGAAAAAATTTCAACATTGGCCCCATTCGCAGGTCCCTGTTGTCGGTGTCTAGTCCTCGTGCAATTTTTGTTCCTCGTTCCTAGTTCCTCATTCCTTGAACATAGTGTAGTCCCAAAGATCCATTATTTTTGTACAAAATTACATACTAATGGCATAAAATGTCCCACACAAAGACCAAATTAATATCCAATACATAAGTCTTCTGTCTTTTTTCAAGGACTATGTAACGAATCTCAACTCTAAGAAGATTCAAATAGGACCTAAGAACCTTAAGTTATTTACTTAACCATGGGTGACATAACACTATCATTCAATAGTAAAATTGTTACATTTGATTGTAATTTGGCATCATGTGTACTGAGGGCTTGAGCCACCATATCCACAAAGGAAACATACCAAGAATATTTGTCTTATGAAAAAGATATGGTACTATCCATTTTGAGGCTTTGCATAGAGATTTTTCTTATAGAATACACTACATTGCACCATAATATAATCCCTACACTCCTTGAAAACCATGTAACACCATTCAAATTAGACACAATATTCTTGCGACGAATTAGCTGTACTATCGACAAACTTTTTTCGTCGATAGTATAGAAAATTTGTCGCAAGATTATTTACATTCGTCTCTCTTGCGACGATATCAAATGATGCTTGGATTCATTTCATATTTGGTTTATCAACTTGAAATATCAATTTGATACTTTGCAAGCTAGTTGGACCTTCATTCAAATACAAATATGAAACCTGGAATCATTAACATATATACTAGAACATATGAAAAATAGGGTTTATGGTTTCCATGATGAATTGATGATGGAATAAAGTGGGTGTTTCAGTCAAATTTGAGGCCAGAAACCCTCCCATATCATTAAGGAATTCGATTAGTCTACCTAGGTCAAATTTCAATGCATATAGATACAGTTTGAAAACATTTCAACGTTGGCCCCATTCGCATGTAACTATTGCCCGCCTCTATTATCTTGATGGTGTTGATTAAGAAATCAACCAAATAGAGGGATTTTTCATGACAAATATGATGCAGATACATTTTATATACATTAATGTAGAACCTGAAAGAAAAATGAAGAAAGACCGACTAAAGCCTAAAACTTGTGTCAACCAAATTGGGTATGTTGAAAGAAAATTAGGGTTTATGGTTTACATGATGAATTGATGATGGAATAAAGTGTGTGTTTCACTAAAATTTGAGTCCAGAAACCCTCCCATATCATTAAGGCATGACAATAGTCTATCCATGACAAATTTTGGTGCATACAAAAACTGTTTGAAAAAATTTCAATGTTGGCCCCATTCACAGGTCCCTGTTGTCGATGTCTAGTCCTCGTGTAATTTTTGTTCCTCATTCCTTGACCATGGTGTAGTCCCCAAGATCCATTATTTTTGTACAAAATTACATACTAATCAAATAAAATTTCCCACACAAATACCAAATTAATATCAGCTACATAAGTCTTTTGTCTTTTTTCAAGGATTATGTAACGAATCTCAATTCTAAGAAGATTCAAATAGGACCTAAGAACCTTAAGTTCTTTCCTTAACCATGGGTGACATAAAAATTTCATTTAATATTAAAATTGTTACATTTCATTGTAATTTGGCATCATGTGTACTGAGGGCTTAAGCCACCATATCCACAAAGGAAACATACCAAGAAGATTTGTCTTATGAACAAGATATGGTACTATCCATTTTGAGGTTTGTCATAGAGATTGTTCTTATAGAATACACTACATTGCACCATAATATAATCCCTACACTCCTTGAAAACCATGTAACACCATTCAAATTAGACACAATATTCTTGCGACGAATTAGCTATACTATCGACGAATGTTTTTTGTCGATAGTATAGCAAATTTGTCACAAGATTATTTACATTCGTTTCTCTTGCGACAATATCAAATGATGCTTGGATTCATTTCATATTTGGTTTATAAACTTGAAATCTCAATTTGATACTTTTCAATCTAGTTTGAACTTCAGTCAAATACAAATATGAAACTTGGAATCATTAACATATCTACTACAAATAAAAAATAGGGTTTATGGTTTCCATGATGAATTGATGATGGAATAAAGTGGGTGTGTCGGTCAACATTGAGTCCAGAAACCTTCCCATATCATTAAGTCATGTGATTAGTCTATCCAGGTCAAATTTCAATGCATACAGATACAGTTTGAAAACATTTCAACGTTGGCTGCATTCACATGTCACTATTGCCTACCTCTAGTATCTTGATGGTGTTGATTAAGAAATCAATGAAATAGAGGGATTTTTCTTCACAAATATGAATCAGAAACATTGTATATACATTAATGTAGAAACTAAAATAAAAATGAATAAAGACCGACGAAAGCCTAAAACTTGTGACAACCAAATTGGGTATTCTGAAAGAAAATTAGGGTTTATGGTTTACATGATGAATTGATGATGGATGAAAGTGGTCATGTAACTCAAATTTGAGTCTAGAAACCCTCACATATTTTTAATCCATGCCAATAGTCTATCCATGAAAAATTTCAGTGCATATAAAAAATGTTTGAAAAAATTTGAACGTTGGCCCCATTCGCAAGTCCCTGTTGTTGGTGTCTAGTCCTCATGCAATTTTTGTTCCTCATTCCTCGTTCCTTGACCATGGTGTAGTCCCTAAGATCCATTATTTTTGTACAAAATTACATACAAATGGAAAAAAAATGTCCCACACAAATACCAAATTAATATCTGCTACATAAGTCTTTTGTCTTTTTTAAAGGACTATGTAACGTATCTCAATTCTAAGAAGATTCAAATAGGACCTAAGAACCTTAAGTTCTTTCCTTAAACATGGGTGACATAAAACTTTCATTTAATAGTAAAATTGTTACATTTCATTGTAATTTGGAATCATGTGTACTGAGGGCTTGAGCCACCATATCTACAAAGGACACATACCAAGAATATTTGTCTTATGAACAAGATATGATACTATCCATTTTGAGGTTTGGAATAGAGATTTTTCTTATAGAATACACTACATTGCACCATAATATAATCCCTGCACTCCTTGAAAACCATATAACACCATTCAAATTAGACACAATATTCTTGCAACATATTAGCTATACTATCGACGAACATTTTTCATTGATATTATAGCAAATTCGTCGCAAGATTATTTACATTCGTCTCTCTTGCGACGATATCAAATGATGCTTGGATTCATTTCATATTTGGTTTTATCAACTTGAAATCTCAATTTGTTACTTTGCAAGCTAGTTGGACCTTCAGTCAAATACAAATATGAAACTTGGAATCATTAACATATCTACTAGAACATATGAAAAATAGCGTTTATGGTTTCCATGATGAATTGATGATGGAAGAAAGTGGGTGTGTCAGTCAAATTTGAGTCCAAAAACTCTCCCATATCATTAAGGCATGTGATTAGTATATCCAGGTCAAATTTCAATGCATACAGATATAGTTTGAAAAAATTTCAACGTTGGTCGCATTCACATGTCACTGTTGCCTGCCTCTAGTATCTTGATGGTGTTGATTAAGAAATCAACAAAATAGAGGGATTTTTCATCACAACTATGACACAGATACATTTTATATACATTAATGTAGAACCTGAAAGCAAAATGAAGACAGACCGACAAAAGCCTAAAACTTGCGTCAACCAAATTGGGTACTTTGAAAGAAAATTAGGGTTTATGGTTTACATGATGAATTGATGATGGAAGAAAGTGGGTGTTTCACTCAAATTTGAGTCCAGAAATGATCCCATATCTTTAAGGCATGCCAATAGTCTATCCATGACAAATTTCAGTGCATACAAAAACTGTTTGAAAAAATTTCAACGTTGTCCCCATTCGCAGGTCCCTGTTGTCGGTGTCTAGTCCTCGTGCAATTTTTGTTCCTTGTTCCTCATTCCTTGACCATGGTCTAGTCCCCAAGCTCCATTATTTTTGTACAAAATTACATACTAATGGCATAAAATGTCCCACACAAAGACCAAATTAATATCCACTACATAAGTCTTGTCTTTTTTCAAGGACTATGTAACAGATCTCAATTCTAAGAAGATTCAAATAGGACCTAAGAATATTAAGTTCTTTCCTTAACCATGTTTGTTGGGACAGGGGAAAAACTAGGGTTCAATGCTCAAGAGTGCACCAAAAAATCCCTAACTACCAGCCCTTTCGGAGACACCTGCGAAGTAGATGAAGTCTCATCCGAGGTAGAGGCAGGGGTGGTTGCAGGACTCAGGTGTCTGCAACCTTAGCTGGGACACAGATCTGTGATTATCTTTCTTATAGTGCATTTAGCACCAGTTATTTCCTAACATACAATCATTAATACACTTTGCAGAAAACACAGAGCACCACAATAATTACACAGATCTAGCACTTAGCAATGATAAACAGGTTATACTCAATAGATTAAACACCTAGCATCTTATGTATCATATCTAGCATGCATTCATATCTCATAAACACAAAGCATCAATATATTTATCTAAACATATTAGAGCACTTATCAAGAGAGATATAAACATGTAAGAACAAAGCACATAACACCATACACACAGTTACTGTGGTTCACCCCCACCCTAGGGCTACGTCCACAAAGTCTTATTTCTATTATCTTGGTCAAGAAGTTATATCACAGAGCTTCAAGGATCCCTACTTTGCACAGGACGGAAGATCTGTGTAGCTTGCTAGATCCTTCTTCCTTGCTCCTCAGCATCCAACTATAACAATCTTCACTTAGCTCTCCGATCTCATGCATAAATCTCTCTAAGATACATCCAATCAAACAGATCCAAATACTAGCACTAAGCTTTCATTCATACACCACAAAGATGTATTAAATTACTATATCCTCTATCTTACTATCTATATTGCCTATTTATAGATTACAAAATGAACCTAAACGTGGGTAAACCCATGGGCCAACATCCCTTTCCTGTTACATCAACCCAAAACCCTAAAATGGATCTCAAAATAGGTCTTGCTTCCTTATTTCTTGCTTCATGTTGCGCTCCTTCCTTGGCAAGTTGTCGCAGTCCCAAAAGTGGTCAAATATGACCAAGTACTCTTCAAAACTTTTTCAAGGGCCAACAGGCCCCCAACACTCACTTGTGACTCGTCCTGAGTCACTCTTCTCTGGGTAACTCTTTCTCGAAGGCCTCGAGCTTCGCTCGAGTTGCTTCGACCTGTTTCTTTGCTACTGCTTCTTTCTTGGAAAACTCCTGAATGAGTGCATTACTAACTGGTCCTTCTAAGCGCTGCTTTGCTGTGTTCACGACCTATTCCAGGTCTGTACCTTGGCTCTCAATATCTAAGAATAGTTGACATGCCTTATCCTGCAAGGGTTGAAGTTGATGCATTACTTCTATGACCTTACTCTGGATCATGTGGATCTGCTACTGTGCGATGCGTTGCTCGTGGGATCGCTTCATTTTCTCTATGGTGGGTAGGGCCTTCAACTACATATGAAGTCTATCTACCTGTTACTTCGCCTCCTGGAGCTGCGACTCCAGTTTATGTAATTCGGGATTCTTGGATAGGTTGTCATGTATCTGTGCACTTCTACTACTTAATTTCTTACATTCTTCAGTGAGTGCATTAATCCTTTCTACTGTACTTCGAGCATTCACTTCCCGTTAGTCACGTTCTTCTTGTGGAGTACTCGGTATAGATTGAAACTCTAGTTCTACTACTCTTTGTTGCATTTGTTGAATGACTTCAGCAAGCTTCATTACTTGGTGTTCTATGGGTTCTTCTGCCTTCTATTCTAAGCTATTCATAGAGTGAAATGCTCTATTGACTGCTTCTTCGATCCCGATATTCTTCGCGAGCAACTGCTCCTTTTCTTTCTGGATCTTTGCACGTTCTTTATCATACTTCTCTTGGATAGCCTCCTTCTCTTGCTGTGCAACTTGGTGTTGCTCTCTATTATTTCCTCATGTGCATGCTTTAGGGCCTGGGTGGCCTACGCTGTTACTTCTTTTGCTTTCTGAAGGTGTACTTCGACTAGGTCGACAATCCTGTGAAGTTGAACTGACTCGTCTCCTTCTTCGGGTGTTCCTTTTGGAATAAGCGTAGTGGAGATTGTGTGGTTAGAATGGAGGGCTCACTATATTCCTTGGAGCTCGACTTCGATTCTGTCGTACATCATCTATTGCTTGGCCTCCTGATTTTCTGTAATTTCTTATATGGCTTCATTCAAAGTCGCAAGGAGAAAGATGAAGTCATTTGGATTGAGAGAGGTCTTCATCTTGGTCACGGTCGCTTTAGCTTTCTTCTTAATGGAATACTTTCAAGGTGACCCTTTTCTCTTCTTTGGAACTTCGACATCGTCTTCTGGTTGTTTCTCGACTTCTTATAGGTCTTCATCGTTACCTTCTTCATCTGTTGTGACAGAAGTTGTCCTTACAGAGTGGCTATCCACATCTTGAACTTCTTTAGTTTTCTTCGTCTCCTTTGTCTTCTTTGTCTTCTATGTCTTATTGGGCCCAGGTGTGTCCTGTGCAGCTTCTAGGTTGTTAATATCTGAAATGTTTGTTGGATCTACTGGAACAAGGAGGTCCACCGACCATTCCTTGGTGATTTCTTCTAAGTCTTCTTCAGTCAGCTTATAATAGGACTGGAGTTGTTCCTGGTGTTCATCAGAGTATGGAGTTAGGGAGATAAAGTGGTGGTCCGAGCTGAACGTTATCAAAGGTCAGAACCTTTGTAAAGTGTTTGAGGTTATGCGAGGTGCACCTCCTATAGCTTCTTTCAGTTGGTTATAGTATCTGTGAAAATGGCATTTGACTGCCATTGCTTGCTCATGTCCGTCAAGTACCACAAGGTACTGAACTTCACAACTAACGGCTCAAATGGGGTGAGGTATGGGAAAGTTGCGCCTTTTGGTAGCTCCCATGCAACAAAGGTGATCAATATCAGCAACCAACTGAAATGGAATTCATGCCCCTGGTCCTGGGATTCTCTACAATCAATCTCTAGCTGATTGACCAAATACTTTGCCCAATTCACCTGGAGTCCTTCTGCGCATTTTTTGGCGAGGTCCACTATGAAGCCTGATACTTGTGTAGGTCTATTCTTACAGACCATCTTCCCTGCTATCAGATGAAATGCGAGGTGCACTACACCACTCTCGATAGAGGCTACCTTATAACCTCGCGCACCTTTTTCAACATTTCCATACACCTCTTTAATATTCTATGAAAGCACGTGGTCCACGATCTTCCTAGGGTAGTACTCATGGGGATCAGGGCCCTGCATGCTAAGCCTGATAATCCTGTTGATCAGTGCCAGATCAATAGTTATGCGACGGTTCAACCACAGGTATCCTCCATGGTAACTTGCTCGCAACAATTTCACACAAGCAGTCACCTCTTGATGTCTGCCAAAGTGTGGTATTTTCATGACGTTGAGCAGAGTAGACTATGCAAGGTTCATCGTCCATTTTTGAGGGATGATATTTAGATTGCGGCCCTGAGTATTTGTTAAGTACTTAGATGGTGCGAGCATGATGTAGGCCTTACAGTCTCCCAGGTTGAAGTCACAACACTTCAACACTGTAACCTTGTCTTGATCTGCGTGGTAGGTGTGAACTCCTTTCGGTAGATATGCAGTGATTAGGGTGTAGTCAAAGTCTTGAGTGACACTATCCCTATTAATCTCACCACTTAAAGGTGGAATCTAAGCAGGTAGAATGGTTGGCACTATCCTCGTGTTGGTTGCGTTATGTCTATTCTTAGTTCTCGCCTCTACACCGGCTCGGGATGTTGCAGCCCGAGCAGTCGATGGGGAGGCTACCACTCCTCTTGACGACAAGGCTTGGACTCTGGTGGACATTCCTCTTTCCAACATGATTCTTTCTGTTCTTAAGATAGCAAGTACTTCTCTCACTGATTCTTCTACTGCGCTAATCTTGTCAAACATGTAAGCTCAGGATCACTGTCTCGGGTTTTCAATGGACTGTCGATACTATAATCAGGTAGAGAGTAAATCTAGAGTAATCATTGTTTCACAATGCGGCTGTTCTGTCAGCTCAAGTTCTCAATTGGCAAGGCATGGTGCAACGGAATAAGTAAGTAACTCTGCAACAGACTGCTTACAACGGATATGAAACTTCCATGGCCGTTAATCTATCTGTTAAGGTGAGTTCCAATGGTCTAATGGTAACCCATAACTTTTTTTTGATCTGTTTGGAGTGGCAGTCGAACGGGTATATTGGTTCCAACGACTATATTGCTTCATCATGGTGAAGTACTCTATGTTGTTGTTCTGACATCTTGGTGAAGCTCCAATTCTGCAACTCTTCTTGCTGTGAAGTATCCTCTAGAACCTCTTGTAACCTTACAATATTAGCCCTTTTATTTCTTAACTTCCTAGCCTTCTTCCTGGTGAGTTTTGTCTCAGTAATGCTTTTACCATTCTGATGTTTATCTTTTGTGGCCTTAGTTACTTCATGTTGTGGAAAATCTTTCCTAGGGCTCCTTGATAACACCTCTTATGTATCAACAAAAGGTAACTCGATCTTTTGCGAATCCTCAAGTGTTCTCTTAGCTTCGCCATCGGAGGTACTAATATTAAATATCTGCGATCTGCTCTTCTTTTTTTCAATCAAGTGTGCGATCCTTCTGGTCATAAAGTATTTTAATTCTTGCTTCTTCTGTTCCAAAACTTTTGCTTCTTCCCTTCGTCTGGCCTATTCTCTGTCAATCCAGGGTTTCCCTATGAGCATGGTAAACGGGGCACTGTCTTCAACAAATTTAATGATCTCAAAGTCTTCCTCTGTCGAAGTTCCATTGACAGTCATAGGTATCTGAGCGATCCTTCCACATAGTTTTACTAGCTTTCCTATGAAGAAACTTGTTCCTCCTAGGGAAGGGGTCATGACAGGCTTTCCTATAGCTTCCCAAGTTCTTTCTGGCATAATGTTTACTTGTGTTTCTTCATCAAGAGTACAATCAATGTCAAATTCCCCTTTTCTTGCTTCGATTTGCTCCTTTGCTTTGAATATCTCTGATAACCTAACATGTCAGTGGTCATTCAAGGTATCTTTCATCTATAGTAATATCTTTTCTGATTCTTTCTAGGTTTCTGCTATAATCTTGGTCTCTTGATCTCCCTCTAGGTTTTCTTGTTCCATATTCATCTTCTCAAGCCTAACAATCATTCTAGGGTAATCCAATACTTCATGGTCCATAGCCTTACAACGGAGGCAACTAGATCTCCTACCAAGGCATTCCTTAGCAAGATGTCTCAGTCTTCTACAACTATAACAGAGGGTTAATCCTCTCTTTATCTTAAATGATCCCCAACTTCCTTTGTACTACGCACCAGGATCATGGTAGCTAGACTACAAATTTTTTTTTCTAGGATCCTGCATCCACTTGTTAGTCCATACATTCTTTCTATGCATAGGTATAACATATCTATCACTATACTTATCAGATCTATTCATATCAAACTTTCTTTCATCTAACAATACCCTAGTTTTCTAGCTAGGACAGAATCTATCAAAAATACCTAGATCCATGCTCTAGAAACAAAAATTTCACTTATCTTACTTCTATAGAGTACAAAGCTTCCAGATCTAAGACTTTTAACTATTCTTACCTTTATCGGGGCATAGAGTTCACAGATCTTACCTTTTACTTGCAGATCTGACCTCTTTCTTTACAGATATGAATTTGTTTCTTCAGATCTGACCTCTCTTTCTTCAGATCTGACCTCTTTCTCTTCAAATCTGACCTCTTTCTTGGCACAAATATTCACAGGTCAAACAAAACACTGGGCACTAGGGAAATAGATCCACGCACAGAGATTATTTCACACAAAGCTTCCTCTTCTTCAGTTCCCAACAATCACAGTTCCGGTCCCAACAATGGAACCATTTGTTGGGATAGGGGAAGACCCAAGGTTCAACACTCAAGAGCACACCAACAAATCCCTAACTACCAGCCCTTTCCGCAACACCTGCGAAGAATATGAAGTCTCACCCGAGGTAGAGGCAAGGGTGGTTGTAGGACTTAGGTGTCTGCAACCTTAGATGGGACACAGATCTGTGATTATCTTGCTTACAACGCATTTAGCACCAGTTATTTCCTAACATACATTCATTAATACACTTCGTAGAAAGCACAGAGAACCGCAGTAATTACTCAGATCTATCACTTATCAATGATAAACAGGTTATACTCAATAGATTAAGCACCTAGCATCTTATGTATCATATCTAGCATGCATTCATATCTCATAAGCACAAAGCATCAATAGATCTATCTAAACATATTAGATCACTTAGCAAGAGAGAGATAAACACATAATAACAAAGCACATAGCACCATACACACAGTTTCCATGGTTCACCCCCACCCTGGGGCTACATCCACAAAGTCTTCTTTCTATTATCTTGGTCAAGCAGTTACAACACAGAGCTTCAAGGATCCCTACTTTGGATAGGACAAAAGATCTGTGCAGCTTGCTAGATCCTTCTTCCTTGGTCCTCAACATCCAACTATAACAATCTGCACTTAGATCTCCGATCTCATGCACATAGCTCTCTAAGATACATTTGATCACATAGATCCAAATACTAGCACTAAGATTTCATTCATACACCATGCAGATGTATTACATTACTGTATCCTCTATCTTACTATCTATATTGCCTATTTATAGATTACAAAATGTGCATAAACATGGGTAAACCCACGGGCCGACATCCCCTTCCTGTTACATCAACCCAAACCCTAAAATGGATCTCAAAATAGGTCTTGTTTCCTTATTTTCTGCTTCGCGTTGTGCTCCCTCCTTGGCAAGTTGTCGCAGTCCCAAAAGTGGTCAAATATGACCACGTACTCTTCAAAACTTGGTCAAGGGCCAACAATGGGTAACATAACACTGTCATTCAATAGTAAAATTTTTACATTTCATTGTAATTTGGCATCATGTTTACTGAGGTCTTGAGCCACCACATCCACAAAGGAAACATACCAAGAACATTTGTCTTATGAACAAGATATGGTACTATCCATTTTGAGGTTTGGTATAGAGATTTTTCTTATAGACTACACTACATTTCACCATAATATAATCCCTACACTCCTTGAAAACCATGTAACCATTCAAATTAGACACAATATTCTTGTGACAAATTAGCTATACTATCGACGAACTTTTTTCGTCGATAGTATAGAAAATTCGTTGCAAGATTATTTACATTTATCTCTCTTGCGACGATATCAAATGATTCTTGCATTCATTTCATATTTGGTTTATCAACTTGAAATCTCAATTTGATACTTTGCAAGCTAGTTGGACCTTCATTCAAATACAAATATGAAGCCTGGAATCATTAACATATCTACTAGAACATATGAAAAATAGGGTTTATAGTTTCCATGATGAATTGATGATGTAAAAAAGTGGGTGTGTCAGTCAAATTTGAGTCCAGAAACCCTCCCATATCATTAAGGCATGCGATTAGTCTATCCAGGTCAAATTTCAATGCGTACAAATACAGTTTGAAAACATTTCAACGTTGGGCCCATTCACATGTCATTGTTGCCCGTCTCTAGTATCTTGATGACGTTGATTAAGAAATCAATGAAATAGAGGGACTTTCCATCACAACTATGATGCAGATACATTGTATATACATTAATGTAGAAAATCAAAATGAAGAAAGACCGACGAAAGCCTAAAACTTGCGTCAACCAAATTGGGTACTTTGAAATAAAATTAGGGTTTATGGTTTACATGATGAATTGATGATGGAATAAAGTGGATGTGTCACTCAAATTTGAGTCCAGAAACCCTCCCATATCGTTAAGGCAGGCCAATAGTCTATCCATGACAAATTTCAGTGCATACAAAAATTGTTTGAAAAAATTTCAATGTTGGCCCCATTCGCAGGTCCCTGTTGTCGATGTCTAGTCCTCGTGCAATTTTTGTTCCTCGTTCCTCGTTCCTCATTCCTTGACCATGGTGTAGTCCCCAATATCAATTATTTTTATACAAAATTACATACTAATGGCATAAAATGTCCCACACAAAGACCAAATTAATATCTGCTACATAAGTCTTTTGTCTTTTTTCAAGGACTATGTAACAGATCTCAATTATAAGAAGATTCAAATAGGACCTAAGAACCTTAAGTTATTTCCTTAACCATGGGTTAAATAACACTTTCATTCAATAGTAAAATTGTTACATTTCATTGTAATTTGGCATCATGTGTACTGAGGGCTTGAGCCACCATATCCACAAAGGAAACATACCAAGTATATTTTTCTTATGAACAAGATATAGTACTATCCATTTTGAGGTTTTGCAACGATATTTTTATTATAGACTACACTACATTGCACCATAATATAATACCTACACTCCTTGAAAACCATGTAACACCATTCAAATTAGACATAATATTCTTGCGACGAATTAGCTATACTATCGACGAACTTTTTTCTTCAATAGTATAGTAAATTCGTCCCAAGATTATTTACATTCATCTCTATTGCGATGATATCAAATGATGCTTGGATTCATTTCATATTTGGTTTTATCAACTTGAAATCTCAATATGATACTTTGCAAGCAAGCTGGACCTTCAGTCAAATACAAATATGAAACTTGGAATCATTAACATATCTACTAGAACATATGAAAAATAGGGTTTATGGTTTCCATGATGAATTGATGATGGAAGAAAGTGGGTGTGTCAGTCAAGTTTGAGTCCAGAAACCCTCCCATATCATTAAGGCATGCAATTAGTCTATCCAGGTCAAATTTCAATGCATACAGATATAGTTTGAAAACATTTCAACGTTGGCCCCATTCACATGTCATTGTTGTCCGCCTCTAGTATCTTGATGGTGTTGATTAAGCAATCGAAGAAATAGAGGTATTTTTCATCACAACTATGATGCATATACATTGTATATGCATTAATGTAGAACCTGAAAGCAAAATGAAGAATTATCGACGAAAGCCTAAAACTTGCGTCAACCAAATTGGGTACTTTGAAAGAAAATTAGGGTTTATGGTTTACATGATGAATTGATGATGGAAGAAAGTGGGTGTGTCACTCAAATTTGAGTCCAGAAACCCTCCCATATCATTAAGTCATGCCAATAGTCTATCCATGACAAATTTCAGTGCATACAAAAACTGTTTGAAAAAATTTCAACATTGGCCCCATTCGCAGGTCCCTGTTGTCGATGTCTAGTCCTCGTGCAATTTTCATTCCTCGTTCATAGTTCCTCATTCCTTGACCATGGTGTAGTCCCCAAGCTCCATTATTTTTGTACAAAATTACATACTAATGGCATAAAATGTCCCACACAAAGACCAAATTAATATCCGCTACATAAGTCTTTTGTATTTTTTCAAAGACTATGTAACAGATCTGAATTATAAGAAGATTCAAATAGGACCTAAGAACCTTAAGTTATTTCCTTAAACATGGGTGACATAAAAATTTTGTTCAATAGTAAAATTGTTACATTTCATTGTAATTTGACATCATGTGTATTGAGGGCTTGAGCCACCATATCCACAAAGGAAACATACCAAGAATATTTGTCTTATGAACAAGATATGGTACTATCCATTTTGAGGTTTGACATAGAGATTGTTCTTATACAATACACTACATTGCACCATAATATAATCCCTACACTCCTTGAAAACCATGTAACACCATTCAAATTAGACACAATATTCTTGCGACGAATTAGCTAGACTATGGACGAACTTTTTTCATCGATAGTATAACAAATTTGTTGCAAGATTATTTACATTTGTCTCTCTTGCGACGATATCAAATGATTCTTGGATTCATTTCATATTTGGTTTTGTCAACTTTAAATCTCAATTTTATACTTTGCAAGATAATTGGACCTTCAGTCAAATACAAATATGAAACTTGGAATCATTAACATATCTAGTGGAACATATGAAAAATAGGGTTTATGGTTTCCATGATGAATTGATGATGGAAGAAAGTGGGTGTGTCAGTCAAATTTGATTTCAGAAACCCTCCCATATCATTAAGGCATGCAATTAGTCTATCCAAGTCAAATTTCAATGCATACAAATATAGTTTGAAAACATTTCAACGTTGGCCCCATTCACATGTCATTGTTGCTCGCCTCGAGTATCTTAATGGTGTTGATTAAGAAATCAACGAAATAGAGGGATTTTTCATCAAAACTATGACACAGATACATTGTATATACATTAATGTAGAACCTAAAAGAAAAATAAAGAAAGACCAAGGAAATCCTAAAACTTGCGTCAACCAAATTGGGTAATTTGGTACTCTAAAAGAAAATTAGGGTTTATGGTTTAGAGGATGAATTGATGATGGAAGAAAGTGGGTGTGTCACTCAAATTTTAGTCCATAAGCACTCCCATATATTTAATTCATTCCAATAGTCTATCCATGACAAATTTCAGTGCATACAAAAACTATTTGAAAAAATTTCAACGTTGGCCCCATTCGCAGGTCCATGTTGTCGATGTCTAGTCCTCGTGCAATTTTCGTTCCTCGTTCATATTTCCTCCATCCTCATTACTTTACCATGGTGTATTCCCCAAGATCCATTATTTTTTTACAGAATTACATACTAATGGCATAAAATGTCCCACACAAAGACCAAATTTAATATCCGCTACATAAGTCTTTTGTCTTTTTTCAAGGACTATGTAATAGATCTGAATTCTAAAAAGATTTAAATAGGACCTAAGAATCTTAAGTTCTTTCATTAACCATGGGTGACATAAAACTATCATTCAATAGTAAAATTGTTACATTTGATTGTAATTTGGCATCATGTGTACTGAGGGCTTGAGGCACCATATCCACAAAGGAAACATACCAAGAATATTTGTCTGATGAACAAGATATGGTACTATCAATTTTGAGGTTTGGAATAGAGATTGTTGTTATAGACTACACTACATTGCACCATAATATAATCCCTACACTCCTTGAAAACCATGTAACACCATTCAAATTAGACACAATATTCTTGCGACGAATTAGCTATACTATCACCGAACTTTTTTCGTCGATAATATAGCAAATTCGTCGCAAGATTATTTACATTCTTCTATCTTGCGACGATATCAAATGATGCTTGGATTCATTTCATATTTGGTTTATCAAATTGAAATATCAATTTGATAATTTTCAAGCTAGCTGGACCTTCAGTCAAATACAAGTATGAAACTTGGAATCATTAACATATCTACTAGAACATATGAAAAATAGGGTTTATGGTTTCCATGATGAATTGATGATGGAAGAAAGTGGGTGTGTTAGTCAAATTTGAGTCCATAAACCCTCCCATATTATTAAGGCAAGTGATTAGTCTATCTAGGTCAAATTTGAATGCATACAGATACAGTTTGAAAAAATTCAACGTTGGCCCCATTCACATGTCATTATTGCCTGCCTCTAGTATCTTGATGGTGTTGATTAAGAAATAAACGAACTAGATGGATTTTTCATCACAAATATGACGCAGATACATTTTATATACATTAATGTAGAAACTGAAATAAAAATGAAGAAAGATTGACGAAAGCCTAAAACTTGCGTCAACCAAATTGGGTAATCTGAAAGAAAATTAGGGTTTATGGTTTACATGATGAATTTATGATGGAAAAAAGTGGGTGTGTCACTCAAGTTTGAGTCCAAAAACCCTCCCATATCATTAAGGCATGCCAATAGTCTATCCATGAAAAATTTCAGTGCATACAGAAATTGTTTGAAAAAAATTTCACTGTTGGCCCCATTCACAAGTCCCTATTGTCGGTGTCTAGTGCTCATGCAATTTCCGTTCCTCATTCATCATTCCTCATTATTTTTGTACAAAAAATACTAATGGCATAAAATTTCCCACACAAATACCAAATTAATATCCACTACATAAGTCTTTTGTCTTTTTTCAACAACTATGTAACGAATCTCAATTCTAAGAAGATTCAAATAGGTAACAATATTGATGAAATCTTATACGATCATGATGGTATAAAAATGAAAGAGATTCTCTTGGTTTCAAGAATAATTTATCCTCTACTGAACAAGGCCAACCATGTGATGATGGAATCTCACATGGCCCGTTCCCTCCCCCTCACATCACTCTCAATTGATCCCCAAAACCCAATCTATAAAATATAAAATAATCGAAAGCAACGTCCTATTAAGATTCATGTATAGAAACTACAAAAACAAAAAATAATGAAGGTACATGAAATTATGTGTTTCTAAATGATATTTTTATTCTATGATGTACTTTAATATATTAACAACTATTTTCAGATTTCAAATAATAATTAAACAACATGTAACCTATGATATAAAAGCGTCGCATAAAACTTAAAAACATGTAATTAACCCATGACATTAAAAGTAAATTATTTTAATAGAATAATTCATACAAATTAAAATATTATATAGTCATGTACCTAACCCAACCTCAACATCTGTGTAATCATCCTTATTCTCTATCTTGTTCTTCTTCATCGAACTCGACATCTGTATCATCATCTGGTTCTGAAATGTTGTTTAAAGGATTGATGATATTATTATCGTCATCAATGTCATTTTCGAGCATATTTTCATCGACATCATCATCAGGAATTGCAATATTGTCTCCTATGCCTAGATCATGATCTTCTTCGTCTTCTTGATCTGTCGACCCTCCATGATCTTCCAGCTCTGTCTGATATTCTATCGAATCATCTTCTTGATCTTCAATATCATCTTCTTCCTGTAAATGAGTATACTTAATTGGCCTTCCTCTTGAATAATATCTAACACCAAATTACCAATCCCTTTCACCTGGAACATTTGAGTAAAAGACATGTTCACATTGGCTTGGGAAAACATAGTGATCATGTCCTCTTTCAAACATCGTTGTTTTAATCATTGGAAATCCGTTGGCATGTTGAATAACAGTTCTTTCCTCATCACGTTCATGAATTAGTAACCTATACCATTTGACATCAAACATAACTAATTTGAAGGAATTAAATTCACATTCAAGTATATTGTTTAAATACCCATAGTATCTATTTTCAGATTCTCGGGAATGTCTGTCACTCTTAGAGGAAACATTAGTAACCTGGAATACTTCAGTTATCCCACTATCAGAAGTTTTCCTGGTTTCATCCAATTGTTTGATGCGAAATTTACGACCATTGCACCACATAGCCTTGTGGTGTTTCAACTACAATATGTCAGATATGTAAAAGATGCATTGTCAATTAATAAATTAACATATATTTATATAACTTTGAAAGTATATGAAAAATACAATACACATGTAGTCACATTAGTATAATACAAAATAATTGAATAAAATGGGTGAAATTTCTTACCTGTCCATCTTTCAAACCACATGCTAGATCAATTTCCCTCTGCGTAACATTGGCATCTCCGTTACAACGAGATTCTCTAACCAATTCAGACAATCGTTGCCATGATAACCTACCTCCATTATGTTGTTTACATCTTTCAATCCATACATTCATCTAGTCAAGATTGTTTGCAATGTATAAATGCAGTGCATCCCACTCTAGAGCAACTGAATCAAAAAAACATAATTCATCAATATTAAATATTAGTTATAACGTACAATATGTAGGTAATTATAAATATTTATAATTTATGAAATAATTTATATTAATATATTAATGAGTATGATCATATACACAAAAACAAAACTTTATATGTATTAGTAATATAAATTTTCACAATTATTAATATATTACCTCTCATTTTTTTCATTCTACCTTTCCCCAACATATGCTCCTAATCTTCAATTTTTTTGATGGAGTTCACATCCCAAATGCGATCCACTGCATGCATAGTTGGTGCTGCTAATTTAGGAAGATATTGACTAATATACACCATGGATTGATATAACATATATCCCTCCACCATAGAACCCTCAGGACGTGCTCTTTGTCTAACCAACGCCTTCAATGATTTCAAGTGCCTCTCCACCATCCATATTGACCTTGTGTGAATAGGTCCACAAATTTCAATCTCCTCAACTTGGTGTATGAGGTAGTGTTCTTGTGCATTGAAAAATGTAGGAGGTATATACTTTTGTATTTCACACATTAGACGAGGAATTTGTCTCTTCCAATACTTTATATTATCTTCATGGATTTCTTTCAATGAAAACCATCTACATGAGATTGTGACACAAGAAAATAACATGTTTCAACATAACATAATATAATATATTACATTACATTACAAGTAAAACATGTGTCATTAAGTACAACAATAATTTGAAATAACATTTTGCAGATAAATCACAACTACGTCTTACCTCATGTATTTTCCAAGATCACATATAACTTGTTTGATGTTGTTGTCAAATTCATTTGGGAGAGATAGCGGTAGAACATACTGTAACAACAAAATGAATCGTTATTTGTTTCGACCAAAGTAGACAAGAAAAAATAAAAAAATAAAAGATCTATAAGGCCAATATATACAAATATGTATACCAAAATTATTACCTTAATGAAGGTATTCCAATCATGTGTTTTTACCCCACCAAATTCACCTTTCTTTGTTAAGATATTTTACTCCATCTGACCTATTTGAATATTGGATCACACTTCACATTGCATGATTGGCTTCTTGAATGTCAGTACAAATTTTGACAATTTTTTGTTTGTCCCTCCTACCATCTATGATTCGCCATAACGTTTCAGTCATATTCTTCCCGATATGCATTGTATCAAACAAATGAGCTATTTTTAGCTTGTCATAGTAGGGAAACCTCATGAATTGAGCGGGATAATATTTCATTCCTCGTGGAAGCCCATTGTTAATACCTTCATGATGATTGCGGCCTTCATGAAGCATAAAAGAAATCACAAAAATAATTATCAAATACGGTAAAATAAATTCATTGATTAAAATAAACATTAAAAACATTACATGATCTACGATACATTATGAAATTTAGTACCTTGATGATTTCTATTATATTCCAACCTCCATAGGTGAGGTGTCATTCTTCGTGATTTTAAACCAGTCTCTTCTTTCCCATTGAAAAGATGTTTTTCAGTAGTACAATACCTATGGTTCTTAGGAATAAGGTGCATATACTCATCAAACACCATCTTTCCTAAAAATTTTGAATGACGATACTTCATCTTATGGCCACAAACTGGACATGCAAATTTACCCTTTGTTTGAAGACCTACAACAAATGGATTAATGTCAATTATACGATGAGATTATTTAAAAATTAAACATGCACCATGATAACATTAAAATATTATATAGTATTAAAGAGCAATATTAGAATTCTACATACCAAAAAAATGTGTTAGTCCGGGGGCATCATGAATTGTCCATAAAAGTATTCCACGAAATTTAAATTTCTTCTCCCTGATTGGTTTACATATGTCATACATTGTGATGCCAACCCATAACTTTAGTAGCTCGTCGATAAGAGGCTCGATATATACATTCATATATTTAACCTGGTACTTACCTAATTGTTTGAAATTACACGTAATTACTAAAGGAATGATATGATGTAATATATATAATTAAATAAATAAACAAAAGATATTATGCAAAAATAGAAACAAGTGAAAATGTTAAATTCAAAAAATTAATGTAAACAAATACCTGGAACAATCATTGTCAACATTATGTGCTCCCTCTTTATTGACATCCAAGGAGGAATGTTATTGTTGATAACAAAAATAGGCCACACTGAGTAAATAGACCTAATCTCTCCAAATGGATTAACACCGTTAGCTGCCAATGAAAGCCTAAGATTACAAGGTTCATCTTTGAAATCTGCCCATTTTTCCTCAATTTCCCTAAATGCAGAACCATCGACAGGAATTCAAAGAACACCATATCCACTTTTGTTACGTGCATGGTAATCCATAAATTGTGCTATGCTTTCACACCTGAACAATCGCTACAAACATGGAATTATGGGAATATGACGAAGAACCTTTCAAGGCACCCTTTTTGTTACTTGATCGATTTGATATCTACTGATAAGACATTGCATACATTCGGTTTTTGAAGAATGTTGTCCATAATATAATATGGTCATTAGGACATGCATCTATAGTTTGATAGTCCATTCCAATGTCTTTTATAATGGCATGAAAATCTCGATATGTGCGACGTAAAATATTTGACGATGGTAACAAAAATTCACCTAACAATCTACAACATAACAAACAACTAGTAAATGTAAGAATATTAATCGTGAAAATTGCATTCTTATTTTACACATTAATTAACACTAAAAACAAATATAAAAAAATCAAAATTTATGTATAATATGAGATGAAACATATTACATACCTTAGTATCTGTGTCATACAAGTGTTCGACAAATTATTCATAACCTTTAAGTTCACTAGAAACAATGTAGCGAAGAGAATATTTTCTCGTGATCCTTCATAAAGCTGTTTATTTGCCTTTTCTAATAGAGGTTAGTCATAAATACCAACATTTTCCCCATCCTCATCTGGCTACGAAAACAAATCTTGGATCATTTGATTCGTCCCATCATATTCTTCCATGGGATCATTAACTTGATTTGTCCCATCATATTCTTCCATGGGATCATTAACTTGATTTGTCCCATCATATTCTTCCATGAGATCCTCATTTTCTTGGTCATGATCATGTTCCTGAACTTCTACAACATCATTTCTACTAATACTTGGTGCAATATTATGCGGAAAGTTAGAGGGTAGAGGGCAACTCTAACTTTATAATTACAAACAATCATGCAAAATTAGTGTATACTATAAAAAACATTCAAACAATATATATATAATTTTATATAAAATTGACAAGATAAAAAAAGATAATGAATATATAGCTAATTACCATGGGACGATATTCATTCGATCCGCCATCAATGTGACCATATTTCCTACAATGTTTTGTAGTTGTTGCTATTAAAATTCTTACGGGACGTCTAAGGCAACATTTTTGACAAGGGCAATAACATCTACCATCACCCTTTTCACCCGCTTTACTTTTTTCCCCACCTCTAACAACATTCTGCGATATTTTTTTGCACAAAAATATCCTTTCGGAACCGTCGTTGTTATAACAAGATTGTCGCAACATCTTTAAATCGTCAAATATTTATAGTCCAATTTTAGGTCACTATTGTCGCAATTGCGATGAACGTGACTTAAATATATTTATTTTTTTACCTATTTATTTTAGGTCATTTTTAATGGTCCATTTTAAGGTTAGGTAAGTGGTTGCTCTTGCAACGGACAAAATAAATTCATCTCTCTTGCGACGAAAATTAACCATAATAATTTAGTCAAAATACATGCATCGAGATAGTGATGAATACAGGTGGATTTAGAAAAATTGAACTTTTTCTCTTGCATGTTGCAATGAAAGAGTACTTTTGTCGCAAGTGATCATCACAAATTTTTCAATATGTAGTAGTGTATGGACCACGGAGTATTGGATTTCCCTAGAATGATTGCTAATCTTGAAGGAATGAACATGGGAAAAGAAAACCCTAAGGTAGATCCATAAATGGTAGAACCCCAGAAAGAATCAAAGAAATCATTGCTGCAAATAAGAGAAACCCTGAATGATCACCGACATGTCAGCTTATCAGAGATCTTAAAATAAAAAGAATGCCTTGAAGAAAGAATAGGAGACTTCAACATTGACTGTGTTATAGATGAGGAAACACATGTGAATATCATGACAGAAAGAACTTGGGAAATTTTAGAGAAGCCTGCTATGACTCCCTCATTAGGAGGAATAGGGATATTTAGAGGAAAACTGATAAACCTATGTGGAAAGATCACCAGGATTTCTATGCATGCCAATGGAACCTCAACAGAGGAAGATTTTGAGATTATTAAATTTATTAATAACAACGCCCCATTTACCATGTTACTAGGAAAACCTTGTATTGAAAGAGATCAAGCCAAAAGGGAAGAAGAAAAATAAGTTTTAGAGAAGAAGAAGCAAGAGTTGAAATATTTTATGACTAGAAGGATAGAACACTTGATTGAAGAACAACAGAACAAATCGAAGCTCTTTAACACCAGAGGCTCAGATGTTGAAGTTGCAAGAACACTAGAAAACCCACAGAATATTGAAGTACCTATTCCAGATAAAGAAGAAGCATCACCCTCGAATCTTAGGAAAGAATCTCAACAATGCGAAGTAACTATGCCACAAGAAGATAACAATCAGAATGGAAAAAGGAATACTGAGATGAAGCTCACTAGAAAGAAGGCTAGAAATCTAAGTAAGAAGAGAGCTAAGATCGATAAGTCACAGAAGGTTCCAAAAGGAACCTCGCAGATGGAAAATTTGCAAAATTGGAAATTCGTTGAGACAACAGAACAACGTCACATGGCACTTCGCCATGGTGAAGCAATATAGCCGTTGGGACTAATATAACCGACCGTATGACCTCCGAACGGGTTGAAACGCATTTATGGTTCACCACCAGACCGTTGGACTGCACCGTAATGGACATAATAGAGTTAATGAAGGCTTCTTGCCCGTTGCCACCCATTGCAAGAGATATATTGCCAAGTTATCTATTTATCCCTTCATGCCATGCCTCGAGAACACTTTTCCTAACCATGAATCTGAGCCCACAAACTCACTGATTTTACACAGTGCTCATTACGCTATTTCCCTCTATCGTATTTTCGGGTCTAAGTTACTCCTCGAACCCAATATTTTCAATCCCGAGCACATATGTCAGTCGAGTTCAGTGCTACAGAGAAAGTTGTTGAAGAAGTTCTTATCGACCTCATGACTGAAAGAATCATGTCGATGTCTGAAAGTGTAAAAGATTCATCGACGAGAATGGTGCAAGCCTCTTCGTCGATTGCTCGTGAAGCAGAACCATCCCAGCCATCAGCAAAAAAGAGAACCAAGCATAAAGACAACCTCGCAAATGCAAAACTGATTCCAACCATACTGCCCAATTACATCCCACCTCTGGCTGGCGCAGTGAACCATAATAGTGTACCACACGATTTCGATTACACCATAATTACTGCGTACCTTCTGAATGAGATATGCATAGTTTGAAAAGACTAGGACAAGATCATAGCACTAAATTTTAGCGACTTCAACCTTGGAGATCGCAATATCTATGGCATGCTCACACCATACAAGTAACTGACCAGAACTAAAGGAAATAATTAGAAGATCATTCCCCAGCCATGGACAATGAACCTCGCGCAGTCCACCCTGTTGAACGTCATAAAAATCCCACACTTCGAAAGACACCAGGAATTCAATGCACGTGTTAAGCTGCTACTATCATGTTACCATGGCGGCTACTTATGGCTTGACCATCGCATTACAATTGACCTGACACTGATCCATAGGATCACAGGCTTGAGTATGCAAGGACTTGACCCACAGGACTTTTATCCAGGAAAAGTCGTAGATCATGCAACTGCACAGAAGATAAAGGACACCTATGGCAATGTTGAGAAGGGAACAAGAGGCTACAAGGTAGCTTCCATTTAGAGTGGTGCAGTGTGCCTTACATTTCAACTGATAGCTGGGAATTTAGTAAGAAATAACCAACCTACGTAGGTCACCGACTTTTTTGTTGACCTCGCAAGGAAGTGCGCAGAAGGCCTACAGATGAACTGGGAAAAGCACCTAGTTAACTAGTTGGAATTTGATTGTTGAGAAGCCCAAGACCAAGGTTAGGAATTTCATTTCAGCTAGCTTCTGGTCCTCATTTCTTTTTTTTTTCTAGGAGATGTCGGNTAGTAAGAAATAACCAACCTACGTAGGTCACCGACTTTTTTGTTGACCTCGCAAGGAAGTGCGCAGAAGGCCTACAGATGAACTGGGAAAAGCACCTAGTTAACTAGTTGGAATTTGATTGTTGAGAAGCCCAAGACCAAGGTTAGGAATTTCATTTCAGCTAGCTCCTGGTCCTCATTTCTTTTTTTTTCTAGGAGATGTCGGAGGGAGCAACCTTCCCAAACATGGAGCCGTTCAAACCGCTTGCCATGAAGTTCGCTACCCTATGGTATTCAACAGATATGAACAAATAGTGGCAGTTGAATGTTGTGTTTCATACATACTACCTTCAGCTGAAGCGAGCCATCGAATCTGAGCCTCGCATGACTCCAAACACACTGAAAATGTTTTGACCACTAATGAAGTTCAACGTAGATCGACAGTTCACTTACATTACATCATGGGCAGATGAACATAAAGAGCATCTCCAAACATATTATAATCTTATAGAAGAATTCCTGGAGGAAATCACTAAGGAATGGTCCACTGACCTCCTTATCCCTGCCAACCCCACAGAGATATCCGATAATGACATCCTGAAGGACACCCATAAAGAACAAAATACAACCAAAACCAACAGATAGAAGAAGACCAAGGAGGTCCAAAACTTAAGCAGCACCTCAATGAAGACTGCTTCCATGTCACCTGACCGAGGGGATGGTGACGAAGTTGAAGCTGAACAGAGGCCCAGTGAAGTAACACCGCCCAGAGACAAGGAGGACCCCTCGAAGAAGAGAAAGGTTTCCCCCCCGAAACCTTCTTCTCGTAAGAAGTCAAAATCCACCATGACTAAGATGCAGACCGTCCTCACCTTCGATGATTTTGATTTCATCATCGCAGCCCTGAACGACGCCTCACTGGAAATAGCAGAGAAACCAATGGCCAAGAAGAAAGAAATGTATGATAGGATTGAAGTCAAACTCTTAGGGGTACAACATGCTATTCATCCTAGTCGCGCAGTCTCCACTGTGCCAGGAGAACCAGAGTTGGGAGATGCACAACCAACTCCACCGACTAGCTGATACAGTCAAAGCTCGCCTTCGATGAGCACAGGAAGAAATCGACCAAGCCACCCAGGCTTTGATGCAAGTACAAAGAGTACTTGTAGAACAACGCCAAGCTGCAAAACAAGAAAATATTGATCTCCAAGTGAAGTTCGATGAAGAAAAAGCGCAAATGCAGCAAGGAAAAGAACAGTTTCTCGCAGAGCAACTTGAAGTAAAAGAAGTAGTCAATAGATCACTTCACTCTATGATAGTCATCGAAATAAAGGCATAGGATCAAGTCACGCAGCAAGTGGAACAGCTTGCAGAAGCTATCCAACAGTTACAGTAACGCATCATAGACTTAGAGCTCTGCGCAGTGCCCGAGACCCCACAGGATGTAAGGGACCAAAGAGCATGTTGGCCCTTGACCAAGTTTTGGATTTTCTTGGTCATGTTGACCTATTTTGGGACTTCGACAGCCTGTCAAAGGAGGATCACAAGACGAAGTGAAGATCACGGGATCTCGGCCCACTTTTGGATCATTTTTGGGTTTTTGGGAATATGTAACGAGAATGGGATGTCGGCCCATGGGTTTACCCATGTTTAGGCCTAATTTGTATGTATAAATAGAAGGATAGGAAATGTAAGAAGTAGTCACATAGTATATGTATGTGATGTAGGCTAAGTTCCAAGGGTTGGTTCTGCATGATCAGGGATTTGTGCATTCTGTGTAAGACTTGCAGAGATGAGTACAAGTCCTTGTGCGAGACTATAGACGACTTAGTGTTGTAACGAAAGGAAGAAGGATCTAGCGAGTTGCATAGATCTTTTGTCTTGTGTGGAGTAAGGGTTTTGATGGATTTGTTATTTTAACCGATTGACCGAAGACAATAAATAAGAAGAGTTGGTGGACTTAGCCCCAAGGTGGGGGTGAACCACATAAATGTTGTGTTGTCTTGCTTTATGCTTATCTTAATGTGTTTATATATTCTTTTGCTAAGTGATTTGAAATGATTGAATAGATATGATTATGCTTAGTTTTAATGATATGTGAGAATATTAGATCTGATCCATATGAATGTGCTTAGTGCTTGATATGCTAGATATGACCTATCTATTGATGCTAAGTTCTTAAGTACATTATAACAGTGTGAATGTTGTGAAGCCTTTATCAGCAAAGTGATTAATGATTAGATCTTATAGAAATAACGGTGCTAAGTGCTTTATTAAGTAGTACAATCACAAATCTGTGTCCCAGCTAAGGTTGCAAACACCTGAGTCTTGCAACCACCCCTGCCTCTACCTCGGGTGAGACTTCATCTACTTCGCAGGTGTTGCTGAAAGGGCCAGTAGTTAGGGATTTGTTGGTGTGTTGTTGTAGCGTTGAACCCTAGGTATTCCCCTATGCCAACAAATGGTTCTATTGCTGGGACCTGAAACTGTGATTGCTGGGAACTAAGAAAGAAGAAGCTATGTGCAAAGATTCATCCTGAAATTGTGGAAGCTCTGTGCATAGATCTGTTCCCTGGTGCACACTGTTCTACTTGATATATAAAGACCTGTGTTGAAGAAAAGAGGTCGGATCTAAAAGAAAGAAACCATATCTAAAGAAAAGAGGTCAGATCTGAAGGAAAGAAGCAAGATCTGAAAGCTTTGTGCTCTAAGAAAGGTAAAAGTGATAATTTTTTATTAAAAGAGGTAAGATTTACAAGATCTGTACTCTGATAAAGGTAAAGATAGTAAAAAATTTTAGATCTAAATGCTTTGTGCTCTTTAGAAGTAAGATAAGTGGAAATTTTTGTTTCTAGAGTATGAATCTAGGTATGTTTAATAGAGTCTGTCCTAGTTTGAAAACTAGGGCATTAATAGATGAAAGAAGGTTTGATATGGGTAGATCTGATAAGAATAGTGAAAGATATGTTATACCTATGCATAGCAAGAATGTTTGGGCTAACGAATCGATGCAAGATCCCAGAAAGAATTTATTGCAGGTTAGATCCTATGATCCTAGTGCATAGTACAGAAGAGGCTGGGGATCATCTAAAAGAAAGAGAGGATTAACCCTCTGTTATAGTTGCAGAAAACCAGGACATCTTGCTAAAGAATACCCTGGGAGAAGACCTGGTTGTCTTTGTTGCAAAGCTATGGACCATGAAGTGTTGGATTTCCCCAGAATGATTGCTAATATTGAAGGAATGAATATGAATCAAGAAAACCCTAAGGAAGCTCCAGAGGCTATAGCATAACCCCAGGAAGAATCAGAAAAAATATTGCTACAATTGAGAGAAACCTTGAATGACCACCGACATGTCATATTATCAGAGATCTTCAAAGGAAAAGAATGCATCAAATAAATAATATGAGACTTTGACATTTACTGTGTCCTAGATGAGGAAACACAGGTGAATATCATGATGGAGAGAACTTGGGAAGCTATAGGAAGGCCTGCTATGATTCCTTCATTAGGAGGAATAGGGTTATTTAGAGGAAAACTGGTAAACCTGTGTGGAAGGCTCGCTCAGATACCTATGACCATCAATGGAACTTCAACAGAGGAAGATGTTGAGATTATTAAATTTGTTGAAGACAATGCCCTGTTTACCATGTTAATAGGAAAACCTTGGATTGACAGAGATCAAGCCAGATGAAAGAAAGAAGAAGAAGTCTTGGAGCAGAAGAAACAAGAGTTAAAAGATTTCATGACTAGAAGGATTGCATACTTGATTGAAGAACAGAAGAACAGATCGAAGCTATTTGACACTAGAGACCATGATGTCAAAGCTACAAGAACACTAGAAGACCCACAGAAGACTGAAGTACTTACTCCAAAAGAAGAGGTATTACTCCTGAATCCTAGGAAAGAATCTCAACAACGCGCAGTGACTATGTTAAAAGAAGATAAGAATCAGAATGGAAAAAGACATACAGAGACGAAGCTCACTGGAAAGAAGGCTAGAAAGCTAAGTAAAAAGAGGGATAAGATTGAAAAGTTATGGAAGATTCTAGAGGGAACTTTGTAGATAGAAAATTTGCAGATTTGGAGCTTCGCCAATATATTAGAACAATGACACATGGCACTTCTCCATGGCGAAGCAATATAGCTGTTGGGGATATTATAACCGTTCGATTGACGCTCCGAATGGGAAAAAAGGCAATAAAGGTCTGTCATTAGACCATTAGACCACATCATAATGGATCGAACAAGAGTTAATGGAGGCCCATAACCGTTGCAAGCGAACCATTGCAAATTTTCCTACTTATCCCGTCGCACCATGCATGGAGAACACTTTTGCTAACTGAGAATTTGAAACCCGTAGACTAAGCGCATTGTATACAGTGATCATTGCGATATTGATATTTGTTCTAGTGTCGTATCTAATATCCCCGTGACCCCAATAATTTTAATCTCGAGGGTATATGTCCAACGATCTCACTGCAGTTGAAGAATCAGTAATGAAAGTTCTCCTCGACTTAATGAATGAAAGAGTCATGTCAGAGAGAGGAGTATCTACAGGTGTACAAGCATCTTCGATGAGAGGATTGTCGGCCTCTCCATCCACTGCTCAATCCGATCCATCCCGACCAGTAGATTAAAAGCGAACTAAACACAGAGACGATCTCATGAATGACAAGCTAATTTACAGTATTTTACCTGCCCATCTACCACCCCTGAGCGGTGCAATAAATCGAGACAGTGTGCCCAAATATTTTGAGTACACTTTGGTCACTGCGTACCTCCTGAAGGGGATACGTACAGTGAGCGCAGACCAGGATAAGATCACAGCATTGAAGTTTAGCGACTTAAACCTCGGTGATAGGAAGGTTTATAGCATGCTTTCCTCGCATAAGTATCTCACCATAATAAAAGGAAAAAATTCAAAGATAATTCCTCAATCATGGACCCATAACCTTGCATAGTCCACACTACTCAACGTCGTGAATATCCCACACTTCGGAAGGCATCAAGAAGTGAATGCATTTATCAAGTTGCTACTGTCCTGCTACCATGGAAAATATTTGTGGTTGAACCGCCATATCACAGTGGATCCGACATTGATGAATCGGATCACAGGGCTAAGCATGCAAGGCCCTGAACCATAGGAGTTCTACCCTAGAAAGACCACAGGTCATGCTCTCGCCCAGAAGATAAAGGACACTTACAGAGATGTCGAGAAGGGCATGCGAGGCTACAAGGTAGCTTCTATCTAGAGCGACATAGTGTGCCTCACCTACTAATTGATCACAGGAAAGTTGGTGCGAAAGAATCGACCCACCCAAGTCATGGGGTTCGTAGTCGTCCTTGCAGGGAAGTGTGCAGAAGGACTTCAAATGAATTGGGTGCAATACCTAGTAAACAAATTGGAAATCAACTTCAGGGAAGCGCAGGATCAAGGATATAAGTTCCACTCCAGTTGGCTTCTCATACTGGTCATTTTCATCGCATCGGAGATGCTAGAAGGTGCGACTTTCCTAGACGTCGAGCCGTTTGAACCTCTGGCCACAAATTTTAGTACACTGTGGTACTTGAATGACATGAATAAGCAATTGCAGTCAAATGTTGTATTCCACACATATTACAACCAACTGAAGACAACTATCCACTCTGAGCCTCGTATAACCCCGAACACTCTCCACAGGTTCAGGCCCTTGATGAAATTTAGTGCGGACCACCATTTCATCTATATCACAGTGCACGCTAATGAGCACAAACAACAGATGCAATCATACTACAAGTTAAAGGAGGAGGATTTGGAGGAAATCACCAAGGAATGATCTGCGGACCTCATCATCCTAGCAGACCCCATGGAGATATCTAATATTGACAGTCCATAAGAAGCATATGATACACATGGACCTATCAAGATAAATAAGACCGAAGAGCTCCAGGATTTAGATAGCGCATCCGTGAAGACCGCTTCCATCTCAGCAGAGAAAGGAGGCAATGTCGGAGAGATAGATGGCGTAGAAGTGGAACAAAATAAAGGCAAGGTTACACCACCTAGAGATGAGGAGGACCCCTTGAAGAAAAGGAAGGTTTTCCCTCTGAAACCTTCCTTAAGGAAGAAATCAAAAGCAACCAGGACCAAAGTTGAGACCACCCTCACCTCAGACGACTTCAAATTCATCATTGCAGCACTGAACGATGCTTCACTGGAGATAGCAAAGAAGCAAGAAGATAAGCAAGAGGAGGTGTTCAATTAGATCAAGGTTGAACTTCAAGGAGTGTAGTAGGTACTACAGTCCAGTCATGTAGTTTCCACTACGCCTCTTTCATTTTAAACACCGGAACTAGGTGATGAGACAACTCAACTACACCGCATCGTTGATACAGTTGAAGCTCTCCTTCATTGAGCTCAGGAAGAGACAACAGAATCCACCTAGGCTTTAGCGCAAGTACAAAAATACCTTGAGGAGCAATGCAGTGCTGTAGAATGGGAAATGCTTGCTCTACAAGTGAAATGGGATGAAGAAAAAACAAATTTATAGAAAATCAAGGAATAATTGCTCACCGAGCAACTCGAAGTTAAGGAAATGGTCAACAAAGCACTTTGTTCTGTGACAGTTGTCGAAGTAAAGACCGAAGAGAAAGTTCCACAACAGGTGGCACAACTTGAAGAGGTAATCCAAGAGCTCCAACAACGCATAACAGACTTGGATCTCTTCACTGTACTCGAGACCCCTCAAGATGTAAGAGACCAAAGGGAAGCAACTGCCCGCAGCGCATTTGACAGATAAAAATCTCTTGTCTTGGAGTGCGAATAGAGCAGCAACTGCTCGAAGCGCAGTTGAGAGAATCAAATTCCTTACTATGGGATGTAAGAAAATTACTGATCGCAGTGCCTAGACCTATGAGCAACTCACAGAGAATCCAGAACTAAAGGCACTAGAGTTGCAGCTCCAAGAGGTGAAGTATCAAGCCAAATTGATATAGGCACAGTCGAATCCTCTGTCAGTTGTGGAAAGAATGAAACGCTCCCAAGAGAAACACACTGTCCAAAAATAGATCCACACTATCCAGAGCAGAGTTATGGAAGTAACTCTGAGACTCCAACCTATACAAGATAAGGCCTACCAATTGTTCACAGAGGTAGAAGGCCAAGGAGAAGAACTAGAGTAGGTTGTTATTGCAGCTGAACAACATCTGGAGGGGCATGTGAACGAGGTATTCATCCAAGAGTTCACTACATAAGAGGCCATGGAACAACAACAAGTCGAAGTAGCTCAAGCCAAGATCGAGGCTTTCGAAGCAGAAGTACCCAGATCAGAGTGACTTAGGATGAGTCACGAGTGAGTGTTGGGGGCATGTTGGCCCTTGACCAAGTTTTGAGAGATCTTTGGTAAATTTTGACCTATTTTGGGACTTTGACAGCCTATCAAAGGAGTATAAAAGATGAAGCATATATCATGGGATCTCGGCCCCTTTTTGGGTCCTTTTTGGCATTTGGTATTATGTAACGGGTATGGGATGTAAACCCATGGGTTTACCCATGTTTAGGACCATTTTGTAATGTATATATAGGCAATGTAAGGGTAGATATAGAGAATACATCTATGTGATGTTAGACAGATGGCTAAGTGCTAGATCTATGTGATCGAAGGATTGTAAGAGCGTTTTGCATACTGTGTGAAGCTTTCAGAGCTAAGTGCAAGTGATTGTAGAAGGCTTAGTTCTATAACCTAGCTCGGGGAAGGTGGATCTGGTGAGGTGCTTGCAAATATCCTGTCCTATGTGGAGTAGGATTTTGTGGCTTTATGCATGTAAGTGATTGACTGAAAACATTAAAGAAGAAGAGTTGGTGGATGTAGCCCTAAGGTGGGGGTGAACCACGTATATGTCGTGTTTCTCTGCTTTGAGCAATGTCTTGATGTGTTTATGTCTTTACTTGCTAAGTGATTTGATATAGATAGCTAGATCTTCTTATGGTTTGTGTTAATGATGTATATGAATATATATCTGACCTATGTGAATGTTCTTAGTGCTTGAATCTGCTAGATTTAATCTACCTCTTTATGATAAGTGCTTAGATACACAATATCTGAGTGAATGATGTGATGCTCTGTTTTATCTGTGCAATAGAATAGTGGTTAAATATTGATGAACTGTCGGTGCTAAGTGCTTTGTTAAGTATTACAATTACAGATCTGTGTCCCAGCTAAGGTTGCAGACACCTGAGTCCTACAACATCCCTCCCTCTACCTTTGGTGAGACTTCATCTGCTTCGCAGGTGTTGCTGAAAGGGTCGTTAGTTAGGGATTTGTTGGTGTGTTGTTGTAGTGTTGAACCCTGGGGCTGCCCCTGTGCCAACCGGTTTTCATTAAAAGGACATAAAAACATGATCAGGACTGACAGAGAAATATATCTCAAACATACCATCAATTCAGTAATTTCACCCCTCACGCATTTGACATACCTCCCACACAAAAATATGAAATGTTTTTTCAAGTAGACTTACTAGTAACCACAGAAGGAGGCATCCTCTGTCAGGATTCTCCATCAGGAGTAGCAGACAAGGAAGATGAAGGTGAAAAAATAGCTAGACATGAAGAAGTTCGTAATTCCCCACCACAAATTTGGACGTTTTACTTTGATGGTTCTAAATCTCAAGAAGGTTCAGGAGAAGGATGTATCCTCATTGACCCAAAGGGTAAACAAAACTTCTTATCCTACAGATTAGAATTTGAATGCACTAACAACACTGTTGAATATGAAGCTCTAGTCCAAAGACTAAAGAAGGCCATAGACTTAAACGTTAAAGAATTGAAAGTTTTTGGAGACTCTGAAATTGTCGCTAGACAAGTAAAGAATACCATACATTGAAATTCACCTCACTTGAGAAACTACCAACAAGAGGTACACATGATAATAGACAATTTGAGGCTTTCAACATTACCGTTGTTCCCGAGACAAAAAATACTCTTGTTGATTCTCTAGCCACCTCAGCCTTAATATTATCTCCTTTAGAGGACTATGAAGCCTCAAGGTTTGCAGTAGAACTTCTCTACAAACCATCAGTGCTTAATAACATTTCTAACTAATAAGTATTTAAAGGGGATGAACAGATTGTAGATTTTCTGACTAACCAGGAAAATTTGAAGGATTTGGCCATTGATGATGACATATTCCAAGAAATACTAACATAATCATATCTCCACAAACATAATAAGGGAACAAATCACTCTGATGACAAACCAAAATTCCACACAATACCAAAAGGAATAGTCAATCTAGAGAACCTTTTCGACCTAAGGGAAATATTTAGAGTGCCGAAAAATACAAAAATAGGGATCTCATGCTCTATATAAGAAACTATAAACCTAGGCACCCCTTAGAATCTCAATAATGTCAACCTAGGTAAGGAATTATCCAAATAAGACATGAATTCTTATCTTAAAATATTTAAAGAATATCAAGATGTCTTTGCTTGGTCCTACCAAGAATTGAAAACGTATGATACTCACATTATCCAACATACAATCCTGTTAAAATCTTGAATAAAACCCTTCCAACATAATCTGAGGAAGTACCACCCATATTTGGAACCCCTAATGTATCAAGAGTTGAAGAAATTATTAGATGCCAAGATTATTTTTTCAGGTCAGACACTCTACTTAGGTAGCCAATCTGTTGCCTGCCAGAAAGAAGTATGGGGAGATCCATTTGTGTGTGGATTTCATAAACCTTAATACAACATTGGAGAAGGATAAATATCTGGTTCCACCCATGGAATATCTCCTATAGATAGTATCTGGATATGAAATTTTTTCCCTCCTAGACGATTTCTCGGGGTATAACCAAGTCCTGGTTTCAGAAGATAATCAATTAAAAACTACCTTCCAAACCAAGTGGGGAACCTTTTCTTATAAACACATTCCTTTTGGGTTGATCAACATGAGATAAGCCTTCCAGAGGGCCATGGATGTAGATTTTGGGGGATTGATTAACAAGTGTGTGATAGTCTATTTAGATGATGTAACAATATACTCAAAAAATAAGGAATACCACATTCAACATTTGACTCAGATTTTTGAAAGGTGTAGGAAGTATAGAATATATTTGAACCCTAAGAAAACCATATTTGGTGTAGAGGAAGGAAAATTATTAGGACATATCATATCTCAGGAAGGAATTAGCATCGACCCTGAGTGGATAAAAGCGATAGCTCAACTCCCTTTGCCTCACAATAAAAATATCATGCAATCGTTCTTTGGAAAAATCAATTTTGTAAGAAAATTCACTCCTGATTTCGCTGAAACCATCAAGCCTTTACAAAGAATGATTCGCAAAGATGAAGAGTTTAAATTGGATGAAGAGAACAAAGGTGTTATCAATAACATCAAAACTTCCATCTCCCAAGCACCAGTGTTACAAAGCCCTGATTTCAACAAATATTTTCTCATGTATACCTTTTCTTCTGACCAATCCTTGGCTGCAATGCTCACTCAAAAGGATGATGAAAATAATGAATTTCCAATATCCTTTATGAGCACCAACTTCCAAGGAGCCGAATTGAATTACCTTGCTATAGAAAAACATGCTTACGTGGTATATAAAGCAGTGAAACATTTCAAAACCTACATCCTGAAGAATCACACTAAAGTCATAGTACCTCATCAATTAGTCCTATCTCTGTTCACTCAACAAGAGATGGGAGAAACAAGGGGAAATTTGATGACAGTTGTCCAAGAATTTGATCTAGACATAAAACCTTCCAAAATAGTCAAAGGTCAAGGATTGTGTAAATTGGTCTTTGAATCCCAAGATCTGATTAACGCAGAAGACCCCGATTGGGAAAATGTGTTGTCATTATGGTGCGACAAAGCCTTATACGTCCCTCCCAGGAAAGATTCCTGGTAATGGAAACTTGTCTTATCTCCTGCATCATGGAAGTTGTCTGGAAAATCTAAACGCTAGAGAAAGGAGAGCCCTCACGTTAAAATACGCTCAATATCGCCTCATAAATTTTGTGCTTTTTCACGTAAACTATGATGGAGTACTCCTTAGATGTATTGAACATGATGATGCAGAAAAGGTACTCAAATAAATCCATGACGACCCAACATGTGGACATTTTGTAGGAGAAACCATGACTCACAAAATATTAAGGGCCTATTATTATTGGCCCACTTTGTTCAGGGACGCTCATTCATATTCCAGGAAATGTAAATCTTGTCAAGTGAGCATCGATAGGGAAAAGAGGCCAGCCATTCCACTCTAGTCGGTGATTGTATCTAGATCTTTCGAGCAATGGGGAATAGATGTCATAGGATAAATTACCCCCAATTCTTTGAAACAACATAAGTATATCTTGAATGCAACAAATTATTTCACAAGGTGGACCAAGGCTATTCCTCTCACACACATTAATGAAAAGTTAGTGATCCAATTTTTAGAGCAACAACTAATAACAAGGTTTGGGATGCCCTCTGTCCTTGTTTTTGACAATGTTTCATGTTTTGCTTCCACACACTTGACATAATTCACCCTTGATAAGGGGATCATAATAAGATATTCTACAAACTATTATCCACAAGGGAATGGGGTAGCAGAGTCGACTAATAAAAACCTGGTGAGAATTTTAAACAAGACAGTTGTTGAAAATCAAAGATATTGGCATAATTTACTTCATAATGTCCTATGGGGTGATAGAGTAACACCTAAAGAAGCCATAGGAAACTCTCTGTACTTTCTGGTATATGCACAATAAGCCATTCTTCCAAACAGATTGTACCTTCCATCTTTACATCTTGCCCAGGTATCAAGAGGTCAACCCTCGTTCACTCTACAACAAAGGATTGATACCCTTCTCATGCTAGATGAAGAAAGAGAAAAGGCTAAATTTAAGTTCACTGTTCATCAACAAGTGGTTAAAGTATGGTTCAACAAAGATAAGGAAAGAGAGAAAATTTTTGAAGTATGAGACCTAGCCTTGAAATAGGATAAAGAAAACAAGTCCAAAGGAAAACACTCAAAGTTCCAAAATCTATGGCTCAGACCTTTTCAGGTGGATGATAAGATCGAGGCAGGCACATACCAGTTGAAAAATATGAGGGGTGAATCCAACACTCTCCCAGTGAATTGCCAGGCCTTAAAACAATACTTCTCCTAAAAAAAAAAGTGTCTTTTGATGTTTTGTTTGAGTTTTTGTTTATTTTAGCATACATTTTTATCAGGATAGGTGTGTGGGTTTAGGGAAGACCGATTGCAAACTCCTTTTCTCTTCTTTATTTTTCTCATTATTTTCTTTAATTAAGTTGTGTTTTGTAAAGCAGTGGTTGATTTTAATAAATATAGTAAAACAGACTCTGCTTATGACCTACACTGACATGCAAGATAAGAGACACTGGGCAAATACAAACTTCCTCAAATCATATTTGTGTTTGTAATCATACTAACTGGGAAAGCAATGAAATATCAACTTAGTGGCCTGGTAACGCTAAATGGGAAGATGGCTAGATGAAAATAATCACATGTACCTATGGAGAGAGCTAGGAAAGTCCCCACCTTAATACTTTCACCGTGTCAAAAGAAAGTATCCTCCTCTCCGACTCACTCTTGGAATTTCTGTTAGAAGAAAATTATCTATATAAAAAGAGTGTAAAGTTCGAGAGGGTATGTAGATAACTTCATCGGGGCTATGGACACTCACTGGAAGTGGAGCAAGGTCTGTGATATTGGGGTGAATATGTTGGGGCTATGGATGCTCGCTGGAAGTGGAGAAACACCATAATAAAAGGAATGATAGATAAAATGCCTCATGTCAATGGGGACCTTACCCAACTCTTGTCTAGAAAGGAAATGGATTGAGGGTAAGAGGAAAGAGGGTGGAAAATCATAAACCCCATAGGCGGATCTGGATTTGTGAACCTAGGAACGTGTGTAGACATTGATAGAAAAGGTTATGTTGAAAAAGAATAGAATAAGGCCAGTTGGTTTCTGAACCAATTTGCATAGGCTGCATACAAGAGAAGGAGCAAATATTCTATTTTCACCTAGAGAATAACCATTTGTTGAGCACTCAACACACCATAAAAATTTTGTGAAGTTTTTTCTTTTTGGGTACCACTTTGTCTTTTTGAGTTTAGTCAGTTATGTAGGAATCAATGGGGTCATATATAGATTATGTTTTTTTTTTCAATCATATTCGGCTTGGTTTGGGGTTATTGAACAAATTGAACTTTTCTCTAAGAAAACTTGGCATTTTAACTAAGTATACACAACTAAAATTTTGAGACACGCACCTATTATCAGCATCAACACAATTCGAGTAGTAATATGATCACATAACAATGATAATCCTCGATTGTCAATCAACGATGTATCATTGACATCGAAAAAATGGAATAAAGGGCACATCGAACGTTGATTATGTCTTGCCAAGAAGTTTTCTAAAAATCGTCGATACACCATCAACATCGGAGAAATATGAAAGGAAAACCACTAACATGGGCCATACCGAACCTCTGATCACTGATCGTCGATACATTTTTTGGAGTCGGTGAAATCTGAAAGAATGAAATTGTGAAATAGTAACCATCAACAATTGTCAATCACTGGTCATGGATGCCTCATTGATGTCAGCATGATAGGTTTGTAGTCAAGTTTGTATGTCTAAAGAAAATCACCGATGCTGAAAACTTTCTCATGTAGAGGTCACAATCAATAGTCACATGTATTTTTCACGTAAGTAATTCGTACGGCTCTTTCTTTTCCCCCTCTCATATATGTACGTACATGGTAGTATTTCCACATCAACACTGTACAAAGTTCTTGGTTGACATCAGAAATTTTTCCTAGATACAGCAACGAAACAATGACAAAGTTGAACCATCAACGCCGATGTGCTCATTGACTATCGACTAATCGTTAGAATACCAAGCTTCTCATCTTAGTTCAAACTTTCACCCGTCGATACTAGCGACCTCAGTTGATCTGCAATGCACCATATCTCCCGATACTGATTATGATAGTGAATGCGAAATGGGATTGGTAATCCTATGGGAAACCTTCGACTAAAATGAGACAAAATTTTGCGATTTGATGGATAAGTTAAATTTTTGCGTAACCTATAACACAACCTTGCACATCGACCAACAGTTGAAATTTGAATTCAATGATGAACTATGAAGTAACCCGCTCATGTGTCACCAGCCTACATTGCATTTAATCCTAGGCATGATGAAGATTCAATAATAGATTGCACATATCACATTTTCACTCCCGAATTGAAGACTTGATGCGATAAGGTAAGTATACGTTCTATTTAAATTTACAAGGCTACACCCAAACATGTTGTTTCATTCACAAATCTCTTATTTCCTAAAGAAAATGAAGAAGCAAGAGAGAGGATCGAGGATATTACAACCAACTCTTTGATTTTGATTACCAATAAGACCAGGGTAATTTATTGCAAGCAATAAGGTAAGCATTGTTTTTATCATTTCTGCACTTGCGATGGTGTCAATGACTCTTCTCAAGGTTGGTTGATTGCTTTCTATAACATTGTTTTCTTTTCTGCAGGAAAAATCCCTCCAAGAAAGACAATGACCAAGCACTCACCAAGAATGCCCAAAAGGAAGGAAGCATAGGTCGGCAAGGTGTCTACGTCGGGTGCTATAACAGAGCTTGATTTTTCCTCAAAGGAAAAACCAGTTATCTGCACATCTACCAAAAAGGAGTTTGCCCAGCCTCTAGCATTCAGTGACACAGAGGCAAGCATTAGATATAAGGTGGTGCTCCCGCATTGGGGATATAAGTTTAACAGAATCAACCAAGAAGATTAACTAGATTTTATACCACACAGTGACCTAGACGTCAGGATGTTGGATGACCAAGTATTCCCAAACATTTGACGATCATTCCTACATATGGTGGCCTGAAGAACCCCAATTTTTCACTGCATCGAGACCTTGGAATGGATAATTGACCACACAGATGTGATGAAGTGTATAATCAATAATGTAAATGGCAAATGTGTTGGTGTTTTTATTCCAACAGAGGTCCAAAAATACTACAAACTCGGAGACCCAAAGGAAAGACTAAATACAGAGTTTGTGGTCAAATTTTATGAGTTCCATGATACTAGTAGGTTAATGGCTTCATGGTGGAAAGAAGACAAGAAATTCACAAACAAGAGAAATGACTGGTATGGCACAATAAACGTCAGAGAGACATATATGTATCTAATGGCTTTGATCTGTCAGTTATATGGAGAAAAATATTGCTCCAAGTTTTTCAGAAGCATGGATTCCCTTGGCATATACTTTGGTGATCTTCGGGGGAAAATTCAACTAGGGAGCCATCATTTCCAAGCAGTTAAGCACTAACATGTTGCAAGCCCAGACACCAAAGGATGGAGAAATGCCAACTTTTCACATGGCGTCGTACCTATTGGACATGATCTATGCAAGGAACATTTTTCATAGGCATGAATCTGAGCTAGCATGTTGTTGATTTACCCATTCATGTTTACTTCATCATTCTGTGGAAGAGTAGGTACAAGATATTTTATGCCTTGATATGCGATGAATTCATAGCCCGAGTATATTTCATTATATTTAGGAAATAATGGCCAAGTCTTACAGCGACAGTCAAGAAGATGGTTTCAAAAGTAAGCCATTGGTATTTTGAGGAAACCATCACTTATATTAGAGTGCTCTAGGCTACCGGTGTTCCACACTTACTTCCCATTCATGTCCTGGACCGACTCATTGTGGGATAAATTTTCTACCAGACCATTCTTCAGGGCTATAATGCCACTTTGGTGAAGGACAAGAAGAGAGATTTCATACCCTATGGATTTCACAAAGGGTTTTACATGGTAAAAGATAGTGCACACATGAAATAAGAAGGGTTGAGCCAACTTGAGTATCAATTCCCCACAGACCGATTTCACAAGCATGATCCAAAGGGCCTGATACTTCAACACGTGTCACAAGTATCCTCCTATTGGTCGTATGCTCATGATATTTTTTAAGATGAAATATTTAAAGAGGGTGCTTAGGACTGGGAGGAAGTTCTCCATAGAAGGGCTAACCCAAATATGACCATATTCAAAGAAATGTCTATGGATGAGAGAGTTGAGACAATAGAGAAAATAGCTCAGGAATCCCTTAGGGTAAGAGAAGAAAACATGTTAGTATAAGAAACAGAGGCACGGAGGAGGGGGGTGTTGTTACTGGAAGAAGCCCAAAGATCTATACAAAGGTTAGAAGAAAATCCCCCACTTAACCCTTTGATATAGCCCTTGAGGATTACCCCTCTTGACACAAGCAATCACAGAGAAGAGCTAAATGGTTTAGAGACAATTTCACCAGAGGAAACCATTGATCAAGAAAACCCCATCCCTATGTCACCACATGAAGGATCGCTGGTGACTACTATAGTTTGACAGAGGATAACAAGAGTGTCAAGTGGGACAGGTGTGCATAATTTCCTCATAGACTTAATTACCATATATCATGATGAGGAAAGTGTTGGTTTTAGCCGTGTTTATACCCCATGAATAATTTACACCCTGGAAGAATGTACACTCCTCCAAGCGGGGGAGTGCAAAGGGGGGTTACTCCCTTTGCAGGATCCGGGGGAAAGCGGGCCCCCAGCATGGGTTTGGGAGTGAAGCCCCTGTAGGAAAAATTGCCTTGTAAATGTATATTGTAATTTCATTGTAAATTTGGATCGTTCATTATAAGGTCACATATCTGACGGTAGAAGTTATGTTAGGGTATTTTTCTCGAGAAGGAAACCCTCTTTTATGAGGGAAATGTATTGCAGCTATGTATTATTGTGAATATTGTATTATGAGTGAGGAGACTATGAGAGAAAGAAGAGGAAGTTACAACGTGTTTGTTGTAGGTTGTATCCATTCATTTGTTGGATAATAATAAAGGAAGGACCTGAAAATTTCTCTGGTGGACGTAGCCCACGCCGGGTGAACCACGTATATATCTATCTCTATTGTATTGTGTATCTTATGTGTTTTATTTCCCCATTTGTTTTATTTTATTGCTGTGATCTTGTTTTTCTAGTAACCGGTATCAAGGCAAAAGGTAACTCACAGGAAAAGAGGGTTTCTGGTTCGAGTGGGAGAAATGGAGGAAGATGGAAAGTTTAGGGTCGAGAAATTTAACGGCCAAAACTACCAGTTATGGAAGATGTAGATGGAAGATTATTTATATCAGAAGGATCTATTCCTACCATTGGGTGGAATAGCAAAGAATTCGATGACCATGAAGGATGAAGAATGGGAGCTTCTTGATAGAAAGGCACTAGAAACGATACGGTTGAGCCTAGCAACGTCAGTGGCTTTCAATATTTTGAAAGAAAATACAACAAAGGAGCTGATGGACACATTGGATAAATTATATGAAAAACCCTCGACATCCAATAATATGTTTCTAATGAAGAGATTATTTAATATGAAGATGTCACAAGGTGGGTCTATTTTAGATTATTTAAATGAATTTAATATGGTTACTAATCAACTAAGTTATGTAAAAGTGTACTTTGATGATGAGGTCAGGGCTCTTCTAATCTTGTGCTCATTTCCAAAAAGCTAGAATGACTTGGTCATGGTTGTAAGTAACTTTGTCTCTGGTTCAAACAATTTAAAATTTGATTATGTTGTTGGTGTTATCCTTAGTGAGGAAATGCGATGGAAAATCACAGGTGAGACATCAGGTAATGCATTAAACATGGAGAAAAGGGGAAGACAAAAGGATAGAGGAAAGGGCTCAAGGAACCATGAGAACTCTAGGAAGGGCATATCCAAATCTATATTTGGAAAGATAGAGTGCTATAATTGTGGGAAGAAAGGACATCTGAAGAAATACTGCAAAGCTCCAAAGAAACAAAGAGATGGACAACAAGAGAAAAATCATGAAGTAAATGTAACATGTGATGTGTTACAATATGCTTTGATTCTTTGATAATATTTCTGAGTCTTGGGTAGTAGATTCAGGGGCTTCATTTCATGCCAGACCCCATAGGAAACATTTTCTAGATTATGTTTAAGGTGATTTTGGAGAGGTTCATTTGGGTGATGATGCACCATGAAAAATTGTTTGAATGGGAAAGGTAAAAATAAAGAAAAGCAATGGAAACCAATGGTTGTTGAAAGAGGTAAGACATGTTCCTGATCTAAGGAAAAATCTAATTTCAAAAGGGCAATTGGCAAGTGAAGGTTGTATATCCATATTTACAGATAAGGTGTGGAAGGTCACCAAAGGATCATTGGTTATAGCAAAAGGAGAGAAGGTAGGTACATTGTATTTATGTATTGGTAATAATGACTCTTATATCTCTTTAGCTTCTACATGAGTGGATACAACACTGTGGCATCATAGGATTGGACACATGAGTGAGAAGGGGATACAAATACTTCACAAAAGAAATTTGTTTCCAGATCTTGAACAAATTGATTTGGATTTCTGTGAGCATTGTGTTTATGGAAAACATAGGAGAGTCATATTTCTTAGAGTCAGAAAATAAAAGAAGAGTGAAAGGTTAGATCTTGTGCATACAGATGTATGGGGATAAACTCAGGTCTCATCTCTTGGTGGCTCTTGTTATTATGTTACTTTTATTGATGATGCAACTAGAAAAACTTGGGTTTATTGCATTCGACAAAAATCTTATGTTTTTTATACTTTTAAGAAATGGAAAGCTTTGGTTGAGAATGAGATAGGAAAAAGGTTGAAGTGTCTCAGATCAGACAATGGAGGTAAATATTGCAGCAAGGAGTTTGATGATTACTGTTCATACCATGGGATTCGTAGAGAGAATATAGTTCCAAGAACACCACGAGAAAATGGTGTGTTAGAAAGGATGAACATGACAATCACAGAGCGCGCAAGGAGTATGAGATTGCATGTTGGTTTTCCCTTACAGTTCTAGGTAGATGTTGTAGATATTGTTGTTTACTTAAGAAACAGAGGACCTTCAAGCTCTTTAGATGGTGGAATTCCAGAAGAGGCATGGACAAGTAAAAAGGTAAACTATTCTTTTTTGAATACTTTCGGTTGCGAATTATTTGTCCATATTGATAAAGGAAATAGAACAAAGCTTGAGAAAAAATACAAGAAGTCTAACTTTATTGGGTATGGTGTTAATGATTTTGGTTATCGCTTATGGGATTATGAAAATAACAAAATCATTAGGAGTAGAGATGTCATACTCAATGAGAAGGTCATGTACAAAGATCAGTTACAGGGAAAGAAATAGGAAAAAGAAAAACTAGAATACACAATGCAAATTCCAAAGGTACCAGAAAATCAAAATGTACAACAACAGGATCAACAGGTACCTCAAACTCCTGAAAGTGTTGTTAGAATATCTACCAAGTTAAGTAGACCCCCTGAACGATACTCTCCTTCATTGTATTATTTATTGTTGATTGATTCTGGTGAATTAGAATGTTATGAAGAGGCAATGTTGGTAGACACTAACAAGAAATTGGAGCAAGGCATGAAAGAGGAAATGGATTCTTTGGTAAATAACCAGACTTGGGACTTGGTTTAGTTTCCTGCAAGAAAAAGATCATTCCAGAATAAATGGGTTTACAAGTTGAAGGAAAAAAGCAGTGAAATGCTAGACTTTTTGTAAAGGGGTTTGCACAAAATATAGGTAAATATTTTGATGAAATATTTTATCTTGTTGTTAAAATGACTTCAATTAGGACTATTTTAAGTCTTCTGTTTGTAGAAGATTTTCATCTTGAACAGTTAGATGTAAAAAAACCTTTTCTCCATGGGGATTTGGAGGAAGAGATTTATATGCAGCAACCACAAGGGTATGAGGTCAAAGGGAAGGAAAATTTGGCATGCAGGTTGAAGACAATATTGTATGGCCTAAAGAAAGCTCAAAGGAAGTGGTATTTGAAGTTTGACAGATTTATGATAGAACAAGGTTATAGTAGATGTCATTCTGATCACTGTGTTTATTTTAAAAGGCTAGAAAATGGAAGCTATATTATCTTGCTATTGTATGTAGATGACATGCTTGTTGCAGGGTCTAATATGAAGGATATAAATGTTCTCAAGAATAAATTAACTAATTCATTTGCAATGAAGGATTTGGGTGCTGCAAAGAAAATCCTTGGTATGAGAATAACAAGAGACATGAAAAATTGCAAATTGACATTGTCTCAGGGTGAGTACATAGAAAAGGTGTTGGAGAGGTTTAGAATGTAGAATGAAAAACCAATTAGTACACCTTTGGCCATCCATTTCAAATTAACTAAGGAAATGTTTCCCAAGACAAAGGAGAAGATAGAATACATGTCCAGGGTCCCTTATTCATCAGCAGTTGGCAACTTGATGTATGCGATGATTTTCACAAGACTAGATATTGCACATGCAGTGGGAGTTGTGAGAAGGTATATGCACAATCCAGGTAAAGAACATTGGGAGGCAGTAAAGTGGATTCTCAGGTATTTGAGAGGTACTTCTACTCATGCATTATGTTTTGGAGGTTCAAAAATTGTTCTATAGGGATATGTTGATTCCGATATGGAAGGTGATAAATATAGTAGGAGGAGCACCACATGGTATGTTTTTACTATAGGTGGAACAAAAGTGAGTTGGATTTCGAAACTGCAAAAGGTTTTTTGCACTTTCAACAACAGAGGCAAAGTATGTTGCTACTACAATGGCTAGTAAAGAGATGATTTGGTTATAGAGGTTTATGGAGGAATTGGGAAAGAAGCAGGAGAATAACAGGTTGTATTGTGACAGTGAGAGTGTCATTCATCTTGCAAATAACTCAGCCTTCCATTTGAAGACTAAGCATATACATCTCAGGTACCATTTCATACAATCCGTATTGGAAGATGGACATTTGAAGTTGGAAAAGATACACACTAGTGAGAATCGTGCAGACATGTTAACTAAGGGAGTAACCAGGGAGAAACTAAGTTCCTCCTCAGTTTCAGTTGGTCTTCAAGCATGAAGGTGAAGATGAGAAATTTTCCAGTTCCAAGAAGGTTCATAATGTAGCAGATACAACAGTGGTGGAGTTGTTGAGATCGCTCTCCAAGTAGGAGATTGGTGGTTGTGGAGCCTGATTATATTCCTGATTCATAGGTCTTTGTTTTCAGCCATGTTTATACCCCATGAAAAACTTACACCTCAGAAAAATGTACAGTCCTCCACGCAGGGGAGTGTAGAGGGGTTTTACCCCCTTTTCTAGGTCCAGGAGAAAGCGGGCCCTAGGAGGAAAAATTGCCTTGTAAATGTATATTGTAATTTCATTGTAAATCTAGACTGTTCATTATAAGGTCGCAAATCTGACGATAGAAGTTATGTTAGGGTTTTTTTCCCGAGAAGGAAACCCTCTTTTATGAGGGAAATGTATTGCAGCTATGTATTATTGTGAATATTATATTCTAAGTGATGAGACTGTGAGATAAAGAAGAGGAAGTTACAATGGGTTTGTTTTAGGTTGTATCCCTTCATTGTTGGATAATAATAAAGGAAGGACTTGGAAATTTCGTTGATGGATTTATCCCACACTAGGTGAACCACACATATCTGTGTCTCTATTGTATTGTGTATCTTCTGTGTTTTATTTTCGGATTTTTTTTGAATTGCTCTGCGATCCTATTTTTCTAACAAAAAGTTCAGATATTTCATGCATAACCCCAGTACCAATCATAGAAGAGGAAGAACCAGGAGAAACATCTACTCCAGCTCCCGACGCTTTGATCCCAAATACCCAGGAAGGAAACCATGAAGCTAGAAGTACTATGGACACTAAATTTCTCAACCAATTGGGAACACAAATTTAGAAGGATAGCTCCAATATTGACTTGGGTGCTGGTGAACACAAAGAAGAAACACAACAACCAAAAATCGACATCTCAACGACCGACTCCCCATATAATATCGATTCTTCACCTATCTCCCCAGCTAGGACAAAGACTCCACCAGTCGATGAAGACCAACAGGAGGCCAAGTCACCATACCATACATAAACCTCTCCTGCTAAGGAATTGCAAGAACTGGTCATAGAAAATTTCTTCACGACAGAAATCCTAGGAAACACTTTAACTCGGGGAGATCAACAGATTCTTGAACCAGTAGACGAAATCGTCGATATGCAGGAGATCGATTCTGATAGAAAAAGGAAAGTTGTGATGAGAAGACCGACCAAGAAAAGGAGGCTCACTCTTTATATCACAGTTATCATCACCACAGAGGAGACATTATTTGACACAGAAAATACCAAGATGACTGAGTTGATCGGAGCAGGTATGGCTATAAACGATGCTACTTTGGATAGGGTAAGAATGGATGAAAGGGAGGTATCCTCCATGAAGAAAGAGTTGGACCATCTGTACCATCAAGTGGAGTATTACCATAATTCAATATAGGCATTAGTATTCCTGAAGAGTGAGTTCCGAGAAACTTATGCACAATTCATAAGCGAAAGGAATCTCTTCACCACTTGCATAACCGAATTTCAAGAAGATACCCTCATGAGGTCGGAAACCTGTAAGGACATGCAGAGATGGTATGAGAAGGCACATTAGGCCTTGGAGTGGATCAACTACATCAGTGAAGTGTAGAAAGGCCGATACACAGAAAAGAATGGCATCCGAGTGCTGATGGATAACAACATCTTCCTTATCAGGAAATCATCTGAATACTAGGTAATTATGGTCCAAGAACCTCAACGGAAGATACAAGAAATATGGGGAGAGTGTGAGAAAATTTGGTAGAATATCCATCAGGAGGTGAAAAACATTGACCTATCAAAGTTTGGTCCACGGGAGGATTTCGCTGATTTGCATGACATCGTCAAGAAACATACAAAGAAAGACTCGGCATGGGAAGCAAAGATCTCACAAATTTCAAGCATAACCCTAGGTCAAGTGAATAAGTTCATGGAACACCTGATCAAATATCTCGCGGTCCTACAACACTTAAGTGTCAAGATAATAATGTATAAGGAACGAGCAATAGAGATCAAGGAGGTATTCTCCACCCAATGGATCAACACAAATTTCCGTATGCAAATACATGCAAAGATCTCTTCATCAAGTGGTCAGAGTATGAGAAGAACCATCCACTTCAGTGAAACTACTAGACGAACAAAAGAGAATAGATAGATAAATATGCCATGTGGCATTTTCTTAATTTAACACAACTCTAGTAGTTATTTTTAGTTTAGTTATTTTTTTTTTATAAATAAGGGCATCGATCTGGAACAAGGGGTTGATGGTTTTGGAGAGAAAGGTTTTTTCTAGAATTTTGTAAGAGAATTATTTCTTTGCAAGTTATTTTAATTAAGAAGTTTTGTTAATGTGATTGGATCTAGGGGGGATTATATCTGTCTTCAGATTCAATATTTGTTGTTGTATTGAGTAAGAGTTGTTGTTTTTGTTATTTAAAGTTATCTGGTAATGCTATAATACAATTGTTTTATTCTATTTGATGAATTGAAATTGATTGTTTTAACATGTGATTGATAATAAAGCATCGAAAATTACTTTTCTTGCACTAACTTATTGTCATGTATATGTTTTCCTTTCTTTAACTATTATATCAGACAAATTTGAATGCCCACTAATCAAAATGGAGTTAATTCTAGTTTGAAGTTGTTTAGATATTCTTTGTCTGCTGTTAAGGTATAAAGGTTATCCTAAAAAAACTAGCCTTCTGCCAACACACAGTTAACTTCCCTCTGCCATTTAGATTAATCTTTGTCTTTTTTTGTTATAAATATTAAGAAAAGAACCAAAAATATAATTGTGCAAACTCAAGAAAGGTTTCATAGAAAATACACATCTATAATTCACAATTAAATCCCATCGATAATTCCAGCCAAATCATGAATTTGGAGAACCTTACCACTCATCAAACACTTACAAGTCTAATTGGAAATCTGAAGCGGGTTTGGTTCATGTTGTTGAGTTAAAGGGACCTCGGACCCCTCAATAGGATTTTAAACAATGGATAACCCCTACAAGCCATAGTATACCTTCAAGGTTGTTTCCATTAATGAGTCCCATGAGTGGTTGTTCTTGTAGGGCTTCCATCTTAGCAACACCCGCTTCACTGATGTAGACTATCCGGAAAGGACCCAATCAATGCATGTGGAGCTTCCCAGGATGGTGTAAATATTTGGTGTCATATAATAATACCAAAGAGCCCAGCT
>JASDQU010103605.1:190234-201544 GCA_032191745.1 Picea mariana
TTTTTTTGTTATAAATATTAAGAAAAGAACCAAAAATATAATTGTGCAAACTCAAGAAAGGTTTCATAGAAAATACACATCTATAATTCACAATTAAATCCCATCGATAATTCCAGCCAAATCATGAATTTGGAGAACCTTACCACTCATCAAACACTTACAAGTCTAATTGGAAATCTGAAGCGGGTTTGGTTCATGTTGTTGAGTTAAAGGGACCTCGGACCCCTCAATAGGATTTTAAACAATGGATAACCCCTACAAGCCATAGTATACCTTCAAGGTTGTTTCCATTAATGAGTCCCATGAGTGGTTGTTCTTGTAGGGCTTCCATCTTAGCAACACCCGCTTCACTGATGTAGACTATCCGGAAAGGACCCAATCAATGCATGTGGAGCTTCCCAGGATGGTGTAAATATTTGGTGTCATATAATAATACCAAAGAGCCCAGCTSGATAATATTTTGGCATATGTTACGGTTGTGCCATGGCTTTTTCCTTTATTTTTTAACAACTTGACTAAAATCGACCATCATTTGGTCTTCCTCTAGTACCATTAGCTCGTCTAACCTATCATAAAGAGACTGATCATTGACCATTTGGGTGGATAAGGTGACCTGGAGGCTAGGAACAATAAATTCTAGTGGCATGGCCACTTCTTTTCCATAGACAAGTCTTTTGATATTTTGTTTGGTAAGCCCATAGAATTGTGTGGATTTGTTTATCCCAATCATCATGTTGCACATTACAAACCTTTGTTAGAGAATGTTCTAAAATTTTATTAAAATCCTCCATTGTACCATTGGCTCGAGGGTGATAATGGGTGTTATTATAGTGATGGATCATGAAATATTGAGTGAGTTATTGAATGGTTTCATTCACAAAATGTGAACCCTTGTCACTCATATGCACCCTTGGACATCCAAATATGGTGATGATATTATAAAAAATGAAGCATGTCATTGTTTTTGTTGTACAATCTTTGACTAGCACTACTTTGGCCCACCTCGTGAGGTTTTGGTTGTGGTAATGATGTAGCATGCCACTGTGCGACGCGCGGGATAATTTATGGGCACGAAAAAATCCATTTCCCATTTGTCAAAGGGCTCAAGTGCAGTCACATGGAACAATGGAAGCTCATCTCTATGATAGAGCTTTCCAACACATTGACATATGTCACAATGGTTGTATTAGTCTTTAGAGTCTACAAAGAGAGAGGGCCATCAAATCCCTATGCACAAAACCTTTTGCATGTTATCCTTACTGACATCATTTCCTCCAACAATATCTTCATGTGATTCATACAATATGGAGTTTCGTTCATGTTCCAAAGCACACCGACGTAGTATTCCATCTGTGCTCAAATTATACAATTTCTCGACCATCAACTGATAATCAACACTATGGTTCATCAATTGATGGCATTGTACTGGAGTATAGTTGGTGGGATCATGCCTAGTTATGATAAATTCCACGATTTTGGCCAATTGATCAGGAATGACTTTGACCCAAAAGAGCTAGGCATCAAGGAGTTCATTATCGAGGCTCATAGCAACTTCCCCAATATGAATCTGCGACATATGATCTAGTCCAGCATTATGTTTTCCAGGATTCATGACAACAACGAAGTCAAATTCTTGGAAAATAAACAACCAGTGGCAGATTCTTCCACCCAACATTGGTTTTTTGACTAAATACTTGAGCACGGAGTGGTCAGTAAAGAATTTGAATGCCGAACCCAAAAAGTAGTGGTGAAACTTTTGTAAGGAATATACCATGTCTAGGCCCTTGCGCTCAGTTGTCGTATAATTATTTTGGCATCGAAAAACTTGCATCTATCAAAATAGATTGGATGATCAATGTTGCCTTCCCATGGATGTGCAAGAACAATGCCCAATGCAAAGGACAAAGCATCGACGTGGACATGGAATATCTTAAACCAATCAGGAAAAATCAAAATGGGCATGGTAACTAGTTTTTCTTTGAGGGTATCCAAGGCTTACTAACATTCTAGTGTCCACTCATAATTAGTATCCTTGTGAAAAAAAATTTCCAATGGAGTCGTAATCTAGGCATAATTATGGATGAACCTTCGGTAGTATCCTGTATGACCCAATGTTGTATGTATTTCTTGAACTGAAGTGGGGGACACCATATCCAAGATGGTGGTAATATTAGCAGGGTATACAAGAAATCTATCCTTGCACATGACATGGCCCAACAATATACCAAAGGGTGTAGAAAAGATGCATTTCTTCATATTCAAAGATATATGTAGCTAGCGACATCACTCCAACATTATTCAAACAACTTGCATGTGTTATTTTAACAAACTGAACATAGTCCAATCATCAAAGTATACCTCAAGGAACTTGTGGATAAACTACTTGAATGTTGTGACCACTATCCGAGAAAATAATGCAGGGGAATTTTTCAAGCCAAAGAGCATGATCATGTATGAAAATGACCCCCATTCAGTCACACAGGTGGTTTTTTCCTGATCCTCCTATGCAATACAAACTTGATGATATCCTGAGAAACCATCTGTGAAAGATTAGGATTCTCGACTGCCAACATTTTACAGCACTTCATTTGTGAAGGGCGTCAGAAAAGGGTCATGGACACACATTGCGTTGAGAATCCTCAAATTGACATAGATTCAAATAACTTTGGTCTTCTTGGGTTGCATGACCATTGGACTAATCCATTAAGAATCATCTACAGGGACAATAATCCTGACATCCAACATTTGATCTAGTTCTTTGTGCAGCTTTTCCTTATACTTGGCATTTAAGCGATAAGGCCTCCTCTTGATCGGCTTGGAATTCGGTTTGAGTTGAATCTTCATAGCTCCAATTGATCCTACAATTCCTTTCATCTCAAAAAGTATTCGAGGAAACAAGTCCTCATATTCCTTAAGGAGGTAAAAAACCTGAGTGACCATCTCCTTATCCCAATAATCTCCAATTATGGCCATCTTGGGTGCTTATTCAATACCAATATTGTGTTTCTTGGTTTTGATCGGACCATTATACTCTGGTGCAGCCATTTTTGTTCCCTTACCCTTTTGTGCACACTCTCCTTCTCACTCTTTGATCTAGATGTTGTGGGGGTCATCATAATTAATATTTTCAACATCAATCTTCCAACAATGTACGAATTCTTTCAATTTTTCCACCGATTGATGGTACAAACATACCACCCTGGGTGTGTTTTTGTTTTGTTTCCGATGGAAAATAAAATCCTTAATCCAATGGAGTGCCTCTCTTTGAGTTGGATGTTCTGATTTTAAGTTGAAGGTTGAAAGAAACTGGGAAATCATGTGGGTCCACTCAACTGTTTTCCTCCTGGATTCCTCCTAAATGTACCATCTTCTAGGGACCATGTCCATCATTTGGAAAAACCGATGTGCCCATTGTGCTCAAGGGATATTTTTAGAGGTCCAACGACGTTCAAAAAAAGAAATGTGTTCTTGAGGATCCTCAATGCCCTTATATTGGTTGTCTAGTTTGAATTCAGTGATGGGATAGAACTGAAGCTTTATGAACTCATCTACCTGCGCCCAACTATGATGTAATACCCCTATTCCCCCCCAGCTTGTAAATATAACTATATTTTTCTAAAATGGGAGTGTAAATATTTATGCTACTAATGTAAAAAGGAAAATGTTGGACAATTGTTGAGGGGGATTTCCTATATAGGTCATGATTCCATGAGAGGGAAACAATGAGGAAATTTCCCTTGCCAATTTAAAATTCAAGAAAATCCAAATTGCCCATTTTCTAGAATTGTGATTAATGGAGGAAGTTGGTAGTTGAAATATTGACTTCCCACATTTATGAACAAGAATGGGTTTTGTACCAGAACTTCCTTGCCTCAGAAGAATGGGAAAAAAGTACCCATCTACAGGATTCTAGGCTGACCCACGAATTGGTAGATTTGACCCACAAAATATTGCTAATGAAGGCATGAAATGAAAGGAAAATCATGGGAATAGAGGAAGGAAGTAGAGGAATGGGTTTGGTGACCATTTTCTGAAGAGGGAGAACAAGTGCAGCTCTCTAGTTCTAAAGAGAACTGAAAAACGAATTTGTTTTGGGTATGGGAATTGTTGGGAAGTGTTTTTTAACCAAGCTGATAAATGGGGTTGCAGAGAGGGTGAGTGATTAAGGAAGAACTCATTGCAGACCCCCTTTCTTGGTAGAAAGAGAAATAATATGATAAATTCCTATGGGAAGAGGAGAGTGATCTATGTCCCAGGATGTTGCTAAACAAAAGGAAGAGTCTCTCTCATAACATCATGACCTGGCTAGGGGGTGGCCGACAGTAAATTCGTCAAGGATTTTTTGTGCCTGCAGTTGGGAGGAAAAGGGGACCCCTTTCAACATTTGCAACGTTTTTTGGGTCCTAGATTAGTATAATTTTGCTAAATCTTTGTAGTCTCAAGTTCAAAGAAAGTTACACACTGTGTTTTAAGAGTTGTGTAAGTTTAATTCATGACAAAAGTGGCTTGAGAAATTTAGGTAAAAAGAAGAGAATGTTTTAGTTGAATCTAATTTGATTTACTTCCTTATCTCTTGACTGTATGTGTGTTAAAATACGATTTTAGGGTGAAATTGGTAAGGTTGATCTACACTTACAACCCATCTTTTGTTTCTAATGAGAACAGACAAAATAAATAGAATCGCTACAGAAATTTAAAAGATAAAGATAGACTTTCTACCTAAGGCTGGTAATTATCTAAAGGCACTCTGGAGTTATGTGCTTAGTAAGTAACAGATTTCACAAATTATAGTTGTTCTTTAAGGAAATAGTCCAAATGTTATTAGACATTAAAATACATTGTAAATGAGGAATTTCCTAAATTTTTTAAAATATAAAAGCTCCAAAAACCTCATTTGGAATTTAAGAAACATTTATGTTAATTTTGGGCATTAAGAAACATTTATGTTAAACTTGTGTTAAATCTCCTAAATTTTGGAAGAACCCCCTTAAATTTTGGTGGGCAGTAAATCCTTGTAGAAATACCGAAATTTACTCTGGAGGTAAATCTTTGTCTTAGGACCAATTTCCTTAAATTTAGTAAGAGTAGTAAAGAACACTAATAAAGAAATAAAATTTACTCATTTACCCATGAGAAGGGAGAGATTATAATTATATTTTTAATTTCCAAAATGGAGAAATTTCCTTGAAATATAAACTTTTATTAAATCCCTTTATAAAGACTGGAAAACTATATTTTTCTTTTTCTTATTTTTCTATAAGAGAAAATAATTTCCTTTAAATTTTCCAGGTAACAAGACTGTGCAAGTCTGTATGGGGTGATAAGTGGCTCTCAATGGACGACAGGTGGCGATACGTAGCATCAAGAGTTATTAACCCTTGTCTCCAGCCTCCCTTCCCTCCAGATTGAATGACCCGCACTCAGCTAGAATTAATGGTAGTGCGTTGGGAACTCTAGGGTGACTTAATGGTGCCTTGCGCAAACCAGGTTGGGAGTACAAAGAAAGGTACCAAAAAAGGCTAACAGTCACCTAGGATTTCATGGAATTTTCCCCTGTAAACTCGCAAGGCACTATGAAGGCATGTGCCCTGGAGTGCTCTCTCATTCTATATTTTCCTTGTGCTCGTATGTTCCTTGGCTTTCTCTTGCTCCTGAATGTTTGGCCACCCACCGTCAATCCTCCATTGTTTTTCTTGCCCAATCCCACCCAGAACGCCCACACCATGCCTAGAGAGAGGGGAAAATCTAGAAGGGGTCTATTGTATTACAACGCCCTTACCAAACACAATAGACTCCCCCCCCCTCATCTTGCCCTAATCACTACCAATGATCTTTGCGAAAGACATAATTAGCCTCAACAACCCTGGCCTCCAACCTCTAATCCCACAATTCACAATGGAAGTTGCCATATCGAGGAGGAAATTCTCCCTCTTAAGGAGCTCGCTCCTCCGTTTAGCTCTCATTCAGAAATTTCCCCTCTTAGAGCCCGTACTCCAGATAATTTTTATGACACCGAAGAATGCATTGTGGAGGAAGAAATTCCTCCCAGTTGGAAAATGGAAATTCCATTGACAACTACAGACGTAGACTTGGAGATAGATGTAGAGTTGATAGAGGACCCACCTCCACCCACCCCGCTTCAACTCCCGGATGAGCATCTTCAACTCATTTTTGAGCTGCGGTAGAAACTTGACGACCAGGCACACATCCAGCGAATTCTGGGACAAAGAATGGACTTGTTGTTCGATGCCATGATAGAATCTCCAAAAAGAAAGTGGTGCCTAACCTGCAGCCATAAATTCGTCCCAGCTTACAACACTCATGGTAGCCCCATATTGCATTTGGACTAGCTCCCCCAGGTCTTTGTTTTTCTCTGGCTATGTCAATTACGTAAAGAATTGAGATTCTATATCATACGATGTATTCCAGTCGACCATTGCCACTGGTTAGTCGGTCACTGTGACCATTTTTGTCAATTAGAAATTCTCACTGTCTTGTTCAAATAGCTAAAACTGCTCTTGGATTTTGATGGCCACCTGTCCTGGTTTCCTAGATGTGGCAAGACATATGGAAGACTCTAGATTTTGTAATGCCACGTATATTTGTGAATATTAATATATAGTTCCTTTTATTTACCAAAAAAAAAAAAGACCCTGCAAGACTATATATAATAATAATAATAATAATGTATTTTTAAGGTCAAAGCCAAACCATACACCAAATTGGTGTATGAGACCCCCTCAGCCCAATGATTTTGACTGGAAAAGTCTACAAAGGTATACATACCCCATATATATATATATATATATATATATATATTATTCTTACACTTCTGAAAAAATGAAGGGTAAATTTTCCTGGAGAATGAAAGGCTTGAAACCAAAAGAAATGTAAATAAATACGATCTCCAATTTCCAAAGTACACCAGGGAATAACCCCTGCCTAAATTCCTTAACCATCTCATGGTCTTTGAAACTCTATGAGTTCGGATCTCCGAGGTTCCGGGATGTTTGGGTGATGGAGATCCTACCTCATTCCAATGTTAAATGTAATAATTGGAAATTTATTAAGTTTGGGTGTCATTATCAAGGAAACATATTATTATAATATGTTATAATAAATTTTATTCAAATAGTCACACGTGAATAATACTAGCTCCTCTCCTCTCCTTTTTAAATATTAAATGATGTGGAAATGTGCATAAGTGGGACCACTTCGGGGCTTCGGGACTCCAGGGCTCTGGGATATTTGATTATAAAGGACATGTGGGAGAGTCGAAGGAGTTGACCCGGAGAGCTCTCTCTCTCTCATTCCAATATTAAATATATTATTTATGATTTTATAAACCTCGGCGCAATTTTCCAAAGAGATGAAATATATATATATATATATATATATATATATATATATATAATGATTTTATTGTGATAGCTATACGTGATAAAGTACCAATCATTTTTCCCTTTTTAAATTTAATATTTAATGCGGAATCACATGTAAGCGTGGACCCTTCGAGAGTTTGGGGCTCCAGGAGATCAGGACTCTGGAACTCCGAGAGTTTGGAGCTTCGGGACTCTGGGATGTTTGGGGAATATAGAGTGTAAGAGAAAAATGAGCAAAGGAAGAACCTATTTTCCCATATTCCAATGGTATAATAAACATTAAATGGAATTAGTTATATTTTCACAAAGGTATAGTGTAAGTGGGACCATCTCCGGAACTTCGACATTCGGGATATTTGGGTTCATAAAAGTAGGATGATGAATTTCGTCGAAGTCCGGAGGCTTCAGTATTAATTGATATTAATAGTACTAAGTGATCTTGTGATATATTTAGTCATATTATAATATAATTAAATATAATTATATTATAATATAATTAACAAAATAACAAATTCGCAATAATAAATATCAAATTGATTATAGTTCATCCTTTTCCCTCGTAAATAATTAAATATGCATATATTTATATGTGTGTGTGTGTGTGTGAAATTACGTGAAAACTCGGTATGGAGTTGCGTACCAGGGAGGAATTGAATTATATACCTTAATTAAGGTTAATCAACTTAAGTATATTATGGAGAAATTAACCTTATTGTGTTATAATATAATTACTCATAATTATCATATGAGTAATTAATTGAATTAGTGTTAAACTACTTCTAAGGGGGAGAAAGAGAAAATAAAACCTGAGTAATTAATGGGCCATGAGTATTAGGCTAAGAAACAATTAATTACTGGATAATTAGTTTGTGCATAATAATTATCCTTAATGAGGTTTAAGCAATTAATTACCAAAGAATGGTATTCTACAAAATATTAATTATCTTAATTGGACTATAGGAGAGGGAAAAATGTCATCCTCTAGTCAAGCAAGCCTAAGTGTCCTATGGTGACATGGTGAATTGATGCTGACTAAGAACATCAATGTGATGGTGCATGTTAATACTCAATGGGTTGATGAGTTGAGTGGGGTCCAATAGGATTAGTAAACCTCAGGTGTCGAATGGATCCTAAATGTAGGTCAAGAGATATGGCATGCATTGAGACTGTTCATCAAGAGAAAGGAAATATTCCTCCATACCATATTCATCGGAGGTAAGCAAAGTGCGTGCTAGGAGAAATCCTGAGTTACGATGGATGCAGGCCTATGTGGATCAAAGTTCCACTGTGGCAGGCTAGGCTAGTGCCACATCAAGACCAGGGTGATGCCACATCAATTGGCATGGACAATGTGAGGTCATGAGGATGTCACGTGGTATTAAGAGAGATATTGCCTATGTAAACCAGAGAAATTCGAAAGGTCATAACCCTCATTCTAGAGCTCATTTTTGAGTGAACTTACCATCATTAGAAATATCTTGATCAACAAAAGACGATGGAGCTGTGATAGAAAACATTTGAGATGATTGATAAAAATGAAAAATTTATACCCCATCCCTTAAAAAGGTACTTAAGTGTTGGGTGTACGACAAAGTGGTATCAGAGCAGGCAACAACACTTGGCCTTCTTGGGCTCACGAAAAAAAAAAAAAAATTTATTTTCTTAGAAAACTCTCAAAGGGGGAGAGCACCCTACCCTACCCTATATATCTTAGCATGATTCAAACAATAGGCATGGATGGGTTGAAAAATCAGTCATAATACAAGTTTACCAATTCTAAGATGAGCCTAAGAAAAGTATGTACCATCGCAAGGAAATTATTTGCATAAGATCCTTGAGGAGAGGGATTGTAGATCGAAATTTTGTTGGGATTTTACTCAACAAAATTGAATCATGCTAGATTGTAGTAGAAGAATCATATCATTTCTTTGGGAAATGATAGCCACTCTTACAGGAGTGGGATTATGTTGATGGACACTAATAACAATACTTGGAGGAGAATGGACTGAATAGATTGAAAGGTTTTCTACAAATGTCGGCTTATGAAGCCTCTGTTAATTAAAATGGTTGCTTAACCAGAGATTAGGCCTAGTGAGTATAATTTCTCCATGTCTAGAGGCCTTAAGGAAATATGTGAGGTCAGCTTACATGACCTGTCATAAATGAAAACCCGCTATTGGGATAATCCCCTTTTGTAAAGAAGTAAAATGAGTCATATGGACTGAGAATAACCCTAATGGAAGAAGTGAAGTGACATGAGAAAACTGAAAATCTCATGGTTGTGGTAAGGTAGTGTATATCCCTATTAACTTAAGAGAATATCTATGCATGAGAATGCAAGAGGAAATCAAGTGGAATACATCTGCACTGTAGGCATGGGTAAAATTATTGGAGCACGAGGATATGTTTGAATGCATATAGAAAATATTTAGAATGCATATAACATTCATATAGACTTATTATAGTCTATTATTGGATGTAAAATATGGTGATTTCATAGATCATATGATCAATAATGATCTGATTACAACAACATAAGTAAAGTACTAATAATTTTGATTGCATAGTACCTTATGAAGATAAGGTAGAATGGTTAGTGAAATGCTAATCCCAAACATGGTAAAGGAAGTGTTGGAGCACTTCTAGATGAAAAATGGGCCAGGTTGACACATAGAGGTGGATGGTAGCCATATAGGTATGGTTGGGTATGCTCAAGTAGCAATGAGAGGGAATTTAGAAAATAATTCCCTTGATAAAAAGGGCCATTGACCAAGAAGGATTTGAGGTGCGAAGAAAAGCTAGATCGGTTGTCTTGTTGCCTTGGGCATTGTTGAAATTTCTCAGACTATATCTCTGGGTTGTGGAATTACTTTATAGCAGTTGATGTGAGAGTGTTATCTTGTTTATTGTTGTCATGTAGAAAGGAAAACGTAATGATGAATATGTCTGCGAGACTTTCCATGTGAATGATTGTAAGCTCTCAATAGATAAGGAAACATAGTGTCGAGCATTCCCATGAGACTTGTCATAAGGATGGTTGTAGGATCTCTGGGAGGAAGGATATGGAATTTTAAATGTCCACATGTATGAATGTGACATGGAAAAAGGTGCAAGTAGTGAACTTGCATGTTGAATATTTATCTATTTTTGTATATGCTTGAGTGCATGGATTGAATGCATTATAAAGTTGACTGATATGAAGTCTTATATTAAGACCCAATAGATATGAATGAATGATAGAAAAATGTGCAAATGAGGAACATGTATGATGCATGAGTACATGTATATGAGAGGCAATATGTGACTTCTTGATTAAGTGAAATGTAAGGAAAGAATTGCACTTGCCAGGATAGAATGAATACCATGGATACATGGTTGACTCTATTTTGAAGAGTCATGACTATTTTGTTTTAAATAATAGCTTGAGGGGGATGTGTGTCATCTCCTCAAGAAAATATAGTATAAATGGATGAAAGAGTAAATGAGCATGGATGCTTCATTGTCATGATAAAAGGAAATCTGATCAGGCCTTAGAGTATATATGTAAATGGTCATGAACAATCATGAACTAACTAAATTTCAGTAGATACAAAAAATAAACTATAAGTGCGCCTATAATAGACACACAGTATGTTGAAGCATATATCAAGAGCATTGTACATAAAAGCACAATGGGATAATGTGCATATGTAATTCAGAACACATCATACGAACACAAATTTATATTCCTTATTGAATATTTGGTAAACAATTGAAATGGTAAAGCTAAAGGTGACTCAAGGTTGAGACCATCACAGATAGTGATGGATATGCAATAAGGAAGTTGCATGCTGAAGGAGTTCCCTATGGAGGAACTATGTAAAGACTCTGTCAGGAGAACATAGTCACAACCTTAATGATTGTCAAAAATTGGGTAGTGGGCTACAAG
>JASDQU010103605.1:218680-267123 GCA_032191745.1 Picea mariana
TCACTTAACCCATTTCTAGGTCACTTAACCTATTTTCCTTATTTTTAGGGTTAACCACTTTCCATAAATATTCCTTATTGATTTTGTCACCTTACTTTATCATTTCTTGATTTTGTCACTTCTCTTTATTATTTAAATAATCCACCTTGACTTTGTCACTTTACTTTATCATTTAGATAATGATTTCTTCTTTTAGGTCACTTTGACTTCTTTGACCTTGGGGGCTTCAAGCCTTCATGTGGGGGTCCTTCATCTTCATAAGGCCATAACTCTCAAACCATGAGGAGTTATGTGACATTACACATACCATCGGAAATGGAATGACAAGCACTATCCATATAGGATAGTTTCACCAACAATTTCCTTGATATTCATCTCGTTATTCCACATACAATCATGGGTCCTCCAACCATTCTTCTAGGATAACTCAATCAGAAAAGCGTCTTCTCGTGAGGGATTTCACCATAAGGGGACCACTTTGGAGTTCATCCATTTGTGAACCTTATCAATCATGATAAGACTATAATGAGAGCATGGTTCCTCCAACCATTCTTCTAGGACAACTCAATCCACAAAGCGTCTTCTTGTGAGGGCTTTTACCATAATGGGACCTCTTTGGAGTTCATCCATTTGTGCACCTTATCAATCACGATAAGACAATAATGAGTCATCTATACATTTTTCCAACAATGCATCATATACCAATGAAAATACATCAATCCATCTTCATCATGTATCAATGACAACTCATTGATCCATCTTCATCATATCAATGACAAGTCATTGATCCATCTTCATCTATGCATTCTCATCAAGGACAATACATATTATATTACATCAATCATCAATCAATCAATCCTTTGACATCAATCAATCACTTGACATCAATCAATCAAACCATTGGCATCAATGAAAACATGATCCAACAACCACATGGCCCCTTGGGATTTATTTCTCTTAAAACATGTTCCCCAAAATTAGCATTTGCTGATTTTTCTTGATTTTTTTGTCTTTTTTGTCTTTTTTGAGTAAAATTGACTTTTAAGTGATTAAACTTATTAATTTTACTCCCCAAAGTGGGTACTTAGGTAATATGGGTTCTCTAGGTCCACAAATGAGCACCCCCAAGGCATAGGAAAACTCCTAGCACCACTTTTTTATAACAACTTTATTTTTTAATTAAAAATTCCCATTTTGCGGAATTTTTTTAATTAATTGAAAAAATTAAAAAATCCTAAGGGGGAATTAGCACATTTAAATAAGACTTTAGGAATATGTTTATCATGGTAATATACATTATACACTAGGACTATATCAATTCTAAGGCCTAACCATGAGTATATACTCCAGCTTCGGAGAATTGAGTGAAAAAACTTATAAATTATAAATTGCCTTTAAACAACAAAATATAATTAATAAGTAAAAAAAACACTCTAGAGTAACAACTCATACCTAAGTAGAAGGTGGCTAAGACCTTTTAAAATTTCATCATGCAACATCTCTTATTGCAATTTGTATGGAACATGTGAAAAAGGTTGGTCTTATTGATCGACTGAACTTCTGAACTCTAAATTTTGAACACAAAAATGTTCAATCTTTGGCGGCTCACTAGAAGTCCATCCTAGTGCAACTTGGTGGATAACAGGACCAAAGTCAAAGCTGAGGGCCAAGTTTACCAGCCTTTGGAGGAGGTTGTATTTTTCCTATTGGGGAACATAATTTACTGTTGGGGCTCATCTATCTTGTGAGAGGACTGTACTTCATTTGGAGGAGCCAAACATACTTCCAAAGCTTCCAAACACTGGTCACAAGTCATGTTTAATAAATATTAGGTTAGATATGATATATTATTTGTTGTTGTAATGGTTTACTACTGGTAGAATGATCTTGTAATTCTTGTTTCCGTAATTAATTCAATTAAGACCCTATATTGGCATCAAATCTTGTGTATGTTCGGAAATCCTTTGAATATATATATATATATATATATATATATATATATAAACAACAAAAACAAGATAGTTATTACAATGGAATGAAACCTACAAACTAAATGTTTGAAAAAATTCATCACCTAGAAATACACATAAATTGCTACAACAATAAGGGAAAATTTGTGACAACAATAGGTAAGTTCATTACAATGATATCAGAGCTGGTTTTCCTGCCATCCTGTACATCACATGATACTTTTATTATTTTGGGGGATGGGACACACATTACATAAATGAGAAGGAGCTATAAAGGATTAGAAAAATGTTTCAATTAGATTCAGAAGAAGAGGACCAACCAAAAGCAAATAAATAGGGAGACATAGGGGACATAAATGAGACACCTCAGGAAAATTCCATGCATATTATAAATGATTTATCCAGGGGATAGAAACAACCGATACAACTTATGAAACAGTTAATTACCAGCACTCAAGAAAATCAAAACCATGCAGGCAAAAATGGTGCATGGGGTCAATGGACACAATGTGAACCATGCAGAAAGAAACAACAACAATATTCCCACACAAAGAAACACTAGGACCGTTGATCGAGTGATTCCTAGACCCCTTATGCCTCAGTTCTTGGGGGATAAACAAACAGGAAATCAAGAGCAACTGGGACAAGGTGAATATTTTAATGATTACTTGAGGGAGTACCAGGCTCTTGGTGATGAGTTCCAGGTAGCCATGTCATTACAAGACTATTGTACTATCAAATATAGGAACATACCAAGGGATTTCAACATGGGTCAACATAATTTGATATTATGAGAAAGGTTGGAAAGTTATCCATTCCTTCCTTCTATGGTTCCAACAAGTGCACAACTAGAGCATGGGTACAAAAGTTGGACAACTACTTCCAACTCAACCCTATGATGAAGGCATAAGCAATTAAATTTGCTACCTTTCATTTATATGGAGAGGCCCACAAGTGGTGGTAACATGGATTGGTCACTCTAGGACATGCCGACATTACTTCCTATCTGGATTTCATAGAGAGGTTGATGGAGCGTTTTGACAAAAAGGATCCAGAATTGCATTTCAGAGAGTTGGCACAACTCAAATAGGTTGCGATACTAGATGCCTACATTAAAAAGTTCCAATGGATTGCATTCACAGTGATAGATATATCCAAGAAAAGGCTAGTTATGTTGTTCGCTGAAGGTTTATATGAGCCATTGTGTGGTTGGGAGAAAGCCTTCAAACCCGAGACTCTATAGGATTCCATCATCAAGAAACGAGACATGGAGGATGTGGTTCCAAAGAAAAAATCTTTCTCCAAGCCTTTAATTCCCCAAAAAAACAAAGATAAGAAACCTTTTTAGAAGGAGTGGATCAGAAAGAAGAAGTTGGAGAGGCAACTCGTAATGAGTTGAGAAGAAATAAGATTTTCTTCAGTTGGAAAGAGCCTTGGGATCCAGGACACAAGTGCATGGGCAAAATCAAGGTACATTATATAAAGGTGCACTCAAACAATGATGAGGAAGAGGAGAAAGCTACACAGGGACAAGGAAACAAGCAGGGAGACTCGAGTGATAAGAAACCTTGTGTGTATGCCAAGGGTGGGACTATCACCACTCTATTAGGCACCCCTAGATACTACACTTTCAAAGTTAGAGGATTACTATGGGGATAAAGATTCACAACTTTGATTGATGGTTGGGAGACCCAAAATTTCATTTTTGCACCGCTGGTGGCCAAAAGATGTATTGCTACATAGGACTTTGAGGGGTTCAATGTGGTATTGGCTGATGGATTTAATATGACATGCCAACGAAAGATTTCTAGGTTGGTTGTGACATTGGGAAACTATACCTTGACCGAAATTTCTTATGTGGTTTATTTGGAGGACACCTATATAGTCTTGGGTGTTCAATGGCTTCATTCTTTAGGGGAAATTATGATGAATTACCGGTTAATGAAGATGAGATTCTAGACAACCAATGAAAATAAGGTTGTTCTAAGGGGCATGTCAAATGGCGTCCCTAAGATTGTGTCAACAAAAAGGATGGAGGATATATTCAAGAATGGAGATGTAGCATGTGTAGCTGAGTGCTTGATTACAGCTTAGGAAAATGCATAGGGTCGACAAAACCATCTTGTAGATATTCATGCATTATTGAGTAAGCATGATAGGGTGTTTGGACATATAACTCTAGGGAGGCCGTCTGATAGGGGATTTGAGCACAACATTGAATTGGAGGAGGGAGAAAAACCTTGATCACTAATCCCTACAAACATCCAAATAAATTCAAGTATGAAGTTGAGAAGGATATCAAGGAGTTACTAGAGATGGGGCATATCAGACCTAGTTCCAGTCCTTTTGCTTCTTCAGTTGTCTTAGTCAAGAAGAAGGAAAAACCCATGAGGATGTGCATTGACTATAGGGCTCTGAATAATAATACAATCAAGAACAAGTACCCTATCCCCAAGATCAATGATCTTTTGGATGAGTTGCATGGAGTAGTGCACTTTTCAAAGATTGATCTTCGATTTGGTTATCATCAGATCAAAGTCCGAGAGAAGGATTTCCATAAGACTTCTTTCAGGTGCCACTATGGGCATTAGGAGTTCCTGGCCATTCCATTTATATTTACCAATGCACCAACTACAATCCAGTTGTGCATAAATCACATTTTTAACAAGCAGTTGTGGAAATTATTATTAATGTTCTTCGATGATCTTCTTATATACAGTAGGACATGGAAGGAGCACTTGGAGCATCTATATGAGATTTTGGGCATCATGAAGGAGTAGTCGTTGTATGCTAAGGAGTCAAAATGTGAGTTTGACATGACGAAGATCTTATACTTGGGCTATGTGATTAGTGCATAGGGGGTACAAGTACATAGGGAGAAGATCCAGGTCATACTGGATTGGCCACCACCTAAGAATCTTACAGAGCTACATGGATTCTTTGGGATATACAACTACCACCAACAGTTTGTAAATGAATTCTTATAGTTGACTATACCACTCACATATATCACTAAGAAAGGGGAATTCCGGTGGAGAGAGGAGGCCCAAAAGATGTTTGATAGGATGAAGGAAGTGATGAGCACTTGCTCAGTTTTAACACTTCTCAATTTCACTCAGCCCTTTTTGCTTGAGTGTCATGCACTAGGTGAGGGAATAAGAGTAGTTCTGATGTAACATATATTTCCAATAGTATATGAGAGTAGGAAACTCACAGAGTCATAGAGGCTTTGCTCCATCTACGACAAGGAAATTATCGCCATCATGAATGCCTTGGCGAAATTCAAACAATAATAGGTTCGTGGAAACATTTTTGTTAGGAATGAACACAACAGTTTGAGACACTTACCAGGGAAAAAGGAATTAAATGAGAGGCAACAAAGGTGGTTCAAAAAATTGCAGGAAGATGACTTTTATATTGAGTATGTGAAAGGGAAGAAAAATGCAGTTGTTGATGCCCTCTCTAGGAAACCTGAGATATGTTCACTTGCAGAGATTTTAGTTGACTGGAAATATCATCTCTTGGTAGAGTATTCCAAGAATAATTTTTCTTGTGAGTTGATGGATCAAAACATATAGGATGATAGGTACAAGGTAGTGGATGGCATCATCTACTACAAGGAACACATATACTTAGTCCTTGAGTCTGCATTGAAGGAGAAGATTATGAGGGCTATGCATGATACGCCTCTGATATGCCATCATGGGTACTTTAAAAATTACAGGTAGATCAGGAAGAGGTTCACTTGGAAGGGCCTCAAAGATTATATATTGATACATGTGCGGAGTGTATGACTTTTTAGCAAAACAAGTCAAAACAGACTCACCTTGCTGGGTTATTACAACCATTACCCATCCCGAAGCGGAAGTGGGAAAATGTGGCCATGGACTTCATCACAGGTCTATCGAAGATACAAGGCAAAGACTCCATATATGCGATGGTCGATTGGTTGACCAAATTCACACATTTTTTCGTCATTTCCTCATAATACAAGGCATAACAGGTAGTAGAGTTATTCTTCAGGGAGGTATTTAGACTCCACGGGTTGCCGAAGTACATTATTAGTGATAGAGACAACAAATTCCTTAGTGCATTTTGGCAGGAGATGTTCAGGTTGGTTGGCAGAGAGTTGACTGCTAGCACTATTTACCACCCCTAGACATATGGTTAGACATATATTGTGAACACGTGGCTTGAGGGTTTATTTATGTAACTATGTTTCTAAGTAGCAGAAGGCATGGATCAAGTGGTTACATTTGGGAGAACATTGTTATAATACTACTTATCACATGTCCATTGGTATGATCCCATTCTGAGAATTATATGGCTATGATGTTCCTTCATTTGTTGATTTGGAATTTGGGGATAGCAGGGCCCCCAAAACCAAGGATTGGATCCATGAGAGTCAAGACATCCTTAAGACTGTCAAGGAAAATTTACAGATGGAAGAGAATAAAAAAAATATCTATGCAAACATGCACAGGGTCGAGAACACTTTTGAGGTGGGAGACTTGGTATTTTTGAGATTACAACCCTACATAAAGTCTTCACTGAAGAAAAGTGGTGCAAAAAAGTTAAAACCACACTTTTATGGCCCCTACAGGGTCATTCAGATAGTTGGTTGGTGAGGTAGCTTATGATCTTAAGTTTCCGAAAGGGATTAAGATCCACAATGTGTTTCATGTTTCGTGCCTCAAGAGGGCATTGAGACAACTTGTCACTTCTTCAACAGAGTTACCCCCATTGGACGAGGAGGGGAAGTTAGTGTTGGTTCTTGAGGTCCAAGAGAGGAAATTGCATAACATGGTGATCCGAGAGTACCTCATTAGGTGGAGAGATTTTCTAACAGAGGATGCCACATGGAAATGTGACCAGATCTTGCAACATCCAAACTTCTAATTGCCCAAGGACAAGAAAACTCAAGAAGGGAGGATTGGAATGTTCCTTTCCAAATGATCACTCCAAGAGATTGATGGAATAGCCTAAGTGATTCCCATAGGCTATAGTCACTGAAAGAAAAAAAGAATTAATTAATTATTTGATGTCGACGGGCCAAAAAACAATCATTTTTACAGTGACATTTAGTAATTAAGTGAAAATATGTTCTAAGTGACTTTGAGCTTATAAAGTGTAATGTCCCCACTTTGGGACATCATTGTATTACAAAGTGTTATGATAACCAGGGTGGCCAGATGGAGGTTGTAGCGAGTACAGGGGCTATTGGGGGGTATTTTTGGGTCCGACTTGCATTGCTAATCTTATTTCACCATTATGATCCATTCCACATAACTTGGCCTTGGTTCCGTTGCATTCCGACGATTTCCTTGATTTTGAGTTATTTTGGGCTATATGTTAATTAAATTCACTAAGGATGTCGTATTGGGCATAATACTTGGAGGAACCTCTTAGTGTAATAGCTCATTGGAATCGAGAGGAATAACACTACATGATAGAATGATGAGAAGTGAATTTCAGTGGCTAGGGAAGCCACAAGGAGGGATACACTACTTTTTAGAGGTAAAATGGTTAATTAATTAATTAAAGTGATTTAATTAATTAATAATTAAATAAAGTAAAAGTCACTTGGAGAGACAAGGTGAGAAGGGAGGATAAAAGAGAGACATGGGCCTCTATTCTCTCATTATGTTGTTTATCATTTGATATCTAGCTTCTTTCTAGTGAGCCCATGCACTTGGGGGTTTTGAGGGTTTTGTCTTAAAAAATCCTAGAGATCAACTCGGTGGTGAAAGATCCCACCTATATTGATCCAAGCTTGATCATGGAGGTAGAAGATTCCTCCCTCACCATTCTACACCATATTTACTCAGCTTAAGAGGGGTTCTACATCAACCACAAGTTCAGAGAGAGCTTGGGCGCAATTTTAGGAGGGTTTCTAGTAGGAGGGCACACCATCTTGAGGAGAAGAGTTCATTCCAGGCATAGGACAAGGATTTAGAGAAAACCGACTTCTGGTTATTATTCGTATAGCCTAGGGCACCTTTTCTAGCCTGTTCTAAAGGAGGTTTATCTGTTATCTTATTTATTGGAGCTCATTACATGTTCAGAGAGGAGGGTGCACCACTGTTTGAGGATCCAGTTATTTGGAGGGTCAGATCGCTATCATTCAGACCGAGACTCTACCAGGGGGTTTCCAGTGGCCTGATATATAGTTTGGTATCCTTTCTAGAGGGTTTGGAGGCCATCTTCATAGAGGCCGAATTATTGGGTCTTCAGCCATCAAGGAGGGTGCAAGCCAATTAGGGGTTTGCCTATTTGGAGGGTCATACATTCACTGTTTAGCTTGAGACTTCACCAGTGGTTTAGCCTTGGCCCGATCTACACTTCTGACCATTTTCAGGGTGTTTGGAGGCCTCTAACAACTAGGCCGGATTGTTGGGTGTATTAATCTTTCCAGCAGGGTGTAACTCCTCCTATTTGGGGTTTGGCACTTCAAAGGGTAGGTATCTCATCTTGGTATTCATATATTGTAGCAATGTGGCCTTTGGAGGCTTGTATATTCTCTTCTTGATCTTTCTTGAGGATTATCTTAATTTTTCTATTATCTCTTAGCTATATTGTACCAGATCCGCATATCCATTGTATCAGGGTCTTCTTCTATTATGAATAATATCATATCTGAGGTATTTTTGGTTATTCCATATGTTGTTGATCTTTCATATTGTTGCAGTATGTTCCATTGCTACATATATTTTATTATTACTACAAACACACATAAAAACCATCAATATAAACCCTAGTGCAACCTAAAAGACCAAATCAACAAAGTGTTTGACGAAATGCCACAACCAGAAAACATTTAAAAAATCACATGAAAAACAAGATGTTCTTGACATCTTGGCTTGGGAACATTATAGTGGTATCAGAGTGTTGATCTTCCCATCCAATGGGGATTAGTGCATGCATAAATACAGTAGATATGGAGTGTATAGACTTCACTAGATAGGCAGTATGTTGTGAAAGGGAATACCATGCCCTTAGTGAGAGATTTAGGGCTCAAGTAACACTCCAATAGTTTATATCCATAAAAAATATTAGGTGGATAAAATATGAGGTTACATATTGGGTCAACATAGTAGAGGGAAACAAAGCCAGAGCAGCTAGATGGAAGGAAGGACAGAGCATTCCTACACCCATTAGGAGCAAGAAACTTTTCTACAGTTGCAAGGTGCCTTGGGAACCAGATCATAGGTCTAGGGGTAAAGGTAGGAACCACATTATTGAGGTGCACTATGAAAATGAGGATGAGGATATGCACGGATATGTGACCATAGATTCATATTTAGATAATTTCGAGGAGGATAGTGACCCTTGCATATTGGAGGGACAGTGGGATGGACATGATGATAACACATGTGCTTCAATAGTCATATCACATAGTGTTGATGACCTTACACTTTAGTAGAGTGGTGACACTAGTGGGGATTCACACATGTTAGCACCTAGACCTGATGAACTTCCTATGATGACTGTGACACATTTTTCATCTTTTCATACACCCATGATATCCATGACACATGAGGATATAAGTGGAGTTTCAGATATAATGGAGGAGTCATTTGTGAGGGATGCACACCAGGGACATATGGATCCACAAACCTAGGAGGAGAGACACGACGTGTAGATGATTGACCTTACACATACATATTAGTATGAGGATAGTGAGTCACTTCTTTTGGAGACTCCATTGTTTGATCAGGTTGCAGAGACTGACAGTTTGATGAGACATTTAATTTCAGGGCCATTCGACAGTGATGTGGATGCACTCCTTATTGGTCGAGATAACCATAGAATGGGTCTGGACACATCTGTATGGGACCCAGGAACATATGATAGTAACAGGGTGAGTGCACATGAGGATACAAATTCTCATATAAGATACAATATGATTCAGAGCGAGCTAGCAGTTGGTGATGATGTGCAGTCACATATAGGAGGACCTAGTAGCCCAGTAGACAGGGGGCATTTTAATGCCTTATCTTTTGCAGAGAGTGTTGTTGGGGATTCTAGGGTTGACACTAGTAGTGAGGGGCATGAGGTAGCACCTAAACATCACTATGATCAGGAGTCATGCTACTTGGAAGGACAACTGAGAGTCAGTGAGAACATGATCATGGCAACCACTAGGTGCATTGATGACACACATGCATTGGTGACCAATTGTTGCTGGAGGGAATTGATGGAACATGATAGTTCAGATGGGGGATTTTCCATGGATGAATTTCATACTCTTAGGGAAGAGTGTTTTTTATGAGGAATGACTACCAACAATTGTTGATGGAGAAGAACTACCTATTGGATATTGGCGAGATGTATCACATGGTCCTGAGGGAGCAAGAGTTGGATATGGACAGAATCACTCATGAGTTGGAGAGCACACAAAGGATTATTGAAAGGATCATAGAAAACCCTTCAAGAATTAGAGTCCATATCAAAGGAGCTTCTGGAGGAGATTAGAAAGAGATCCACTACATCTATCTTAGTAGAGAGTCAGATATATCCCTCAGTCACATTGCTAGAATATGTTGGTGGCTTAGCAGAGGAGCACCAATTGATGGAGGAGCATGAAGAGTACCCAAGATCAATGATGAGTATGGAGAGTTATGACCCAGAGGCACAGGATATACCCTCCATGAGGATATTTGAGACAATCGAGCACTCACATATGCATGGGGACTCTAGAGCCAGGGGAAATTATGAGGACACTTCCAATTGTGTCCGAGGAGTGGTTGATCTGCAGGTAGAGGTTGACCCAATAGTACACCCATGACCCTTGATGCTAGAGGAGTATACAAGAGATTACATGAGTATGAATGAGCATATAGTGGTGAGTAATAGTACACAAAGACATGCATAGGTGTACGGTGGGATTCAGAGGGACGTATTGGATTGCAAGGGGAAGACTCACTTAGAGGAGCATGGAGACGCTTCTCCTTTGAAACAACACATAGTACTGAGAGATCAACTTCACAGTATCAACAGTTTCATGAGCCATGATAGATGGAGAGTGGTTGACGAGCGGTTTGAGGAGTTATAACTAGTTGTACCTGATGATTGGGGTTAAGTGATGACTACATGCGAGTATTTACCATGGGTATCGATGGACGAGATTTTGGTTGAATCCTTGGGATTGACCAAAGTATATGATACTTTCCAGTCCTACAGTCAGCTACAAATGTTTCTATTATCCTTTCCAAAAACTTTCACCATTGACAATAGCATGGGGGGGATATAGACGGTGGCAGAGGACATGGAGAGTTATTAGTCCGAGACCACCTGACAGGAGTGCTTTTACGACATATAGAAGGATAGGGGTGGATCATCATAGGAAAAAAGTTGAGACTTTGTGCATGATGGTGAGCATATTAGGCCACGAGATAATATGCATCTCAGAGGGTGACACATATACATATTCTCATGATGATCACAGAGGGCTTCCGATAATGATCAATATGACACATGATAAGTTAGTGAGGATTGGAAGTGATAAACTTCCAAGTTTTCCATGGGATACGAGAGTCCATTTTGTTAGTAGGTTATTTCACCTTATGATGACCCAGGTTGTGCCAGAGATCCAAATAATTCACTTTGGGTTGGTTTTGAGTGGGCTTGCAGGGGCTTGTCCTATGGAGCGAGATAGTTTCTCCCTTTTGATCCTCATGATCAAGCATGGAGATGGTTGGGCAGATACTTCTTCCACATAGGTTCTTTTACCGATGCAACTTCTGGACAACAGGTCCAGTTTCCACAGTTATTCCATCTTGAGGATCCATGAGTGGCAGATCCAGTATGTATATGGGGAGCAAACAGTCATGATCAGAGTAGTGCAGCGCCAACGCGGTGATATTTGGAAGAGACTAGCATGGGACCTAGAGATTGCAGAGCTGAGAATTTCATTGACTGATGGGGGTGAGTGGAACCTTGCAGGGGAAAGTTATTTTGAATTTCCATTGAGCTTCAGTGTTGAGGAGAGCACGTCACTTGAGGTTGATGCATGGAGGTATTGTTGTACCTCACTATGGAAACAACATGTGCAGTTGGTGGATACCATGTTGGTCTTGGTATGGACTCATTCCAGGATGAGGCCATGTGGCATGTGCAGGGGACTCATGGTGTTGATATGTTTCAAGATTATTCTTCATAGGGTATTGCAGTTCATGTCCTGATATGGGACCCAGGGGATGGAGTGCATGATAGTTCATATTTGGACGGAGCCTACTGTGTGTCCCACAGGTGGATATGGGACCCTAATATTATATTTGGATGGATTCAATTATTGCTTGAGGACAAGCAATATTCTAACAGGGATGACTATAATGTCCCCACTTTGGGACATCATTGTATTACAGAGTGTTATGATGACCAGGGTGGCCAGATGGAGGTTGTAGCGAGTACAAGGGATATTGAGGGGTATTTTGGGGTCTGTCTTGCATCGTTCATCTTATTTCATCATTAGGATCCATTCTGCACAACTTGACTTTGGTTCCATTGCATTCCGACGATTTTCGTGATTTTGAGTTATTTTGGGCTACATGTTAATTAAATTCACTAAGGAGGTCATATTGGGAAAAATGCTTGGAGGAACCTCTTAGTGTAATAGCTCATTGGAATCGGGAGGAATAACACTACATGATAGGATTATGAGAAGTGACTTTCAATGGCCAGGGAATCCACAAGGAGGGATAAAATACTTTTTAGAGGTAAAATGGTTAATTAGTTAATTAAAGTGATTAATTAATTAATTGTTAATTAAATAAAGCAAAAGTCACTTGGAGAGACAAGGTGAGCAGGGAGGATAAAAGAGAGACATGGGCCTCTATTCTCTCATTATGTTATTTATCATTTAATATCTGGCTTCTTGCTAGTGAGCCTATTCACTTGGGGTTTTTTAGGATTTTGGCTTAACAAACCCTATAGCTCAACTCGATGGTGAAATATCCCACCTATCTTGATCCAAGCTTGGTCACAGAGGTGGAAGATACCCCCCTCACCATTCTACATTGGATTTACTCAACTTCAGAGGGGTTCTACATCAGCCATAGGTTCAGAGAGAGTTAGGGCGCAACTTTAGGAGGGTTTCCAGTAGGAGGGCGCACGATCTTGAGGAGAAGAGTTCGTTCCAAGCATAGGAGAAGGATTCAGAGCAAACTGACTTCTGGGTATTATTCGTATGGCCTAGAACACCTTTTCTAGCTTGTTCCAGATGAGGTTTTTCTGTTATCTTATTTATTGGAGCTCAGTACATGTTCAAAGATAGGAGGGCACACCGCTGTTTGAGGATCCATTCATTTGGAGGGTCAGATCGCTATCATTTAGCACGAGACTCTACCGGGGGGTTTTCAGTGGGCCGATCTATAGTTTGGCATATTTTCTAGAGGTTTTGGAGGCCATATTCATAGAGGTTGAATTCTTGGGTCTTCAGTCATCTAGGAGGGAGCAAGCCAATTAGGGGTTTGCCTATTTGGAGAGTCATACCTTCACCGTTCATCTTGAGACTTAACCAGTGGTTTAGCCTTGGCCGGATCTACACTTCCAACCAATGTTTAGGGTGTTTGGAGGCCTCCAACAGCTAGGCCGAATTGTTGGGTGTATTCAGCTTTCCAGCATGGAGTAACTCCTTCAGTTTGGGGTTTGGAACTTTAGAGGGCAGGATCTCATATTGGTATTCATCTATTGTATCCATGTGGCCTTTGGAGGCTTGCATCTTCTCTTCTTGATCTTTCTTGAGGATTATATTCATTTTGATACTATCTCTTAGCTATATTGTACCAAATCTGCAGATCCATTGTATTAGGGTCTTCTTCTATTATGAATAATATCAAATTTGAGGTATTTTTGGTTATTCCATATGTTGTTGATCTTGCATCTTTTTGAAGTATGTTCCATTGCTACATCTATTTGATTATTGCTGAAAACACACACAACAACCATCGATATAAACCCTAGTGAAACCTAAAAGACCAAATCCGCAAAGTGTTTGACGAAATTCCACAACCAGAAAACATTTAAAAAATCACATGAAAAATGAGATGTTCTTGGCATCTTGGCTTGGATACATTACATAAAGTGACTTTACTTTAATAAAAGGGTTAAAGGGTCATCAAAAGGGTGAATGAGGAATTAAAAGAGAAATGAGTGCGTACTCTCTCATTATGCATTGTTATTTTCTAAAAACAAATTTAAGAGAGCTCTTGTGGCTTTGGCTCTTGGGAAAAAAAACCCTATTGAAGAATATTGGGTTCGGTGGTGAAACTATCCACCCTAGATGATCGTAGAGGAGAGATCATTCAAAATTTTTCATTGCTCTTCATTGTGTCTGAGTTTGATCATTTAGCGGTTGCATTTCTTTTGTGGAGGTCAATTTTGGTTGTAGGAGAGTTGAGTTGCATTGTGGGTAGAGTTTTGGCTTTCGGGAGGCCGAATTTACCATTCCAGGGATGAATCCTTGTCTGGAGGCTAGTTTAATGACTGATGGGGTCGATTTTTCTTACTAGGGTCGAGTTAACTCATTGATGGGTGAGTAACCTTTCTTATGGGACACATTTCCCTTTGTTGGGCGTGCTTTGAGTGGTTGGATCGAAGTGGAATTTGAGGGCTGAGTTTATCACCCTTTGGAGGAGGTCGTATTCTTATTGTTGGGGAACAAAATTTTCTATTGGGGCACATCTATCTTGTGAGAGGATTGTACTTCATTTGGAGGATCAAAACATACTTCCAAAGCTTCCAAATGTTGGTCACAAGTCATGTTTAATAAATATCAGATTAGATATGATATATTCTTTGCTGTTGTAATGGTTTACTGCTGGTAGAATCATCTTGTATTTCTTGTTTCCATAATTAATGCAACTAAGACCCTATCTTGGCATCAAATTTTGTGTATGTTCGGAAACCCTTTGAGAAAACAATCAACAAATATAATATCACATATATATATATATGTGTGTGTGTGTGTGTGTGTGTGTGTGTGTGTGTGTGAGGAGGCTCACATATATGTGAGCATGTGTATATATATACACACACACACACACACAAGAGATTTATTAAATGGAATGGAACCTACAGCCTAAGTGTTTGAAAAAATTCGTCATGCAAAAATACACATAAATTGCTACAAAAGTAAGGGAAAATATGTGAAAACAATAGGTAGGTTCATTACAGATAAGGGTTTTGAAGATGTAATTTTTAGACTTTAATATGTTCAACCTTAGGATTTTTAGACAACCATGTCATCCCACTGATGAGGATGATTTATAGGTAGAGATAGGGGTTTTTGATGGACAACTGACAACATAAAATTTTCATCCAAGGAAGTCCTCAACTCATGGCTTTCACATTCAAGGAGATCCATCCAATGGTAAGAATTTTGAAGATGTAATTTTTATACTTCATCATGTTCAACCTTGAGATTATGGCATTAATTTTCAACCTCACATATAGGTGCAGCCAACCATGAGTCAGGGATATACATAATTTTTTAGGTCTGATCGATTTTCTCATACTTCACCCATATATATGATCAAGAACAACAAGTAGGGAACAAATTATTCTTGTAGGTTTCTATTGGAGCCAGCTTCAAAGTCCTTCTTTCTAGATGATTTGACGAGTAGAAGTGATGGCTTGCACTACGCTTATGAAAATAAAGATGATTACATAAGCCCAATCCACCTTTGGATTGAAGAATCTTGTAGCAGTACATGTAAACCTTGGCATGCCTTCATTCTCCTTTCACATGATCATGATTGTAGTTCATATTCCGAACGAAGAAAGGTAAAGAAAATGCCAACATATGCTTACTTGTTCCTTGGTGTTTCAGTATTTTGGTTTGTGATCAAGCATAAAGGTAAACTTCAAGGTATTGGTGAACTCATTAAGTGGCTGCATTGGATTTATGATTTTACTTAGCATGTTATGTTATTATGTTAGAGTAGGTTAGGATGAATAATATCTTTAGCACGAGAATTTGATTAAATTGTGTGTTTAATTTTATTGAGTGTAGCATTCTATCTTTATTGACTAAAGGAAATGATGCTTACATTATATGAAATGCTCTAAAAGGTTGATCTTAGGTACTTCGTTCCTTTTCACGCTTAGATTTATTTTTACCTAAAGGAAGGGAAAAGACGCTTATGTCCTCCCCTCCTTTGAATTTAATATCCATTTTGTGAGAATTTTTTAGGTCTACAGGTCTCAGGAAGATTCTAGAATTCTCATGCACTCTTGAGATGAGCACATGTCCCCCAATTGGAGCCAACTGTTACACCCCAGATTCTTTGAAGTGTACCCTATACTTTTTTGTGAGATTTGAGCACTCTGACACTCCCAAAGTGTGATGGTTTTCTTTGTGTATGACCATTTTGGGATGATTTTGATGTCCAAGTGTTGGTTATAGGTTACCTAGATCCCCTCATATGGACGGTCATGACATATCCTTTTAGTCCCCATTCTCAAGGTGCTTAGTTTTATTGCTCCAGAAAACGACCCCTTCAGAGTTGGTAACTATCCTTTGATCATTGGGCATTTTTTTGTCCTGGGTAGGTATGCATACATCTAAGATGGATCTACCAAGATACATGATTTACAGGACCTCTAGCTACTCACTTATTATTATTCTCTTTGTAAAAGGTGATTGTGCTTTGTAATGGTTTCCATACTCGTGGTTTATCATACCTTACCCACATGGACCCTCTCTTTCTTATGTATGTACCACACTTGGACTTCGAAGGCCATTTTGTACATGATTATCTAGGTGCACATTTTTTGAGGCAATTTTACATGCATGGCACAAATTTTAAGGCATTAGGTCACCCTATTCGAGACACATATGGGAAATTTTTACCCGCATGGTTATCTATGCACCCACCATTTGTCAAAATCCATAACGTCCCCCTCCTTTGGCACCTTTTTAAAGTGTTTTTTCTCATTAAAGGGGGTCAATTTCACTTGGAGAACTTCATGAAGATGTTGCATCTTATTTGGGGATAAATTGATGATGTGGAGGTCACTTGAGTGACTGGGCACATGTTGGGGTTTACTTTATCCCTTATTTATCACCATGGATGCACTTTATGGCCATCATTTGATCACTTATGCAAAAAATTGAAGAAGTTGTCCACTTTTGGGGAAACTTTAGGGCTTGGGGTGAGGACATCCCCCTTTCTTGGGATATAAGTTGCAACTTTAATGGCCAATGATTATTCCTTGACATGTTTTGAGCCCTCCCAAAGCTTCTTAAGGTGGAACATTATTCCAAAGAGGCCAAAAGGTCCCTCTTAGAAGTTTGATGCCATTTTGGTTATTGGGGTTCTTATGACCCATTTCGTGACTTGGAGGGTCACTCCCATGCTTCATAGAGTTGCCTTGAAGTTAGGTATGGATAGGTCAAGATTTGGAGACATATTTCAAGGATTTATGGACATTATTTGAGCATATTTTATTAAAGCCGACCCCTTCTATGAGGGTTTTCACAATGTAAAGCATCATTTAATTGTATTTTGACTTAGTCTTTGGTTTGTGTGGATGAAAAGTGTTTCCATCTTATACACACCTTGGGTAATGTGGAAGAAATATTCAATCCACTGGGTATTTCCTTGGGGGAAAGTCTCAAGTCAAGGTGTTGTCACTTGATCCTCGACTCCTTTGTCTAGGCCAACTCCTAGCGAAGCTAAGAGGGGTAGTCCCTAAAGAAAATAATCTAAGGCTTGAACTAATCTAAGTACAAGAAATAATTTCTAGGAGTTTATTGCAAACAAGAACAATATAATAATATAATCTAGCAACATATATGATTCATTTACTATCAAAAGATACATTCAATGATATAAAATAAAATGAGATACATTCATCAATATATTACTTCAAGATAAAGGAAATTTCTGAAATGTAATTGAAAAGGAAATGCTTGAAGTAGAAGGATTGAAATGTAAATGTTATGAGACTAGTGCCAATAGTAAGATGTTGTTGCTGAAGTAGAGTATTACAATTGTTCTTGTAAATTTTATTAATGGTTTTTAGGTGGAATGGTTGTTGTGAGTGGAAGTCACTAAGTGATATGTATGAAAAGTGGTCCAAGAAAATGAATCTAATCCAGATTTGGCCTCTTAGAGGCTATCCCTCATATTGGAGGCTGAACTATGCGGATTTCCAACAGGGAGGATATCCCTATGACTTCACACAATATCTAAAGAGACTATCGAATATCAAACACGGGTATAACCCAGATCTCAAAGTTCCCATCGAACTTCACACACAATCTCTCTTGTGTTTCCGATCAAGCAATAACAACTTTGAGATTGTCCTATTAAAAATACTCCACACTGACTAGCCCTGGTTTTGATGAGTTCCCCAGATCGAGCTAGACTCGCAAGGGTTTAGAGCATGCTAGGAGAAAGTTGAGGGGATTGGTTTATTTTCCAAACTGAAATAACTAAAAAGAAATACTGAAATTGAAGCTAATCTAACAAATTGAAATTTACTCTAAGAAATGAAATCTAAGCTAATCTAATTTAATAAAATTAAACCCACTCTAAATGATTTGCGGTGCTTGTGATAAATTTTATGGTTAATTTTGACTTTACTTCAGGTGAGAATTGTAATCTTGAGCAAAATGAACCAAAATGAACAATCACACAAAGACACCATTCCCCCTACGGGGGATGAAGAGTGGGGACTATGTGGCCCACTCATTTTATTAAAGAGATTACAACGATCTTTTTGGGATGCTTGTGGTTACTTATAGGAATGAGACCACTAATATTACAAGTTTTCCAAAGTCTTTATTGAAGAATGGGGTGCTCCTGGGTGTCCTAGAATGTCTAAATCTCGCAAAAAACGAATATAGTCTCCCTTTGTTTGCTCACAAACATGAAAAAAATAACAAGGTAATTGTGCCAAAATGTTGCAAAACAACTATTAAAGGTTCCTACAAATAGAGGTTAGAGTTGCACGAGAGGTCTATACAAAATTCTAAGTGAAAGATAAATAAAACTAGTATTTTACAACACTAAAATAAGCTAAATAATTAATTCTATTAGTAGACTTTGTTTGTTGTTTGGAAAGAAAACAAATGAGCGCTTAAATTTCTAGATATTGAAATGAAAATGCCCTTAAAAGAAACTACTTATTAGCTTTAAAATATCTAGATAAAATACTTGCTAAAAAGTTGTTTCTTTCTTTAGATCTATCTTTTATGAAATAAATTGAACCTTGAATCTAGATATAAATAGAATGTGTTGGCACAGGGGAAGAACCGGGGTTCAACGCTTCAACAACTCACCAAAAAAACCCTAACTACCGGCCCTTTCGGAAACAACTGCGAAGTAGATGAAGTCTCACCTGAGGTAGAGGCAGGGGTGGTTGCGAGACTCAAGTGTCTGCAACCTAGCTAGGACACAAATATGTGATTACAATATTATAACAAAACAATTATCCGTTACCATTCATTAGTATTTAACCAGTATTTACTTCGCATATAAAACCCTAATTACAGAGCATCGCAGTATTCAATAAGATCTAACACACCTAGGCACTTAGCATATGGAAATAGATCAGATATAGCATTGATTCATATCACTAAGCACTAAGCTATCATATAAGATTCATCTAAGCATACATTACTGCACTAATCATAACTCACATAAACAATATAACAACCATTGTTATCACTGAAATTTCGTCTGCACATGGTTACAAGAACTCAGCATCGTCAAACAGTGATGAAGTCATTCATGAACCTGAATTAATACCACATCATTCAAAAAGGTCAAAAAACTATACAAAGTAGTGAAAAATTGAAGAGCGCTTTGCAGACATTGGGCACGCACGCACATGCGTGGAACATGAATGTAGAAATCGCGCATATGCACACGATGCACGATTGTTAGCACAAAAAGATGCACACCTGCTAAACGGTGCATTTATGAAAGTGGTCAGCCTCCCAACCACTTATGGTTCAGCTCCCAAGCTGATTTGACCCTCAAATCTGGGCTGGATTCGATTGGTGGGCTGGTCAAAGACCTAATAATGCCCTAAATGGCCTCTTTTCACACTACAAAGCAGTTACACAATAACCCAATGCAATGCTATAAAAATCCATGAATGCACCTCATTTTCTTAAGGAATTCAAAGTAATGTTATGCTGCCTATATTGTTTTAAGGACTCCATCCTTGACAAGAGCACATTGACACCATTACATTGGGCAATCCATCTCACCATTGAGTGGATTTGTAAACAGTTCTTTCATCACCATTTTCCATTTTCTTTGTTGTAAGAAGAGCTAGCTAGTGAGGGTCCAAGAGCCTTCCCTTGGAGGAAGAAGGGACTCATAGTCCCCTTTCTTCTTGGTGCTTTGTTTTCATCAATAGATTAGCCTCAAACATTGGTGACATGGGTCATTTTGTTCTTTTTATTTCTATGTCCCTATGCTCATGATTTTTTTTTTTATTGCATCTGTTAGTTTAATTCTTAATCATAGTTTTTGTTTTTCTTTCTCTAACTCTTTTCTCTACAGCTGTCCTGCTCAGCAGACCCAACTGAGCTTGCAAGAACCTCTTATTTGCTCACCAAGGTGACGAAAGAGGCGCAACAGATTGGTGACTCCACTGGGGAAAGGTATCAATTTCCTACCTCATTTGGGTTTATTTTGCTCTTCTTTTAGTTTGTTTAACTTGCAGGTGCACTAACCGGCCTAAGCCGACCTGCCAATCAGCCAATTCCAAGTTGAATTGAGAGAAATCCACTCGGATTTTTCATTCTCATCCATGTGCCACATATGCGTGGGTTTTTGGGCCCACAGATGCGCATCATGTGCCCATGCGCCTGACTCACATTTCTGTTCTGTGCACGTGCACTTTTTAAACTTGTCTCTGTTCGCGCGCATGCGCTCTGTGCACCTCTGTCTCTACTGGGACTCGCGCATCTGTGTAAAATTTCACATTGAAAGTTGTTGAGATGTGGGGAAGGCCATTTTCCCTCTTAAAAATGATGTCAAGCATGTTTTAAAGCTGCACCACACTTAGTCCCCTCATCATATAAAGGGGTTAGTCAAACACACATAGGCACTTAGGAGGATAAAATCAATTTCCCTTCTTTGCTTTTTGCCACATGGATGGCTTGTTTTGGCTTACAATATAAGGTGGAAATCATTTTTAATCACATTTAACTTACATTGGGACTAGAAGTTGAATTACAATCGCTTAGTATGCTCTTCTCTCGTGCCTCCAAGCGATCTTGAGAATTAGAAAAAGATTGTGAAACAATTTCATCTCCCTTAAAAACAATAAAACCTTTAGGAGAGGACAACGACCCTTCGTGGGACCCCTCTTAGTTTTGTTTTTCAAACACATCTTAATATTGTAACAAGCCCATACATGCCCACATGCTACAAAGATAGGATAGTGTTTTAATTTTTGCTTTCTTAGATCAAAACACTAGGGAAGTTTAAAGGTTTGTAATGGGCCCATACATGCCCACATGTTCAATCTAGGATAGTTTCAAGCTTTTCTTAGATTACATCACAATAGGGAGTTAAGGGATAGTAACGGACCCACATGTCCACATGCTAGCTTCCTAGGGATTTTGAATTACGCAAGGTTGTACCAAAGGCACTTAGTTAATTAAGTAATCAAACTCTCGTAAGGACCAAGCGAAGTCCACATGCATCAAGGTGACATCTAATTCACTAAAAATTGTCACACTTTCACTCACACACAAAAGTCACTTATCACTCACATAGCTTCTTCTCGAAACATGGAGGTCAAAGTAAGCTTCCTCCAAAAGGATTCCGAAAACACCCCATCTTTTCTTGACTGGGCTATCCACTCCCATTTTTAATCAACGAGGTTGGTTTGCACCCCCAACCTCCCAAAACAACTACATCTAAAATATTTCTAAAAACTCACTAAGTTTTCCTCCACAGGAGGTGCCAAAAGAAATTTTTTAGTCTAGGTAGGATTTCGGGGATAGGCATCCAAATAACTCCCTGTTATCTAGTTCTCACATTGTCAAAAGATAGAGGTTTTCAAATAGGGAACTGAAAATCCTCCAAGTCAAGTGTTCCAATTACCATAAGGCAGGGAGATACCTGTGAAGGGTTGAAGGATGAGGTCCGGTTGTTCTGTGCATCCCCCCTTGAGGCACCCACCTCTTGGATGGGATCCAGCCCGTGACCCATTTCTTAGGCTGAAAATCTAAATGCCGCACTTTGACCGAGGTACCTAGTGACCAACTTTAGGACATCTACCCAAGTGGCAATTGTGGGCTGCAATTGCACCTTGATTGAATTTTGTGTGGCTATTGGGAAATATCGCCAACTCTTTCGGGATATGCCCCCTTTACCCCTCATTATAACCAATTATTTCATCCTTCACTAGTTTCTCTTCCAGTGATTTCAGACCCCATTGTTGAGTACTATTGGAAGGTCCAGTGCTATTTGAGAGGAAGGACGTTACGTCTTCTAAGACATGAGAATTTTCTCTCTTTTGATTCCCCCATGCAGACAAAAGCCACTTACCCACATATATGCTTCTTTCTCATTTTATGTATGATGCACATCTGATTATAGTTTGATTTGGATATATATATTGTGTAAATAGTCAATGCAAAGGCTCTTGTTTCTATATTACTCTCACCACTTTTTGCACACATACACACAACTAGTCTGACATCATAGGGGAACCACAGAACCCCCATCATTCACGATGCTTACTCAACCTCCCTCCTATCTTAGGAGGAGTATCTGGTCGCGCCCGCTCATCGACACCTTCTTCACACACTCCTGTGAGTGCTACTATCTTAGGATCAGCTTTGCTTGGTTCTACATTACTTGGGTCAACTTCCCAAGGTCATCCGTTCACTCGCTCTCCTTTACACAGAAGCGGGGGACCCACTTCCTCTCAAGGAGGGAGCACCAACCCACCTAGCCCCCCTCATGGGTCAGGTTCACAACACACAATGGCCAGAGCTAATCCTCCCCCCCCACTGCAGATGCCATATTTGGCCTCTCTCAACATACTGGATCTCACTAAACTCACCAATGATCCTATATTGCATGATCCCACATGGTCTGCAATGCCAACCAAACTACCTTCAGACATACCAAAGTTTGAAGGAAAGGAAGGGGATGACCTAACAACCATGTCATGACCTTTCACCTATGGTGCTCCTCCAACAACATTATGGATGATTCCATCAGACTGCGATTATTTCAACGCACACTCACTGGCCCATCGGCTAAATGGTATGTCGAAGAAAAATCGGGGTCTCACACAACCTTTGAGTCATTGGCCAAAGAATTCTTGACCTTTTTCCAATTACCCATCCGCCATGACAATGGTCTTGAACTACTATCTAAATTCAAACAAACCTCAGCCACACACATCGCTGACCACATTCACGAGTGGCGTAGGCGACGTAGTTTGTGCAAAGAAGAAACCACCAAGCAACAGTGTCTCGACTGGTTTCTTAGATCACTTGTCTCTCTCCTCGGTAAGGATGTAGCTTCCACCTTCCCTCAATTCAAAGAGGAAGCCATCAGTAAGGCCCAACAGTATGACATCATCTATGCACAGTTAGGGTACTTATACACGGTACTTCCTGATCTTCCAAAACCTATGCCATTTGGCCAAGACAAACCTGGGATGTCTCACTCAACAGACAAACTAATAGGTGCCACAATACACCATGGTCCATAACCCCAACCACCAACGATGTATGGAACACCTCAATACCCGCTGGCATACGGGGGCACTCCTTATTACCCCCCACCCCCTTATCAACAACCATACCCTGTTGCTATACCTCCACCCATCAGTGGACCACCACTGACACCTCCCATACATCCACCTATTCCCACAAATAGTGGTACTCCCTCAACATCAACTTATAGTACTAGTGAAAGCACTACACCTTCCTATGTACCTTATGGATCGGTACCACCACAAAATCCATACTTCCCATTTCCTGGTCCTCCACAACCCATGGCTCCCCCACATCCTCATGCGGGGGTAAATTTTGTTCAACCCTCTGCTGCTCAACAATACCAAAGTTTTGAACAGTTGAATACAACCAACCCAACTCATCCATCGAACAATGCTAAGAAGAAAGGATGAAACATGAATAAGAACAACCCAGGACAAGGCGGGAATCAACCCCCACAACACCAACCAACTGGGGGCAACCAGAACCAAGGGAACCAAAACCCCCAAGGGGGCCCAAGGGGGCAATAATAATAATAAATGCGAAGGGTGAAATAATGTTAAAACTATCTAGCCTTGTGCCCTTTGTGGTGAATTCGGCCATTACACTCATCATTGCCCCCAGATCGCTGATTTCAAATGGTTGAAAGACTCTGGTAGTCTTCCCCATTCTCCTACACAACCTGTCCCTCAGCAAGCACCACAACAATACGTGCAACAACCCCCTCCCTCCATGCTGCAAAATTCTATTCCACATCAAGGTGTGATAAACACCCAACAGGACACACAACACCCCCCACCTTAGGGGGGACAATACCTCAACCCCAAAAACCCAACAGAGCATACAATTCTCCTCACTAGTGAGGAAGAAATCCTTCTGCAAACACGTAGTCGTCAGTATCATACACTCGCTGAGTCTCATTTCAATCCTTCAGAAACAAACCCTCCACCGTCGGGACCCCCGTTGGTGATCCCTCACCCTTCCACCGAAACACCGCTTCACATCCCTCACATCCCATTGCACAAGAATGTCCACAACCCACAGGCTAGGGCAGCTCATAACTATAGTTTGGTAGACGACTTAGCGCAATCCCTGGCTGCCATGTCAGTCTTGGAAGTCCTCCAAACTTGTCCTACTCAGCATAAATCACTACTTTCCTCCTTGGGGGTAGTCGACCCTGCAGATACTTGACTCATCAAATTTGATCTTGATAGCGGAGAACCTCATCTTCTCGCCTTGATCGCTTTTCAAATACCAGTGAAAATATGGAACATCACAGTTCATCGGTGTATCATCGATGAAGGTGCATCTACGTGCATCATGTCCAAAACAGTATGGCAGAAACTTGGTTCCCCGGAACTCATACCCTCTGCCATCACATTACGAGCTTATGACAGATGACCATCCTCTCTTGAAGGGCTCTTCCAAAGTGTCCCCGTTGAACTCGGGTGCAAGACTATTCTCCGATATCGAAGTTATCGATGCCCCGCTCGATTATAATATCCTGTTTGGTCGTAGCTACATGTATGCTATGAAGGCAGTGGCATCTTCCATCTTTCAGACAATGATGTTCCCCCACAATGGGAAGATCCTGACCATCGAACAAGCCTCACATTATGAGCCTAACCCATCTGCCAACCTCGATAACATTATTCCTCTCATCCACAAAAACCCAGACGCATATCCACTCGTCGAGATGGGTCCTGGGATTTTTAAAGATCCATCCTTGTTAGGAACATACCATTGAGCACCACCACTCCTTCATCCTACTAATCAAGTATGTGTCATATCATCTAACAGAACTCACACAGAGGATACCCTTCCTTCTATAGAGGCTTCTGTCATATCTGACATCCCAATCGTCACAAAAACCCCTCCTCCAAACCCCCCTGGACACTCATCGACCCCATCAGTCCACGATTCCACCTCTCCCCAAGGACATAGTCCAGTTTGGGAGACAGTTCCCCAACCCCTCACTCGAATTCCCTTCTTTTACCCTCCACCCGGTATAGAAGCTTTTCAGGTAGCTGCAATGCTCACACTACCTAATATGGTGTTAGCAATCCCAGTGTGGTATTTACACCCACTTGAGATGGTTCCTTGACCATCCCTCCCCCCACAGGAAGGAATCCCCATGACCATTCCCATCCTTACCCCCACCACTCCCCCACTCACTAATCCCCCTATTACAGCTGGGGGCAAGAGAAATAAGAAGAAGCCCACCGCTCCACTTCCTCCACGCATCCCACCACCTTGTGCACTATGTGAGAAAGAGGGCCACCAAACCAACAACTATCCATCCCTACCTGAATTATGGAATTTTATCCCCCTCAATCAAACTCCCACAACACCCACCACTACTACTAGTCCCACCACTACCACCCACCCTTCTAGTAGTAAAGGGTTGAGGACCAAATACACTTGTGCTATCTGTTCAGAGTATGGCCATTACACCCATCATTACCCAACACTGCCACACTTTCGGCAGACATTAGCCGCAGTGCGCCAAAACTTCCAGAACAACCCCAGCCCTGCTACGTCCTCCTCAACAAATATCGCTGACATTCGTTATGTCACCACTTCAGTCAATGAACGTATGAGACGCCCTTGCTCTCTCTGCAATTCATTAGCTCATTTTACATACCAGTGTCCTATGATACTTGAATACAGGCAACGTCAATTGGCCCTGCTTCACCGACCCGCAGAGGTGATAATTGACATTACCTCATCACTAGAGGATCTTCATGTCATTTCTCCCAAGCTCGAGGCACTCCCAACACCTCCATGGTTCTTAGATGATGTATTTGAGGATTTACCCCCCAACCCCCCCAACTCTCCTGCCCATTCCTCTACAAACACTCTCCACCCAACCACCACGGGTACCCCTCAGTACTTCAATATATGGTTTATGTCGAGTGAACCCTCACCCTCCCCTAACCATATTCCCCCTGCTTCTTCACCAGAGGGCAACCACACAACCACTATCCCCGAGATCACTCCTCATGACCCCTTGTATTCCCAATGTTTCCAATGCGACGCGGAAATAATTGAAAAGCTAAATCACCCAGACTCTCCCTGGGATGTGCTACACCATCGCGTACTCTTCTCTCCACAGGAAGCCTCCATGCCTCCTAACCAAAACCCCATTTACGCGGTCAAAACCAAGTATTTTATCCCATCAAGGCCTATCGATTGGTTCAATAATCCCATTCCTGCTTCTGATGCGTTTGAAGACGGAAATATGTCCAACATTTTCCCCACCATTAAAATCGACATTTCCAAAAAAAATGGCATCATCGAAGAAATCACCATTGGAGCTGCTTGCACTCCTCAGGAAATTGCCGCATATAAATTCCTCTTCCAGGAATATAGGGATATTTTTTCCTGGTCATACACGGAAATGCCTGGCCTCGATCCCTCTATTGTCGAACATCGCATCGACACCTGGCCTGAAATCACACCAGTTCGCCAAAAACAGCGACCGCTACACCCATCCAAAGCTGCGACTATCAAAGCCGAAATTGATAAATTACACACTGCTGGGTTTATTTACCCCATCGCTTACACCTCATGGGTTTCCAACCCTGTACCCATTGACAAAAAACAGGGCACTATCCATGTTTGCACAGACTTTCGTGATCTCAATAACGCATGTCCCAAAGACAACTTTCCAACGCCTTTCATCAATCAAATTATCGATGACTGTGCTGGCCACGAGGCTCTCTCCTTTATGGACGGATTCTCTGGCTATAACCAAATTCAAATCCACCCAGCCGATCAATATAAAACTGCATTCACTACCCCCTGGGGCACTTTTGCATATCGTGTCATGCCTTTCGGCTTAAAAAATGCCGGCGCCACTTTCCAACGGGCGATGACATACATCTTTCACGATCTGGCTAATATCATCCTTGCCTACTTGGACGACCTCACAGCTCGATCCAAGAAATGCACCTAGCATCTCGATGATTTATGAATAATCTTTCAATAGTGTCATCAGTACAACATCCGCTTGAATCCTCTCAAGTGTGTGTTCTATGTCACCGTAGGGCACCTCCTCGATTTTATCGTTTCCCAAAGTGGTATTACCATGGACCCCCTCAAAGTCCAAGCTATCACCGAAATTCCACCTCCCTGGAATTTACGGCAACTTCAGAGTCTACAGGGAAAAACCAACTTCCTTAGATGCTTTGTCCCAGATTACGTCATATGAGCACACGGTTTCCTCCGCTTACTACGTCATGACATCCCTTTTCACTGGGACGACCATGCCCAATAGTCTTTTGACGATCTTAAAGCAACGCTTTCAATTGCACCCTTAATTAGTGCACCTGACTATAATCGCGACTGTATCCTCTACATATCAGCATCAGCTGTATCAGTAGCCAGCGTCCTCATCTAGCTCGGAGATGACAATCGTGAACACGTCATTTATTACGTCAGTAAAAACCTCTCAGGGCCACACTTGAAGTATAAACATGAAGAGAAAAATGCTCTTGCAGTTGTCCTCGCAGTCCAGAAACTGCGCCATTACATTCTGCTTCGCACCACAAAGGTCGTCACAGATTCCAACCCTATGCAGTACTTGCTCAATCGTTGGCAAGTTAATGGCAAATTCGCTCGATGGATCGTTATCCTTCAGGAATACGACCTTGAGTTCTCCACACCTAAGAGTAAGAAGGCCCTCGTTCTCGCCGAACTTGTCATGGCCCTCCCCTTTGACACCACCAATGCCCCCATCAACACCGACTTTCCCGACGAACATCTCTTTTACATCACTTCGGATGATCCTTGGTACGTCGACTTTCTCATCTACCTCCGAACTCAAAAGTTCGGTAACCACCTTTCACAAGATGATCGTTGACGTATTCTCCATCAGGCCCCCCGCTACCTTCTCATCGGAGACATCCTATACCGGCGGGGTGTCGACACCATTCTTCATCGATGCCTTACTATCGACGAGGTCGACAGAGTCTTAAATGACTACCACAGCGGCGCATGTGGGGGCCATCTTTCGAGTATATCCACTGCTCAAAAGATTATCCGAGCCGGTTACTTTTGGCCTACCTTGTTTCATGATTGCATTCATGCCGTGAAACGATGTGAGCAATGTCAGCTCTACGCCAACAAATCCCAAGCTCCCCCCGCTCTTCTTCACCCTGTCATTACTGCCGACCCTTTTTGTAAATGGGGCATCAAATTCATGACTTGTAATCCACCCTCCAACAATGGCCACAAATACATCGTTGTTGCCATTGATTACTTCACCAAATAGGCCGAAGCTATGCCCACTTTCAACAACACTGCTGACACTGCAACACGCTTTTTTTAACCACGTCATATCCCGCTTTGGAGTACCCCTCCAACTCGTTTTTGACCATGGGAAACACTTCAAGAATGAGATCTTCGTCGAACTCTCATCTCGGTTAGGCTTCTCTCACGAGTTTGCCTCACCATATTACCCTCAGTCTAATGGACAGGTCGAGGCAGTTAACAAAGTCCTCAAAACCATGTTACAATGCACGGTTAATAAACATAAAACAAATTGGCATCATATGTTATTTTCTGCGCTATGGGCTTATCGAACGGCTGTGAAGATCGCTATCGGTTTCACACCATTCCATTTAGTCCATGGGGTCGAGGAAACTCTTCCCATCGAATGTGAAATTCCCACCTTACGCACCGCAATTGAGCTATTACCTGACACTGCTCCAATGGAGCAGTGCTTGCTGAACTTGGAGTCTCTGGATTAATATCGTCGATCTTCCTTACAGAACAACGAGGCAGCTAAAAAATGATCCAAGGCTACCTTTGACCGCCATGTCAACCTTCGATCATTCCGCGAAGGCGACCTCATCCTGGATTATGATATCGCTCATGATACCTTTGGCCATGGAAAATTTGAATCACTTTGGCATGGCCATTACATTATCCAACATTGCCTCACCAAAGGCACATACATCTTGGCCTCCCCCGAAGGCCTCTCTCTCAAAGAACCCATCAATGGGTTATACTTAAAGAAATTCTATGGTTAAACGTAGTCATCCTACTTTAGGTCATTTCTTTTTCTAGAGTTTTTAATATTTTTTCTCCTCCCCTCACGTCTAAACTATCCATTGTGCTATTGACAGATGCTTCCTCCACCAGCCTACCACACCGGTTACACCAACGACGCCAGCCATTGGACACAAAATCTCGCTTCGGCTGCTTGGTCTCTCTACACCCCCTCACATGAAATGCTCCATTCAAGTGGCATATGTTTGGGGTCAGTAACCAACAACCAAGCCGAATACACTATTGTCATTGGCTTCCTAGATGATGCCCAACATCATCATATTCGTCACCTTAGCATCTTCCTCAACTCTCAACTATCATTCTCCAGCTCAACCATGTGTACCGCGTCCGTGATCCATGCCTCTTTCACAAATACCTGCAGGTTAGGCTTTTATTTCGACATTTTGATTCCATTACATTTACACATATTCCAAGAAAATTGAATCAAATCATAGATAACCTAGCTAATATTGTGTTAGACTGGCATATATCACATCAAGATACCTCTACACATACATAAACATGTCACAATCCTGTCACAACATATATATAGAATAGACATCATCAAACCATTAACCAAAAACATGTAAACACCACATAGATCTCAAAAAGTATACTCATGTATATATATATATAGGTCTATAGTGTCATCTGAATGTTTACATACAAAAAATACACATATCCGCAGGCCAATACAACACCTCGGTACAAAGTGGGCTCACCAGCCTATATACAAAAAAATCACATATGTACATCAAAGAACCACTCATGGTGCCTCTAAAGTGCCACCACCTTCCCCTCCCTCAGGCGGTGGCAGCCCACCAACACCTGCCCCAGGAGGTGGTGGCTCACCCCCTACAGGCCCCTCCTGCCCTGGCGGCAGTCGTCCACTCGTCATCGCCGCAACCACTGCTGCTCGTCGCACGATGGCCCGCCATGGCGGCGGAACCCCCACACACTGCTCCAAGAATGTCTCATCCTGAATGCGAGACCATAGACCCTCAGGCACGTCCTGTAATACCGTCTCCAGCCGACGACGTATATCCTCAAAATCCACTCTGGCAGCCGTCGGAGGAGCGTGTGATGGTCCAGCACTAGGCTCATCAAATCGGTGCCTCCTCGCTGCCCTCTCCAGATCAGCTGGTCGCCCTGCGGCATCCTCATGCCGACGTCTCTCCCCCCACGATAGTCTCTCTGTCTCTCGACGAGCCAACGCTTTCTGCATCTCCACCTCGCGTCTATGAGGTGCCACATTTGCACATGCAAACAACCAACACATAGAATCAACATCTATATCCAAAACATATGGAATGCTATCTCAAAATATGACAAACAACATACAACCCACATACCTCAATGATAAAAAACCTCTCCTGGAGGTAGCACCATGTCCGGATCATCCCGGAAGTCCACCTCGACATAGGGGTAATGCAAAATCACCTGCGGCATCTGTTGCCATACCTGTGCCACCTCTTCCGAAAAGAAGTGGCCACCTTCGCCACCACCATGGCGAAGTAACACCGTCGACCATCGCCTCAGCCGTGACTCTCGTGCCCCAGGCACACCCAATATAATTCTCGGGCGCAACATCGGCACCCTCTCTAGAAACCAGGCTACTAGGATGGACCCGAATGCAAAATCCCCTGTATTCGTCGACCGATAGTGGTCCAACTGCGCCACCATCCTCGCATGCAGCGTCAGCCCCCAAGCGAAACGCTCACCGACCAACACTCTCTCCAGCACCAGAAGCTGGCCACCACTAATCTGCTGGGTCGCCAGTGACCCGTACACTCGTACAATCATCGCTGCTATACATCGATGCACTAGGGAATCTATCGACGATATGCTCACCACTGTCCCGGACATAAAGTTCGGACCTGAAAAATACCTCCGGCCAATAGTGGCGAGCAACGTACCCTTAGGCAACACCGGCTCTGTCTGTAGGGGCATTCCCCGAAATGGGAGCCCAGTCAAGAAATATACATCCTCCACCGCAGTGAAGGGGATCTGCTCTCCTCGCACGAGGAAGTAGTGCAGCTCTGGACTCCACATCTGGATCATGAACTGTAACAGATACTCCTGTGCCCGTATCAACGGGCACTCAAAAAACTTTAGCAACTCAAAGGTCGCCAAAGCTGCACGCACACCGGGCTCCTCAATGGACACGACGTCTCGCAGCTGAGACCATTCTCGCTCTCGCCACCCCACTGGCATCGTCACCACCGTCCACCTGCAGACAACATAGAGTCCTATATCAGCTCATGCAACCATCAATAGCATAAAAAAGACTCGTTTTTATACACCTCAACCTTGCCTCCTAGGTGCAGTTTTTTTACCCACAGGTGCGCACACATGTGCACCTATTCACTACACAGGTGCGCATCAGTGCGCACCTGTTTGTTTCACAGGTGCGCTCCCACACGCGCCTCTTCACCATACAGGCGCGCCTAGGTGCGTGCCTGTTTCAACCCACAGGCACACACTTGTGCATGCCTGTTCAACTCACAGGCGCACCCTTCGAGCACGCCTTAAATTCTCTCTACCATGCCTCCATGCGCGTATATCCGGTGGACAGGCACGCACATATGCGCGCCTATCACTGGATCGCTCGCGCATGTGGGGCCCATATCCCCTAAATGTCTTTGTACATCCCTCCGTACAGCCCCTGCCCAAAAAATGAAATCTTATTTCTATGCAGGATGATCAGAACACTAACCTGCAGCTCACTAATCACCAATCAGATGCCTCACCCTCCCCGAATCTCCAAATCTCCTCTAGAAACTGCAATGTGGGCCCTACAGCTATATATATGCCTTTTTCCAAACTTCCACTCACCATTCCGGGAGCCCACGGTGTCCATTTTTCAATCTGTCTTTAGCCATGGGATCAACATCCCATCACCTACAAAATAGCAGTCCCTGGGTCGCTTTTCATACTGAGCCCTCGACGCGCCTTTTTTCATACCATGGTCAGGTATGTATGCGCCTAGTCACACTTATCACATACATACTCATATCTTTTGATTCTCTTTAGATATTGTTCACTTTGGGTACTTGGTTTTCATGTGTGCAGGTACTTGCTCATCCTACATCGGCACCACCCCTTCAGGTATACACTCAACACTGGCATGTAGTCTTTCCCGCTGTATCGCACTTTCATTTCCAGTCACACCCTCTGATGTTTACCTCTAAGATCCCCATTCCTGGCTCTGCAGTACCCACACCTCCTTTTCTCATCTTCGGTATTGTTACCCGGTAGCATTCTTACCTACATGAGTTGTCCCATTCATAGCACCTTTTGATACTTTTGACACTCATGCTGTTCTTCATTACCCTTTAGGGATGGGAGTCCCGATAGTCTTTCATCATGTCGTGAATCAACCACATACTCCTTCTCCTCATTTTGCTATCTTTCCCACACGGACTCCCAGATTGTCCCTTCTCGGTTCTATTTTTTACCTGCACCTCCGCAGTATTATGAACCCTCCATTTCCTCCAGAATCAGTTTGCCCATCTGCGAACCTAACTTCATTTCACCTACCTCATACAGAAACTCACCAATGGGCCCCCCACCCTTCATCAGTTTTCCAAGAAAATTATGCCCTACGTGGGCCACCCATATTACACTGGGGCACCCGTTTATGTATTTGTACATTTCTCCCCAAATTATTTGTTATTTATTGTACAAACGCCTTTATTTCCAGTCATTACATTATCTTTTTTTTCATCACCTTTGGCGACTTGCTTCCTTCCTTTTGGCCAAATGCAACCCATGTCACCCTTGGTTGGAGCATTACTTATCATCTACCCTTTCCGGCATCATCCATATCTTCAGAGTACCCCACAGGTCACTTACTTCTACCCTCTGAATTTGTTCACCTTGTCCCGCCTCTGGCACAACTTATCACCGGTCTTATTGTCCCCTTGACACTTGACCTTGTTACACGGTTGCGACCACTGTTTATCTCATACATCCTCCAACCAAGGGCAGTCTTGAGTCCTCCCACTTATTGACTTTGTCCATGTACCTCTGCCACTTCCTCACCTCAGTATATCTCCCGAAGCCCTTTTCTTCTGGGAGTCATGTTCCCCTTTTGTCAACATGAACACAATTTTCCAGAAGGATGACGGTATCTTGATTCTTATTATCCATTCAATGAGAGATCTCAGACGGCACAGGGTGAAACACCATTTCTCCCTATTGTCATTGACCCCCATAACATTCAACGCCAACACTTTCTCATGTTACGGTGGGTCTTACTTTGCGACTATTGCAGTTATTTCTCTCATTTGTCGAAGACCTTTGAACTAGGCTACGCTATCAATGCCCACATGATCACTGCTACTATTTACCGCAATCATTGCCTACTATTCAGAGTATGTTCACTTGTAGAATTATCTTTTTCCTTTATCAGAACTGCCCCCGAGGGCACTGCAGTTGTCTACACCAACGCTTCAGTCATCTTTATCAGAGTTACATGACACAAGCATGGGGCATGCCTGCCTCGTTTTTACACAGTTTTATATTTTACACACCTCATGGAAGGTCGGGTCCTACCGGTTCCTTTTTCCCTCCAATGGATCACTCTGGATAATCACACTATTACTCTCTCTTACAACAACATTCTCAGTAGAATAAATGTTGATGGACTTTGGCTATACATATTCTCCTAACCTCATCCACCAGGGGGCATCTGTTATCACTGAAATTTTGTCTGCACGTGGTTACAAGAACTCAGCATCGTCAAATAGTGATGAAGTCATTCATGAACCTAAATTAATACCACATCATTCAAAAAGGTCAAAAAACTATACAAAGTAGTGAAAAATTGAAGAGAACTTTGTAGACATTGGGCGCGCGCGCACATGCATGGAACAAGAACATAGAAATCACGCATATGCGCATGATGCGCGACTGTTAGCACAAAAAGTCACGCACTTGCTAAACGACGCATTTATGAAAGTGGTCAGCCTCCCAACCACTTATGGTTCGGCTCCCAAGCTGATTTGACCCTCAAATCTGGGCTAGATCCAACTGGTGGGCTGGTCAAAGACCTAATAATGCCCTAAATGGCCTCTTTTCACACTACAAAGAAGTTACACAATAACCCAATGCAATGCTATAAAAATCCATGAATGTACCTCATTTTCTTAAGGAATTGAAAGTAATGTTATGCTGCCTATATTGTTTTAAGGACTCCATCCTTAACAAGAGCACATTGGCACCATTACATTGGGCAATCCATCTCACCATTGAGTGGATTTGTAAAGAGTTCTTTCATCACCATTTTCCATTTTCTTTGTTGTAATAAGAGCTAGCTAGTGAGGGTCCAAGAGCCTTCCCTTGGAGGAAGAAGGGACTCATAATCCCCTTTCGTCTTGGTGCTTTGTTTTCATCAATAGATCAGCCTCAAACATTGGTGACATGGGTCTTTTTGTTCTTTTTATTTCTATGTCCCTATGCTCATGATTTTTGTTTTTATTGCATCTATTAGTTTGCTTCTTAATCATAGTTTTTGTTTTTCTTTCTCTAACTCTTTTCTCTACAACTGTCCTTCTCAGCAGACCCAACTGAGCTTGCAAGCACCTCTTATTTTCTCACCAAGGTGACGAAAGAGGCGCAATAACCATAATGCACAAAGTAACCATAACACAGGATATACATGGTTCACCCCAGTGTGGGGCTATGTCCACCAACTCTTCTTCTCTTCTATTATCTTCTGTCAAGCTTCTTACAAGCACAAGGCATAAAAAACATACTCTACAGAGGACAGGAGATCTGCGTGCACCTCACCAGATTCTCCTTCCCTGAGCTAGGTCACAACACAAAGCCTTTTTACAGTCTGCACATAAGCTTCTTACAATCACTTGCACTTAGCTCTGCAAGTGTTCAACACATCATGCACAAAGCATTCATAACTATTTTCACTTATCTCACTGACCTCTTCCTACATCACCTAGATATCCATTTATACATTACAAAAAGGGGCCTAAACACGGGTAAACCCATGGGCCGACATCCCATACCCGTTACATAAGATCAAAACCCAAAAGTTCCCTAAAAAGTGGCCGAGATCCTGCGATCTCCACTTCGACTTGCGCTCTACCTTCGACCAGCCTGTCAAAGTCCCAAAATAGGTCAAACCTAACCGAGGATCTCCAAAACTTGGTCAAGGTCCAACATGCCCCCAACACTCACCCGTGACTCATCCTGAGTCACTCTGATCTGGGTAGCTCTGCCTCAAAATCCCCGAGCTTGGCTCGAGCTACTTCGACCTGCTGCTTCGCCAAGGCCTCCTTCTCGGTGAAATCTTGAATAACTACCTCATTCACAGGTAGCTCTAAGAGTTGTTCTATCAAAGTGACTACTTGTTCCAGTTCTTCTCCTCGGCCTTCAATCTCCTCAAAACGTAGGCAAGCTGCATCCTGGACGGGCTGGAGCTTCTAAGTCACTTCCATGAATTTTCTTTGTATGGTATGGATCTGTTTCTAGGCCGTGCGTTGTTCTTGGGATCTTTTCATCCTCTCAAATACTGACAGGAGGTTCAACTGTGCTTGTACTGTTGTTGCTTGCTGCTTTGCCTCCTGGAGCTGTGAATCCAGTGTCTTTAGTTTAGGGTCCTCTGTAAGTCGCTCATAAGTTTGAGCACTGTGATCACTTAGTTGTTTACATTCCACGACTAATGCTTTGATTCTCTCAACTGCACTCTAGGTAGTTGCTTCTCTCTGGTCTTGCACTTCTTGCAGAGTGCTTGGAATTGTTTGTAGCTCCAGTTCTGCTATTCTCTGTTGAAGCTGTTGAATGGCTTCAACAATCTTCGCCACTTGATTCTCCACTGGTTCTTGCTCCATTTTCTCTAAGCCTGTCACAGAGTGAATTTCTCTGTTGACTTCTTCTTTGATTCCAACCTTCTTTGTGAGCAACTATTCTTTCTCCTACTAGATCTGCGCTTTATCCTCTTCAAAATTGGTTTGGAGGTCATCCTTCTCCTGCTACGCAACTTGGCATTGCTCTATTACTTCCTCTTATGCTTGTTTCAGGGCCACTGTGGCCTGTTCTTTTTCTTCCTGCACGCGACGAAGGCGAGCTTCAGTCGCATTAGCTATTCTACGGAGTTGGGCAAGCTCATCTCCCAACTCTGTTTCATTTGATGGAGGGGGCATAGTGGACACTGTGCAGATGGAGTGAAGGGATTGTTGTACCCCTCACAAATCTGCTTCAATTATTTCGTACATGGTCTCTTGTTTTGCTTCATTTCTCTACAAAATATCTTCTGAGGCATCTGATACAGCTGTGATAATAAATTCAAATTCATCGACCATCAGCACAGTCTACAGCTTTGGATTACTAGCTTTGGAATTCTTCCACGATGTAGGTTTCGTGGGGGAAACCTTTCTTTTCTTATATGGCTCTATGTCATCAGGGGGATTCTATGGTGGTCTTACTTCACCTTGCTTCTGCTTATCTTCTTCCCCATTGTTCTCTTCTTTATCTACTTCGTCATCACCTCCTCCTCCAGGCAAATCGGAAGTAGTCTCTTCTGGTGTCCTGCTCAGCTCCTATACCTCTTATTTCTTCTTCTTTTTGTTGCTTCCAGGTGCATCGTACTCTTCGCAGGTAACCACCGGACTTAGGATTAGGTCGGGGTTGGACAGTTCAGCCTGGTCGATTGGGATCAAGAATTCTGCGAGCCATTCCTTAGTGATTTCTTCCAGGTCCTCCTCTGTGAGCTTATAGTATGACTGAAGTTCTTCTTTACTTTCATTTGCATGCGCAATGATGTAAACAAAATTCCTATCTGTGTAGAACTTCATAAGGGGCCTGAACCTGTCCAGAGTGTTCGATGTCATATGAGGGAAAGATTTGATAGCCCTTTTCAACTGCAGGTAATAGGTGTGGAATACTGCGTTCGACTGCCATTATTTTCCCATATCGCTCGAGTAGCAGAGCGAGGTGAAATTCATGGATAAGGGTTTGGATGGCTCAATTTATGGGAAGGTCGCACCTTCCAGCATCTCCCAAGCAATGAACACGATGAGGATTAACAACCAGCTAAAATGGAACTCATAGCCCTGATCCTGAGCTTCACAGAAATCCAATTCTAGTTGGCTGACTAAGTGACTAGCCCAGTTCATCTATAGCCCTTCCACACATTTTCTAGCGAGGTCAATGACAAACCCTGTGACCTGCTTGGGGATATTCTTCCTTACTAGCTTACCAAAAATCAACTAGCAAGCAAGGCACACTGCACCGTTCTGAATGGAGGCTACCTTGTAGCTTCACGCCCCCTTTTCCACATCACCATAGGTATCTGTAATCCTCTGTGCTAGGGCACGGTCTACAACCTTCCCTGGGTAAAATTCTTGTGGGTCTAGTCCCTGCATGCTCAATTCGGTGATCCTATGGATCAATGTTGGATCAACAGTGATGCGTCTGTCTAGACATAAATAACCACCATGGAAGCATGACAACAGGAGTTTAACGCATGCGTTAACCTCCTGGTGCCTTCCAAAATATGGTATCTTCATTACATTCAAAATAGTGGACTGCATGATGTTCATGGTCCACGATTGGGGAATGATCTTCAATTTCTTTCCCTTTGTCTTGGTCAAGTACTTGTGAGGCGTGAGCATGCCATATCTCTTGCGGTCTCCCAGATTGTAGTCGCTGATCTTCAATGTTAGAATCCTCTCCAACTGTGGTCTGACTGTGTGTATCCCCTTCGGGAGGTATGCAGTGATGACTATGTATTCGAAGTACCTCAAGACACTGTCATGACTCACCACACTGGCCAGGGGTGGGATGTAGTTGAACAGGATAGATGGTATTAAATTTTCATTTGCCAAGTCATCTCGATGCTTGGTTGTTTTCTCGGCCGCAACTCGGGATGGTCTGAATCTACGAGCAGTCGATGGAGAGGCTTGCACCCCTCTCTTCGACGAAGCTTGAAATATTATAGACATTACCTTCTGAGCCATTAGATCAATTAGACTTTCCTCTACTGACTTTTCTACTGCGCTAATTTCGTCTGACATGTACACTCGAGATCGGATATCTCAGGTTGATGAACAAATACTGAACACAATAGAATGGGTGGTGAAGTCTCTATAAACACAGCGTGGTAGTGGTTAGCTCTCTATGGGCTCAAGGAATCACTGTTTACAAAAGTGTTCTCGGTGCAATGTTCGACGTGATAAGTAGGAAATGTCATAATAGTTTCTTTCAACGGGTCGCAAAGCCTTATTCAATTCAATTCCATCCTTTATGGCGCGGTCCCAGCGGTCCAAATGGAAAGATTTTGGTCCATAACTGCTTTTCTAACTGTTCGAGAGCATCGGTATGATGGTCATAATGTCTCCAATGGTTATAGTGCTCCAACATGGTGAAGTTCCATTCTGCGCTGTTCTATTATTCCGACAAAGTTCAAATTCTGGAAACCTTCCTTCTACGAAGTTCTTTCTGGAGCATCTTGAAATTTCTCTAACTTTGCTTTCTTCTTGCTGAGCTTTCTATCCTTTTTTTCTGTAATCTGAGTCATTTGGTTCCTCTTTCCATTTTGATTCTTATCTTCTCTTGGCATAGTAACTTCACACCGTCGACAGTCTTTCATAGGGTTCGAGTGTGATACTTCTTCTCTGTCTGGGGTAGGTGCTTTGCTTTCCTATATGGATAGGTTCTTCAAGTCTCTCTGTGTTTGTTTCATCTTCGACATCCAAATACCTGGTCCTTAGCAGATTCACTTTTTCTTTTATTCTTCTATCAAGTGTGCTATTCTCTTAGTCATGAAATCTATTAATTCTTACTTTTTTCTGTTATAGGGATTCCTCTTCTTTTTTTTGACTCTGGTCTTTCTCAATCTAGTTTTTTCCTAATAGCATAAAAAATAGGGCATTGTTCTCAATAAACTTAATGACCTCAAATTATTACTCTGTTTATGAACTAGGAGCACTCTTAATTATCTGGGTAAGTATTCCACATAGGGTTATTAGCTTTCCTCTAAATAATCCTATTCCTCCAAACAAAGGAACCATAGCTGGCTTTCCCAAAATTTCCCAAGTTCTTTCTGTCATAATATTCACCCATATTTCCTCATCCAGAACATAGTCTATGTCGAGGTCTCCTATTCTTGCTTCTATGAATTCTTTCTCTTTTAAGATCTCTGATAGATTGGTGTCTCTATGATCATTCAGGGTTTCTTTCATTTGCAGTAGTACAGTCTCTGATTTTTTTTGGGGTTCTGCCATAGTCTTGGTTTCTTGGTCTATCTCCCAGTTTTCTTGTTCCATATTTATTCTTTCAAGCTTAGCAATCATTCTAGGGAAATCCAGAACTTCATGGTCCATAGCTTTACAACAAAGACAACTAGGTCTTCTACTAGGGAATTCCTTAGCAAGATGTCCTCGTCTTTTGCAACTATAACAAAGGGTTAATCCTCTCTTTCTCTTGAATGATCCCTAGCCTTTTCTGTACTACGAACTAGGATCATAGTAGCTAGCTTGCAAAAAATTCTTTCTAGGATCCTGTATCCATTTGTTAGTCCAAACATTATTTCTATGCATAGGAATAATGTATCTTTCACTATTTCTATCAGATCTACTCATATTAAAGATTCTTTCTTCTAACTGTGACCTAGTTTTTAGACTAGGACAAAGTTTATCAAACATACCTAGATCCATACATTCGAAACAAAATTTTTCACTTTCTTAGAGTACAAAGATTTTCGATCTTACCTCTTCAATAAAAACAATTCACTGTTCTTACCTTTAGCAGAGCACAAAGCTTTCATATTTTACCTCTTCAATAAAAAAATTTCACTGTTCTTACCTTTAGTAGAGAACAAATCTTTCAGATCTTAACTATTTTCTTTAGATCTGGTTCCTTTCTTAGCATAGAGCTTTGCAACTCAAGCATCAGATATACACACATAGCTTTCTCTTTTCCTCAGTTACCAGCAATGACAGTTTCAGGTCCTGACAACGAAACCATTTGTTGGCATAGGGGCAGACCTGAGGTTCAACACTTCAACAACGCACCAACAAAACCCTAACTATCGGCCCTTTCGACAACACCTGTGAAGCAGATGAAGTCTCACCCGAGGTAGAGGCAAGGGTGGTTGCAGGACTCAAGTGTTTGCAACCTAGCTGTGACACAAATCTGTGATTACAATATTCTAACAAAACACTTAGCAATTACCATTCATTAGTATTTAACTAGTATTTACTTCGCATATAAAACCCTAATTACAGAGCATTGCAGTATTCAATCAGATCTAACACATCTAGGCACTTATCATATGGAAATAGATTAGATCTAGCATTCATTCATATCACTAAGCACTAAGCTATCATATCAGATTCATTTAACCATAGATTACTGCACTAAGCATAACTCACATAAAAATTACAACAACCATAATGCACAAAGTAACCATAACACAGAATATACGTGGTTCACCCAGTGTGGGGCTATGTCCACCAACTCTTCTTCTCTTCTATTATATTATGTCAAGATTCTTACAGGCACAAAACATTAAAACCCTACTCCATAGAGGACAGGAGATCTGTGTGCACCTCGCCAGATCCTCCTTCCCTGAGCTAGGTCACAACACAAAGCCTTCTTACATTTTGCACATAAGATTCTTACAATCACTTGCACTTAGCTCTGCAAGTGTTCAACACAACATGCACAAAGCATTCATAACTATCCACACTTAGCTCACTGGCCTCTTCCTACATCACCTAGATATCTATTTATACATTACAAAAAGGGGCCTAAACATGGGTAAACCCATGGGATGACATCCGATACCCGTTACATAAGACCCAAATCCAAAAGTTCCCTAAAAAGAGGCCGAGATCCCACGATCTCCGATTCGACTTGCACTCCGCCTTCGACCAGCCTGTCGAAGTCCCAAAATAGGTCAAAACTGAACGAGGATCTCCAAAACTTGGTCAAGGGCCAACAACATGCATGCATAAGTAAGGAAACTAAATTTAATATTTCAATTTGAATTTATATCTAACTAAAGCATGCAAGTAAAAGTAACCAAAGAAAATTAAGATTTTGTGAAAGAGAGGAAGTGTAAGCTTGAGTTTGGAACTTCTTGGGCGATGGGGTCTCCTTGGTGAAAAGAGGAGGGATTTGTCTTCAAGATCTTGGAGAGAAGGTAGAAGCATGCAAGCTCATACAATTCTCCAAAGTGAGATTCCAAAATCTTCACAACACTTGAAAGAAACTTGTTAAATCTCAGTGTTACCTACAAAAGAGACTCAATGGCACATTAGTTAAGCAAAACATAAAATGCACATTTAAATCTCTAAAATAGATAATCAATAGGATTAAGAAATCAAGAGAGATTAATAATCCTATCCTTAATGAGTAATAATACTCCTACAAAGGCCAACCTCAACAAATTTTTAAAAACAAATGAAATAAAACAATGTCACCTCATAAGCATTAACAAAAGACAATTATCCACACACTATCCAAGCCACCATATGACCTCCAAAGTATTCTTTATTCCAATATAAATGAAAATATTACATCAATAGTACATCAAGCCAAAACCAAACTCCCATTAACCAAATAATGGAGGAGAAGGCTTGTTTAAATAGCAATTTAGGTGAAGATCCCAATGCAAAATCACGTGACAAGTGGAAGAGGGAGACTTGCATGAGAGAGGCGAGTGGAATTGTGAGGGAGACATGAATTCACACCTGTCCAAGAGAGGTAGATGACTCGCCTCATGTGAGAACATGGATTGAGGTAGAACTCACCACATGTGAAGAGGTAGGAGGAGAGGGCGATTTATCCCTCTTGGGATTGACACCCCTCCTCACGATTGCACCATGTATGCAATGGGAAGTCGAGTCCCAACTTTGGGATCTCCTCCCTTGGAAACCCAAACACTCAACTCTCCTTCCTCCATAGTTAACTTGCCACCTCTCTCTTAGACTCAATACATGAGAGAAACATGTCCCCGACATATTTCCTCAATTAAAGGCTTGCTGATTTTTTTTAATCATTTTTTGCCTTTTTATTGACTTTTTTGAGAGAAAGTGGTTTTAAGTGATACCCTAAAAAAGGTGTTACTTAGTTAAAGTGGGTATTATGAGTGGGAAAACCAATACCCTCTAGGTGTATAATTCTTCATAGTACCACTTTCCTAACTTATAATTTATTTACAATCAAATTTTCTCGTTTTGCGGGAAATTTTTTATTGACTGAAAACATTAAAAAATCCTAGGGGGGACTTAGCGCAATTTCAATATGACTCTATATTGATGGATATTATGGTAATATACATTATAAACTAGACTTACATGACCAAGCTAATGCCTAACCATCAGTACACACTCCAACTTTGGAGGAAATGAGTGAAAAAACTCAAAAATTATAACTCGCATAGAAATAATTAATGAGTAAAAAAACACTATAGAGTTATGCACTCATGATTAAGTCTTAGGAGGCTAATACTTTTACAAATTCATCATTCTATATTCATCTTATTACAATTCCCCATGGGGGGATGTAAATGCAGAATAGAGAAGAAGAAAAAAGGTGACCAAGTTGGCCGAATGGATTTCTGAACTCTGATTTTGAACACATCCATGTTCAATCTTTGGGGGCTCAACTGCAAGTCCATCCTGGTGGAACTTGGTGGGTAACAACAAGTCAATATTATTTTATTCCTTAGGCTAATTTTTGAGAATAAAGAGTGGAGAGGAGGTGAGAGCCTCATCTACAAATAAAGACACTCCTCTCACCCATTTTGTTGTGAATTGTTGGAGATTATTCTTGGAGCCATTTAATAGAATATTTTTACTCGATGCATTTTTGGAATCAATTCTTGGAGCTCTATCTTTCTTGATTATTCTTTTTGGCATATTTTTCTAAGACTAATGTGATTTTTTTAAGTTGTATATAAACTAGAAAGGTTGATCCATTAAGGATATGCACAACTACTTGGAGAGAGGATGTCTAGGGTTTGTATCTCTTCCTTCATCTATAAAACAATTTGGTAAGGGTTTGTCTCTATTTTTGACTAGTTTTTATACTCCTTGGCAAGGGTTTCAAGCATTCGTTCTAAGTCTTTTGTTGATCTTGTTGGTGAAGTATATTCCATTGAGGAAACCCTTATTGTAGGGCATTGATTATCATGGTTTGTCTTGTTTAGCAAGAGATTACTTGCCTTGTGGCCCTATTCTCTAGTTCTAATCCATAAACATGGATAATCAATTCTAAGAGGGTTATACTTTTTGACCCTGTTAGCACTCTGTAATTTGCCCAACGCTGTTGAGGCAGTCACAGAGGCAACATCAAAACCGCTTTGAGTCAGGGATCTATCCCTCCAAGACTCAGAGAGGGACCTCTCTGTCAAATTTAGATTTGTTTGAAATAGGATATTAGGCTAGTTATGCAGAACATGGTTATGTTCTTGGAGTTTTCTAGTTGAGACAACAAAAGAAGACCATTAGACTATGGGGTCTGTGACAAGTTTGAAATTAAACACAGGTTTATAAGGTATTTCCATAGGGAAAGGTAATGTAGACGTTGGATCTTTTAGAAATAAAATGATGTAGAGAAGGAACAGACAAGATAATCAACTACAACAAAAAAACATTCAAGAATTTCTTCATTGTAGTATCAGAGGAAAACATTAAGATTCTCAAAAGCACTGCATAGAGTATCATGGATAAATTTTGCGTTAAATCTCCTTTTGAAAATTAGAAAGAGAGAAACATAATGAAGACTTATTAGAATCACATTCAACGAAGAAAGAAAAACTTCACCAATCGTCGACATACAAGAATCCTGTGAAAAAGTCTCTTTGTATTCCTGGTGAATCAGAAAAATACCACAGAGAATAGCCTTCTTGGGTGCAATGATCAACAACCATTTTACATTAAAATCCTCTTAATAAATAGGGGATATCCCCCAACAAGTTGTGTGAGTCGGAGTTAACTGCCTCGGCCAAAAATAGCCACAAATCCCCCAAAATCTGGAACTGTCTGCCATGAAAGACGGGCCTAATTTCTTCAAAAAGGGGTCCGAACAAACATCTATTTTTATTTAATGCTGACACCTGGGAAAAAAATGAAGGAGGTTATTGTATATGGGCATGTGTTGGACAAAAAAAATCCTTCGGTTTCTCAAAATTTTCCTCCAGTTGGCCATAACAGCTCCCGCAAAATCAAGACTGTAACGGAAAAATGAAAAATTGGAAAAAAGGGTCTCAAAGATGGCTTTGATTATCTCTGCTCATGGCACCTGTGAAAAAACTGAGAGAGGTTTTTGTTCTTCATCTCGTTATGGAGAAAAAAGTCTCTCAGTTTCTTAAAATTCGCTTTTGTTTTCCTAGAATCGTCTTCGGAAGATGACATGCTGAACAGGCAAAAATGGGTGAAAATGGGAAAAGCGTTTTTTTTCTTTTCGAGAAGGCGGTATTCCAGACCCCCCCTGAGGTGGTAAGAGGTTTTAGGGGGAGGGGGGTTTGCTGACCTGTGGGGCCGACACCTGTCCAAAGGGTGGTAATGGAAAACAACTATTCCGAACCCCCCCCCCCCCTTCGTTAAACTCCGGATGGCGAGGGGGGGTCCGGAAAATTTCATAGTCGTTTGCTTTATTTGTTGATTTGGGGTGTGATGTTACGTGAGGTTTGGGTGGGTAGACTTAGGGTAGTGTTAGTTTTTATGTTTTTAATTTTTGTTTTATTGTTTTATATGTTTTGTTTTTTATATTTTGTTTTTTATATATTTTTTATTATATGTTTGTTTAAGTTTTATTTTGTTTGGTTTTATTTAATTTTTTATTTTATTATTAATTTTTTAATATATGTTTTATTTAATGTTTTTATATATAATTGTTTTATATTGTTTATTAATTTGTTTTTTTTTATTAATTTAAATTAATCCTAATTACTAACCTTAAACAACCAACTTAATTAGACTAAGTTAATAGTTAACTAATAATTAATCTAATCATTATTTTATTTTACATTATCCTACTAAAACAACTTTATTAGGATAACAAGCATTTAGAAAATGCCACTAACCCCTTAATATTATTCGTTTATTATCCTAAGTTTGTTTATTCATGCATGGATGAGCGGCGGGCGAGAGGTAGTCAACGGGACAAAAGGACAAGGGAGTGAGGGCGCAACGTGGATGAAGGATGTAGCAGGGTGATGGAGGATCGAGCGAAATGAATGGAGGGGAGAAATGAGATCAATCGATCCAGACTTCGTCATCACAAGAGAAATGCTAAATCATCAGCTGAAGAGTCAAGTTACCTATGATTATAGGACCCCAACATAGGCTCCATCTATGGATGGCATCTCTCTCAGGAGGTGTCAAGAACCACTGAACTCTAAACATGTAGATCGATGCTTTATTCTTTAGGCCAATCCCAAAATCTTATTCTGAAACCTGTACCTGTTTTGATCTTTGCAACTGAAAACCAAATCAAAATGAACACTGCTGAAAAAGAGATGATTAGAATGTTGAGCTTATTCACGCTCTCCTACCTACCCTATACTGCTGACAATTTTGTTGTTTTTAAATGATACAATAATGCCAATGTAGCCAATCAAGTAACTGCTCTACTAGCTCTACTCTTTCAATATTTTTAATCAATGTCAGAAATAGAACTGGTGTAGGCATCATGAAATGATTTTCATCCCGATCTTCATTAGAAGGATCTTGATAAACACGACACATAACAGAAAAACTAGAAATGCATTGTGGCTCTATGATGAACAATTTATCCATATAAATAGCCACTGGATCAAGATAAACTTGACCTATTACTGGATATTCAAATTTAACCAGCTCAAATTCATGATTTGATGTTGTAGTTGTGGTATTTGCATCCTCATGCACTTCCAGACATGGCTGCAACTTTTCTGATGGGTTCTGAAATGATGCTTCTATTGAACACACCCCTGTAACTGACTGCCTGCTCATGTCAATATCATAACAACTTTTTATCCCATGGTTGGATGATGGAAAATGACTTTAAAAACACAGGTCATCCAACTGATCAACTATTGGATCCTGAAAAGACTGACAAGACTGTTGCATTGATTCAAATGAAATTTCCTGACTTTTTATGTATTTATCCTTCAACACTTGTTCAAGAGTCTCCTTCAAAATTTGAAATGAATTAAAGCACAATGGTACAGAGTTATTTTGGATTAACTCATAATTTGTCTCAGGCTTTAAGCTTTCATTTTGAATTTGAAAATTAGAGTAGGTAAAGTGTTGCAATTCTGGGTTTAGAACAACCTCCACATCAGCACTAGCATCTTCACCTAGTTGATCAGAATTTTTTTTGTCTTCACTATTTACAACTAGCCTAGAGTTTCTTTTCAGAAATTGAAAAGATGAGAAGCATAAGGGCAAAGTGTTTCCCTTACTCCGATATTTTTTGCATTTTCCTCATTGTTGTCATGATTGTTGTGCAAAGGCTGATTGTCATATCTGAGTTGTAACCGATCTTCTTCCTACCAACGACATGCTGCTGATTTTTTTGAATAGTCCACATCTATTTCAGCCTCATGATCATCATTATATTGGTCACACTTGGGTAAATCATCCATGGATGAAATTCCATTGTACATGCATATCATGTCAGGAGAATATTCCACCACTCTCTGATTTTGAACTTCATCTTCAACTATATGGTGAATGGAATACATGAAAGAATCATTATCCAAACCATGGTACCAAGGATGAATAGAAAAATGTTTGGGGATAGTGACTGTCAATGGAACATGATTTATTTGGACAACAAGATCATCTTTCCTATTGATCTTCTGCATCATCTCTTCCATGGCACTGGCCAAAATGTCTAGTTTAGCTTCTGATGACTTCAGCTTCTCCTTTTCTTTGTTCTTTACCTTTGACCTTTTGATCAACAAGTTGGCCTCCACATCAACTACAATGTTCTGCATTTCTTCGAGAGTTGCAGTGTTCCTTTCTCTTAATTGGAATGCCATCTCAGGATCGAAGGCATTTGGGAAATGCAAGTGAGCTGATCTTGGGGGTGGCCTTATATCAACAGGCATTGCATGATATACCTTATTGAACCTTGCTGAAAATTGTTGTATTGTTTCCCTTGGCCATCTTTTCAAATGGTCATACTCTTCCAGGATGAAAAAGACATTTCTCATGATCACCCATCGATCTAGGAAAACTTGCACAAACTGATGGAAATTGTTAACGCTTGTAGCTGGGAGATTTTAAAACAAGTTCTTAACTTTACCTTGCAAAGACAGGGCAAACATCCTTATATATACATCATCAGCTTCAACCTCATAAAGGTCAAGGAATTCTTCAAACCTCTGGATGTGTTTTTCAGCAGTAATATTGGCATCCTCTCCATCAAAACTAGGTAGATTATTGGTGTAATTTGCAGGGAGTGTTCAAGGATAAATTCGTGAGTGCGGACACAGACCAATCTCCACAGATCCACCCGGATCTGGAACAAACCGTGACAGAATACTACTCTTTCCCTAGTTTTAGAGTGTTGAATAGACAAAAGAGGAAGAATGATATACTTACTTGTAAACGCTTTCCTTGTCTCTGTTGATCCTCGCTCTGCTACGATGCTCTTGCGTCGTCCAATCACAACAACACAAACCAATCACAACAAAAGCATTAATATGTTCAAAACTCTAAACTATACATGTGATCAAGGAATCATGTAAT
>JASDQU010103605.1:267223-298187 GCA_032191745.1 Picea mariana
CCTGACCATTGACACAGTGCGGAAGGTCCGCAGTCTGATTGAATGCAGCCTGTGGAAATCAAGCATTTCCGCAAGGCAATATATATGCAGCCTGCGTACTGTCTTCAAAAGAGTGATTTTGAGAAACTGACAAGTGTAACTTTCTTCATGAAAATGATCTTAAAGAAGAGCTAGAATCTTCTATCACCATGTCATCATCTTGATAACCAAAAATGTGGATAACAGGGAGGTCATGGAGGATAGGAGGAAAATATAGGGGTTTGTATCTGTCTGGGATTTTGACAGGTATAGGAGGTGAAGCAAGAGGCTTACAACCATCTAGAGCTTTAGCAAGAGTAGGAGATAAAGCAAGAGGCTTATGTCTCACTAGGGCTTCTACAGGTGCATCTGGGATGTGCACAGGTGTATGAGTATGTACATAATCTAAAATTGGGGATCTGATCTCTTGAGGCTCTTCAGGTTGAAAATGATCATCCTGAATTTCAACAATATACTTTGGACGAGGATCATGATAAGAGAGAAAGTAATTGCAGATGAAACCAATAATATCATGAATACAATTTGAGCTTGTGTACCTGGTCTTTTTAGGTTGCTTGGCCATGCTTCAAGTTCTTCCTCTAGTGGAGTCTTTGAGTTGGCACCATCTGGAGATGATTTGGAGTTGCCAGGTGAATGATCTCATCCTTCTTATATCTAGTCACTATCCACCATCAGTGATTAGATCTAAAACTTTGAAGTGTACTACTAGAGAAAGTCCCCAGTACAGTCACCATTCTGTTAGCACTCTGTAATTTGCCCAAGGTTGTTGAGGCAGTGACAGAGGCAACATCAAAACTTCTTCGAGTCAGGGATCTGGCCCTCCAAGACTCAGAGAGGGATCTCTCTGTCAAATTTAGATTTGTTTGAAATAGGATATTAGGCTAGTTATGTAGAACAAGGTTATGTTCTTGGAGTTTTCTGGTTGAGACAACAAAAGAAGACCATTGGGCTATGGGTTCTCTGACAAGTTTGAAATTAAACATAGGTTTATAAGGTATTTCCATAGGGCAAGGTAATGTATACATTGGATATTTTAGAAATAAAATGATGTAGAGAAGGAACATATGAGATAATCAACTACAACGAAAAAGCATTCAAGAATTTCTTCATTGTAGTATCAGAGGAAAACATTAAGATTCTCAAAAGCACTGCACAGAGTATCAGGGATAAATTATGCGTTAAATATCCTTTTGAAAATTAGAAAGAGAGAAACATAATGAAGACTGATTAGAATCACATTCAACTAAGAAAGAAAAATTTCACCAATCACCAACATACATGAATCCTGTGAAAAAGTCCCTTTGTATTCCTGGTGAATCAGAAAAATGCCACAGAGAATAGCCTTCCTGGGTGCAATGATCAACAAACCTTTTACATTAAAATAATATGAATAAATAGGGGAGATTCCCCAACAAGTTGTGTGAGTCATATTTAACCGCCTCGGCCAAAAATAGCCACAAATCCCCCAAAATCTGGAACTGTCTGCCATGAAAGACAGGCTTAGTTTATGCAAAAAAGGGTCCAAACAAACATTTGTTTCTCTTCAACGCTGACACCTGGGAAAAAAATGAAGGAGGTTATTGTAGATGGGCATGTGCTAGACAAAAAATACCTTCAGTTTCACAAAATTCGCCTCCAGCTGGCCGTAATAGCTCCCGCAAAATCAAGGCTGTAACAAAAAAATTAAAAACTGGAAAAAAGGGCCTTGAAGATGGCTTTGATTCTCCCTTCTTGTGGCACCTGTGAAAAAAATGAGAGAGGTTTTTGTTCTTCATCCTGTTGTGGAGAAAGAACTCTCTCAGTTTCTTAAAATTCGCTTTCGTTTTCCAGGAATCGGCTTCAGAAGAGGACATGCTGAACAAGCAAAAATGGGTGAAAATGGGAAAAGTGGTTTTTTTTCGGGAAGGCAATATTCTAGACCCCCCCTAAGGTGGTAAGAGGCTTTAGGGGGAGGGGGGTCCGCTGGCCTATGGGGCCGACACCTGTCCAAAGGGTGGTAATGGAAAACAACTATTCCGGACTCCCCGCTCTTGTTAAACTATGGATGGCGAGGGGGGTCCGGAAAATTTCATGGCCGTTTATTTATTTGTTGATTTGGGGTGTGATGTTACGTGAGGTTTGGGTGGGTAGAATTAGGGTAGTGTTAGTTTTTATGTTTTTAATTTTTTTTTTATTGTTTTATATGTTTTGTTTTTTATATTTTGTTTTTTATATATGTTTTATAATATGTTTGTTTAAGTTTTATTTTGTTTGGTTTTATTTAATTTTTAATTTTATTATTAATGCTTTAATATATGTTTTATTTAATGTTTTTATATATAATTGTTTTATATTGTTTATTAATTTTTTTTTTTTTTATTAATTTAAATTAATCCTAATTACTAACCTTAAACAACCAACTTAATTAGACTAAGTTAATAATTAATTAATAATTAATCTAATCATTATTTTATTTTACATTATCCTACTAAAACAACTTTATTAGGCTAACAAGCATTTAGAAAATGCCCCTAACCCCTTAATATTATTTGTTTATTATCCTAAGTTTGTTTATTCATGCATGGATGAGCGGCGAGCGAGAGGTAGTCAACGGGACAAAAGGACAAGGTAATGAGGGCATAGCGTGGATGAAGGATGCAACAGGGTGATGGAGGATCGAGCGAAATGAATGGAGGGGAGAAATGGGATCAACCGAGCTAGACTTCGTCATCATGAGAGAAATGCTAAATCATCAGCTGAAGAGTCAGGTTACCTATGATTATAGGACCCCAACATACCCGATAAGCCCTAGGTGGAGATAAGGATATTTCCTAACTCCTAACATTCACTAACCGAAAACCATAAAAGTTTAATTCTTGTCTTTATTTTCCATAAAATACAAAAATACAAAAAAATATAAAAGATATAAATTGTCAAAAATATTTATTTTGTTGTCTAGAAGCTAAAGTGCTAAATTGTTGAATTTCTAACCTAGGAGGTAAATTGACTCTCTTATATTGATCTTTATTGTCTTATATAATGTTATTGTGACTGAATTGTGTTGGAAACATTGTTGTCATTGATGTCAAAGACATGGGGATATTATGAATTTCCAAGATAAAGATTACAAGATGGAGATTGTTGGAAATATTGTTTTTGGATTATTGATGCTCAGTTTGGATACCCTATATTTGAAGGAATGTTTACCATAGATACCTATATCAAATGGGAGTATAGGTTATATGGCTAGAAATATTATTCTGATACCTTTCCAATGGTATATGGCCTTCCTTCTAACTCCCCATAAATGAGGAGATATGAATTTTTCCATTCGACAAACCAACCAAAATATTTAGGTCGACTTAGCTACTCTTTATAAGTCGGCCCTGAGAGTGAGGACATAAATACTATAAATATAGGATAGATGTGCATATTTGTAATGAAACCAATCAAGTAATCAAGTCTGAGGTGCACTAAAGTAGTTTGGGTTCCTTTTTGGGATATAAAGGTGTGCCAGAGAAGTATGATTGGTTTTCTTGGGATTTTCTTGTTCTTAAGGAGAACTATGAAGGACTGAAGTTCTACGATGATGCAATTCTCATTTTCTTGAGGTTATGATGCTGCATTATAGGATCATATTATGGGAATGATTCTATGAGGCTCACTAAGGAATGAAGACTAAATGTGACTAGGGTTTGAAGGATTGTCTGTGGAATGAAGTGTGCAGGTGAAGTCAGAAATACATTGTGTATTAAGATCTTAGATTGGTGTCTACACATATATTGTTGAGTTGGTGCTTAGGTGAGGATATTGGTGTCTCAAGCAGGTTGGTGCTTGCAAATATTGTAACAGTAGGTTGGTGCATGTATGTGCTGCTTAGTTGGTGCTCAGTTGAGGAGATTGGTGTCTCCAGTAGGTTGGTACCTACATCCTGCCGAGTTGGTGCTCAATTAAGAAGATTGGTGTATTTAGTAGGTTGGTGCTTACAATTTTTGTAATAGTAGGTTGGTTTCTATAGACATTTATAAAGATAAGTTTTATGGGTTTCTCTTGATTGAGTTTCCATGTTAAACTCTGTTATTTGATCTTATATGTGATTATTGTTTCTCATCTAATGAATGATTGATGAATGGTTAAATAAAGTAAAAAGTATCTTATACTGATTCACCCCCCCTCTCAGTATAATCATAAGTTCAACAATTGGTATCAGAGTAGGTTCCTTTAGAAGCAATCTAAGTGCTGGAAGGTAGATCTCAGAAGCACACATGACTAGTCAAGAAGGTTTCTTCACACACAAGGGTCCATTGTTTGACGAAACAAACTATGCATTATGGAGTATAAGGGTGTAAAATTGTCTAATGGATCTTGGGTTCAATATTTGAAAATCATTCGTGAATGGTTATACAACCACAAAAACTCCACCAATAGATGCGATCATAAAGAAGCCTAGTGAACATAATGCAAAAGCATTGAATGTCATCTTGTGTGGTCTATTAGAATTTGATTTTGTCAAGGTTATACATTGTGGATCGACAAAAAATATTTGGGACAAACTTCAGAAAATATATTAAGGTGATGACAAGGTGAAGAAGGAAAATATACAAACTCATAGAAGATAGTTCGAGAGTTTGAAAATGAAAGACAAAGAAAATGTTGCAGCCTATTTTCTTCGAATGGATGAAATTGTCAACACCATCATAGGCCTTGGTGAGAAGGTTGAAGAGACAATGATTGTGCAAAAGGTGCTGAGATATCTCCCCTTGAGTTTTGATGCTAAGGTGAAAAAGGTGTTGAGATCTCTCCCCTTGATATTTGATGCCAAGGTCTTTGCCATTGAAGAAATGAAGGATCTAAAGAAACTAACGATGGATGATTTGCATGGGATTCTCATTGCATATGAGATGAGGATAGAAAAATAAAATCCAACACAGAAGGAAGAAACTTTCAAAGCATCAAAGAAGTAAAAAGGACACAATTTATTTGATTGTTCCAGCCATGAATCATATATAGAAGAAGCACAATTTGTGAGAAAGATAAAACGAGGATCTGGTAAACAAAAAGGTAAACTACCCTTCATATGTTTTAATTGTGGCAGAGTAGGGAATTTTGCTGCTAAATGTCCATATGAAAAAAGGGAAGATAGTTGTGACGAGGACAATTATCATCTTGAAGACTCAAATAAAAGAGGTAAAAATGATAGAAGAAGTGGTGAGAATCCAACTTAAATAAAAGGAAGAAAATTGCAAGAAGCTAGAAGATGAAATAATTTCCTTAAGAAAGGAACTAGAGAAAACAACTGATCAGTTGAATAGAAGCTTGAAGTTTGGAAATAGTAATGAAATATTAGATAATATTTTTAGTTTCCAAAGGTAACCATTCATCAAGATAGGTCCTGGCTATGAAGAAAAACAACATATTTTTAGAGGGAGATGCAAACACTAAGGTTACAAAGCCATGATAAAGGGAAACTGAAGAGAAACCTAAAATCTATGTAAATATTCTGAAAGGCTCCATCAACAATGAAAGCAACATTAGAAAAGGAAATGATGACCAGTCGAAATATGATTCTTCACACAAGAATGTGTTTATAAGAGTTTTTCTACCGATAAGACCTTTCATACATCAATACCAAAATATCTTTCTTGGCTATTATTTTTCTTGCTATAATTTTGGTCATAAAACATTAGATTGTAGAGATTATGCAATAAGTGATCATGTGAGAGATATAAACAATAGTTCTTATAAAACCACAAATAATGATTATGTGAGCAACAAAACCGGAAGTTCTCATGGGTTTGTTGATAGAAACTACGATTCATTTTCTCCCCTACTTGATTCCAATGTTGAATATTATAAGTGCAATAACTATGGGCACATAACACATGACTTTAGAAACATCATAATAAAGAGGGAAGAAGATGTTCTTTCCAATCATAGAGAAGATTACACAAATGTGTGGAAAATGAAGCAAGAAGAATAGAAGAAGGATGAATGTGGACTTGCACTTTATGCTCAAAATAAAGGGAACCAATGGTACATTGACATTGGATGTTCAAAACACATGACAGGGGACCATACCAAGTTTCTCACCTTGAAGGAAGAAAAAGGAGGCCGGGTTACTTTTGGCGATAATGGTTCTACAAAGATAGTTGGAAAATGTAATATTAGTCTTGATAATTGAAAGAATAAGGTACAAAATGCCTTTTATGTTGAAGGGTTAAAAAAAAATATTATAAGTTTCAATTAAATGTGTGATCAAGGTTACAACCTCACATTTTATTATAACAGGTGTGAGACAAGGAAAGCAACTTCAAGAAGATTAGTGGCAAATGAAAACAAAACCTCAAGTGATGTATACATACTTGATGAAGTCAAAGAAGAAAAATGTTATATGGAATAGAATCTGGGAGTGATATCCCTCTCATATCATCAATAAAGGGAAGCACAATCTTATGGGGAGCAACCCTTTGCCATTGATGTCAAAGGGGGAGAATTTGTAGACAGAAGAAGATTTGTAGACATAAGGAAAATTACAGACAGGGGGAGTATCCGAATTGACTTAAGGGTTTCCATCAATGAAAATGGGGGATATTGTTGGAAATATTGTTGTTTTTGATGTCAAATATAGGGGGAGACTACAGATGTCTAAGAGAAATATTGCAAGATTTAGATTGTTGGAAATATTGTTTTTGGATTATTGATGCTCAATTTAGATACCCTAAATTTGAAGGAAGTTTTACCCTAGATACCTAGCTCAAATGGGAGAATAGGTTATATGGTTTGAAATATTATTGGAAGACCTTTCCAATGATATATGACATTCCATATAACTCCCTAGGAATGAGAAGATACACATTTTTTTGTCTGATAACCCAGCTAGAAAATTTAGGTCGATTCAACCATTCTGTCAGGCTTTTATATTAAAGATTTTAATGACCTGAAAACACTGAATTGTCAAACAAGGGTAAGTGAACTTAGAGCTGCTACACTGTATGTGTGGGTAAGATTCTAATTCCTATCTAAAGACTATTCTTAGCAGAAAACACAAACTCACTCTTAGAAACTGAATCCTAATGACTACCTTGAAACTTATCATTTCCTGTTTAATTCATCAAAAGAGAACAGTTATGTGCTTAAGTGTAAGTACTTCTATTTCTATTCTAATGTGATTTCACAAGACTATCTACCACTATATTTAATCATCTAATCATCACTATTTCTATCTAAACCATAACAGAAAGATTATTTCCTAAAATTCTTTTAATCTAAACACCGAAAAATAAATCTAACTCTATTCACAGGAAAAATAAAGAAATATCCTACTTACCCTACTGGTACTGGAAGCTTCCTCTAATTCAATTGAAACCTAACAATCCTAACAAGGCAAAGTAACCTAACTACCCTAACCAAAGCAAAGTAACCTAACTATCCTAACCAAAGCAAAGTAAACTAACTTGCATTCTCTTTAATTTACGTTCAGATGGAAAATTGGAAACAAAGCAAATCTAGTTTATGCTTTAAATTCTACAGGAATCAACCATGATTTCAACACTCATCAACGTAGAAGATATTAATATGCTGGAAATGATACATTTGAAGAATAATTAAGCAATAATCTGAACAGGTTAATTCCCAAACTCAAATAAGCTAACATGCATGCAAATCCTAAGATACTGAAATAAACTAACTCTAATGCAGAGAAAAGTAGCGACTTGAACCTGTTGGCGGGCCCAACCAAGAGGTGTAATCGCTGAAAGGAAAACCAGAACTACTCAGATCATTCTACGCAAACACTGTTCATGCTTCACGCTCCATTTACTCAGAAAAATAACTCAAATCAGATGACAACAGAGTAACATAACGCAAAGGCAGATTGTATTAGCAGAAATGTGTATCATAACATAACATAACCAACGTTTCTTAGGATTGATCCTCTGTTCATATAGATCCTCCTCAAAAATAGTTTAAGGCAAAAATACATTAATCCAAACGGATCCCAGATCCGAAAATAACTCAGAATCAGTTAAAAACGGTCTTCACATCTTCATGACACGCAGTGTCACGAAGTGTGAGTCATGAAGTATTAACAACTTAGTTCTATAATTTCGCCTTGAATCAGCATATGAGTGATGACTCAATCTATCATGTAAATCGCACTGTCTAGCACTCTGGCCATATCACGCGGATCTTTAGCATCTTCGTTGGTATCTCCACGGGGTGCGAGCTGGTACCTGGTACCGGTAAATCCTGTTTCAAATAGAAATAGTACCTAACTCAAGCCACATTAGTTTCAATATTAATTTAAAGTATCAAAATACATAAAAATAACTTGAAACGTAAGAATACCTTGGATAGCCCACTTAGTTGTAAAAAGATATCAAATGTGTCATAACAAGGCCAGAAAGGGTGGTACTGGGTATGGAAATGGAGGTCTTTTTGATATGATGTAGGCAAAACATAGTCAAAACTGGAGACTAACATTCCCCCAAACTGAAGTCTTTGCCTGTCCTCAGGCAATCAAAAAGTCAAAAAATGAGATTTATCAAAGCGTTGCACCAACTGCAACCAACATTTGTAACTTCTCATGTTTCTTCAGGTTTCTGATTTCCTTCTTGAGGACTCGGTTGATGATGATATGCTTCCTGGCAATCTTCTGTAATCTCCTGATCCTCTGGAAAAGACCCTTATTCTTTCATTTCAATCTTTCAATTTTGGACAAGAAATGAGTTTGCCTGAATTTCATGAGTTCATTCTCTATTTTGATATGTCGATCCAATACAGTGTACTCATGTAGCTTCTCTTTCAACCTGTTATTCTTGCTTTCTAATCTGGCTACCATTGGTTTCAAGGATCGACTGGAGGAAATTTCATAGTAAGATTCAAATGGTTTATCTTGTCCTAGCTGTGTTTGAGGACTGGATGCATGAGTAAACTCATCTGGACTTTGATCATGGGTGTCAACTGGATCAGAATTGTCAACTGGGCTAAGTTCAGGAGTGAACTCATCTGGACTTCGAGCAGGGGTATCTGTTGGTACTCGAATTGGCTCATTCTGCTCAATTTCTTTGGGCACAGTAGCCTGCCGATCCACTTTACGGGCTTTTCAAATTAATTGGGACAGAGTCCAAGTCATTTCAGAGGGCTCTGGAGCCTCCTCATGATCATCTACACTTTTTAACCTCTCCTGTGGTGGGTAACTAGGCACAGAGTTATCCATATCTGACAATATGCTTTTACATTTTCGTTTTGGATTTCTCCTAGGTTTGTCAGTCAACTTTGCCAGTTCTTCCACGTCAATAATGGGAAGAATTCGGGATTTCAACATTTTCCTCTGTAGGAGTAGTGTTCTTTACAGTTTCATAATTGGTGTCCAGTCCATCAAACTCATGGGCATCAAATGAATGTTCTAAATCAGGGTTTCCAGCACTGGCTTCAATTGTGCTATCTGGTATGTCCTTAGCGTCATCACAGATTTTGGTCGGGGTTTTAACCCTCTTTTTCCTAGAGTTCAGCTTCTTCTATGGGGAAGCAGGCTTAACACTTCTATCTTTAGACTTGTCAGAGGCTAGGGTTTTTACAGTGAACATATCCCAAGTTTCTTGTTTCTTGGACAACGCAGACTTAATCAATAGCTTAACAAGACCAAAATGAAATAGACTTCCTCGGAAATATTTGGCCTTTCGGACCTGTTCTGCCATTTTCTTTAAACTTTTCAACAGAAAGAAGGGTATGTTCAGCAGATGATTATCTTTGAAATGTAGCAGGAGTCGGGCATGGCAGGGAAATACGATTGTATACTGTCCTTCACATGTGAGGTAACATTGGAGGATGGCTAACAACTGAGCCCATTGTGGCTCTAACCATGACCGCGATGTCCCCTCTGACCACTGTGTTTCCCGGTACTATGGTTTCAAAAGATGCGTGCAGAGCTTCTTGTCAACAAGCTGACCCTTTGTCCATCTCTGACCAGTGGTGGGCAGTTGAATTGCTTCTGAAATAAATTGTTCTGTGACTTCGAACTCGAGCTCGCCCACTTTAGCGAACCCACCCTGAAAATGCAGAGCGAACTGAAGTGTAATTGAATCATTGTATCCATCGAATTTATTTAGAAATGGCTCCCATCCCGCTTTCTGAAAAATGTCTCTGGTTGCCTCATACTCCGGAAGGGACTCTAAGTCTGCATATGTCTCCGGTTCATAATGATTTTCCACCATGGTTCCACTTGATATCACAAGGAAGGTCTATAGGTGAGTAGTGAAATTTAGATGAGGGTGACGAAGGAAGAGAATGTGATGAAAGAAGTAGTCGGGAGAAAAATCATAGGAGAAAATTTGAATTGTCGTGGGGATCGATAGCGTGTCGGAAAATGATGATAGTCGTACATGAGTGCAGAGTGTTATCATATACGAGTCATGTCGAACTCATCTTAGGTAATGTTGTGCATTTTCATGATATGGAATGTCGAGGTGGGTTGGTTCATTAGGTACAGGTCATGGGTATGATGAAACATTATGGAGTAAACAAGGCATCCTTAGTTTAGACTATTAATATGTAAATTAATACAGTAAATCAACATGAACTAAGCGTACCCAAGTTAAATTACCTATCCCCTTTGTTATGCAATTCTTGCTGTAGAATTTTTCTTTTGAAGTCAAGTCTGGATCTGAAGGGCGCGGAAATTGTAATTGCTCTTGTATTTCTGATGACCACTCTGGCTGATGAATTCTGTGCTAGTACTAATTGGTACTGATGAAACAATTAGGAATCTACAGAGAAATTTGAACCAATAATATCCGGCTGAGAAAAACTTCATGTTTATAACAACAAATTATCTGATGATGATCCCTGAACCTGGCTTTTGTTCTGTCCTGAAAAAGATCAATTGAAATCATGTCTTCAACAGCTTCAAATCTTTACCCATGGTACAATTCTGATTTGTGTGAATGAATGTTCTGGAGTCGAACACAAACAGAAATCATTGGATTACCGACCATTAATGAATTCCGTTAACCGATGCGAGATGACCCACCATTGATGTCAATGGGCCTCAAGGTACCTACAACACATCCTAACAGGTACGAATAGAGATCTTGGTGTCGAGTCACTTGTAGGATCTATCAACCAAGAGACATTGGTGTATTCCCATGGTTGTTAGCAAGGACATTTGCCATTGAGGCATGCAGAGTCCAGGGTACTAAATAATCTCTAATCTCTGCTCCAGATAAAGTGCTGATGTCGATGGAGTGAGATTTGTTGGAAGGTGGACCTTAACGTATTCCACATCATCCAACGCGAGTGCAGATAAAAATCTTGCAGACATAATTTTTTGGAACAATAATCACTTACTTGTGGATTTTATGAGCCCAAGTTAGTATATGCTCATTACTTCCTCATGTTTGGAGAGTCTGAGGAAATGCTAAAAGAAGACTCTAAGGGGTTTTTTTTCCCATAATAATTCACCAGGTCTGGTAAAGAATAATCCTTCCTGATAAATGCCCCTTTCATATTTTAATGAGCAATCAAAGGGAGCAAACAAGCTCAAATTTATTTGTTTCAAAAACAAGTCAGTTATATTGATAAGAAAATCTCATGAAATAAAATAATCTTACCTTGTTACCTATTGCGAGAGAGTAATAAAGTTTAGTTCTGTACTTGCTTTTGAAAAACCTGTAAAACTGAAAACAAAACATCAACATATCCAAAAAGAAGAAAAATAAATGTTTTTTTTTTATATTATTTGATTTTTTATTATTTTCTGCTAAAAATTTATTATTTACAGAATTTTAAAACAATATGAATGATCAGAGATCAGCAGGAGGAGAAGACTCCTCTCCCACTATCTTTAGTTCTATTTTCTTGGCCATTTCCTGTAAGAAATCATCTTTTGACAAAGGTTTGTTGTACACTTTCAATCGATGTCCATTTACTACAAAGGAATTCTGAGAATCATCTATGGTTTTAATCCTGACAGAACCATTATCAAAAATAGTTTCTACTTCATAAGGTCCCAACCATCTTGTTGTAAGTTTCCCTTTGAAAGTTTTGTATTTGGAATCGAAAAGTAGTGCCCAATCCCCTGGTTGAAAATGCTTTTTCTTGATGTATTTTTCATGCCATTTGCTGCATTGACTTTGCACAAGGATGGTCCTTTGAAGAGCATCCTGCCTCATTTCTCCCAATTCGTTTAGTTGCATGACTCTCTGTTTCTGTGCTTCACTCAAATCCAACCCCAACTCTGCTGCCAGACAGAATGTATGAATCTAAAATTCTATGGGAAGGAGAATTTTCTTACCAAATACCAATTCGTAAGGAGTATGGCCAGTGGTATTTCTCCATGTAGTCCTGTATGCCCATAAAGCCTTTGGAAGTCTATATGCCCAATCTTTATGATGTAAGTGTATGGTCTTGGTCAGAATGGATTCTAGAACTTTATTTGTAGATTCCACTTGCACATTGGCTTGTGGATGGTATGGAGAGGACTTACACTGTTTGATCCCATATTTGTCTGTGAGTTCTTTCATCAGTTTGGAAGTAAATTGGGCACCTTGGTCGGTAACAATCTCTCGTGGAACACCGAAGCGGGTAAATATCTCTTCATACATACATCAACCACTGATTTCTCAGTTGCTTGATATAGGGATTTCTCAGTTGCTTGATATAGGGATTTCTCCTCTACCCACTTGGTCACAAAATCTGTGCAGACCAAGATGTACTTCTTCTTTCTTGACATTGAGGCAATGGGCCCTACAAAATCAAGTGCCCATTTATCGAATGGTTCAATCATGACCTGTGGTCGTAAGGGCATCTCGTCTACTGCAGTGGGCCTTCCCATCCTTTGACAACTATCACAGCTTCTCACATATTTCGTTGCATCTTTAAACAGTGTCGGCCAATAGTATCCTGATTGCAAAACTTTGTATGCCGTTCTCTTGTCAGAAAAATGTACTCCACATGGCCCATCATGACAGGCCTGAAAGATATCGGGAATTTCATCTTCCCGGACACATCTCCTAATAATCATATCAGGACTTGTATAGAAGAGATCACTTCCCACCCAAGAATAGTAAGCACTTTGTTGGATAATTCTTTTCTTTTGTGGTGGTGATAAGTGAGCTGGTAATCTTCCTGTAGCTAAGTAATTTGCTGTATCTGCAAACCAAGGGGTCTTAACAACTACTGCAAACAAATGTTCATCAGGAAAACTATCGTTCACTGGGATATCAGTACTATCTTGGGGAATACGAGAAAGAAAATCTGCAACTACATTCTCTTTCCCTGGCCGATCAACTATAGTGATGTTGAATTCTTGAAGCAACAAAATCCATCGGGTGATTCTACCAGTAGTAACTGGTTTGTTCATCAAGAATCTGATAGCGGAATGGTCAGTGTGTACAAAAACCTCATATCCAGTAATGTAATGACGAAATTTGTTGATGGAATGAACTACTGCTAAAAATTCCTTCTCTGTTACTGTGTAGTTCAATTCAGGGGGGGTAAGGTTTTTGCTGGTAAAATAGATTGCATAATTCTATTGATTTTCTTTTTTCCCAAGCACTCCCCCTAAAGCAGTGTCTGAGGCATCAGTTGAAATGTGGAAAGGAAGGGACCAATTTGGTCCTCTGAGAATAGGTGCCATAGAAAATTTTTCTTTTAAATCCTCAAAAACACTCTGACAATTATCATCCCAACAGAATTCTACATCTTTTGATAACAGTTTGAACATGGGGCTGGCTATTTTTGTGAAGTTTTCAATAAATCGACGGTAATAACCAACATGCCCCAAAAAGATTCTCACATCTTTCTAGGTTTTTGGAGAGGAAAGATTAACTATCACCTCAATTTTGGCTGGGTCAACTTTAATTCCTTCAGCAGACAGATGATGACCCAACACAATCCCCTCAGTTAATAGCATTTTGCATTTTTCGTGACTGAGGGATAGATTTGATTCTTGGCAGTGAATCAAGACTCTCTCCAGGTTACTTAAGGTTTCTTCGAAGGTGTTACCATAGATAGTAAAATTGTCCATGTAAACCTCCACACAGTCATGAATCAAGTCGGCAAAGACACCAAGGACAGCTCTTTGAAATGTCGCAAGAGTGTTGCATAATCCAAAAGGAAGCACTTTATAAGCATAAGTGCCCCAAGGACATGTGAATGTTGTCTTGTCCTGGTCTTCAGGAGCAATCTGAATTTGGTTGTACCCACTATATCCATCGAGGAAAGAAAAATATCTTTTTCCAGCCAAGGTATCCAAAACCTGATCTATGAAGGGTAAAGGAAAATAGTCTTTCAGAGTTGCCTTGTTCAACTCCCTAAAGTCTACACACATCCTCCATTTCCCTGTCATTTTATTGGGTACCACAACAAGAGGTGAAACCCATTTGCTATCAGAAATTGGATAAATGAATCCAACATTTAACAGTTTCTGTAATTCTTCTTTTACAAAGTCTTTTAGGATTGGATTCATGCGCCTTTGTGGCTGTCTTACTGGGGTTATCCTTGGTTGGATATAGATGTGGTGAATGTAGGTGTCAGGGTGTATTCCCCTCATATCAGTATATTCCCAAGAAAAATCCCCTGACTGTTCTTTCAAAAGTTTTGTTAATTTCTCCTGTTGGCTGAGACTCAATTCAGAGTTGATGTATAGACATCTACCTAGGCTAAGTTCTACTGGAATGGTATGTGGCCCTGAGTGTTTAGAAATGGTGAAAACCATGGATGGTGAAAATGAGGAAAATAACTCACGTCGTTCCTGAAATTCCTCTCTAAAAATCTGATCATATTGAAGATAGGTTTGTGGGAACTCAACATTTTCTGTCACAGAAAGAAATTGATTTAAAATGTCATCCTCTGTAGGTTCTTGCAGTGCGTGGAACTCATAAACATAGAATAAAGATTCTTCATCATCATTCTCAAAATAGGGACACTTCAACCAACATAATTCTTCTGTAACTGGACGGGCAGGTGGAAACAGAGTAAGTTTCTGTGAAGAAATAGCATTTGAGATAAACATATCCCCACCAAGACATCCTATGAAAGCATTGGCTGTGGCCAACCAAGGTCTCCCTAAAATGATTGGATGGCCTTTTGTGGGGTCCTTTGAATGAATAATCATGAAGTCAACAGGATATTCCCACGAAGCTAAAGTCACAAGGATGTCATCAAGAACTCCAGCAGGTTTTATAGTGGTTCTGTCAGCCATTTCAAGAACTGTAGGGGTAGGGCGAAGGAGTTGATTTAGTTGTAACAGTTCCACTGTGTTGCTAGTCATTATATTAATGGCTGCACCTAGATCGACTAAATTATTACCAATGGACACATTGTTGATAGTCACTGAAACTATTGGGTTCCCTGGGTTGGCATACTTTACAATTTTAGGTGTTTCAGAAATATAATTTGATAACTGTCCTACTAGATGTATTGTGGGTGGATCTTTCTGTTTCCGACCTGGTTTCTTAATGCAGAGTTCTTTGATGGTTTTGGCATAGATGGGGAAATATTTGATTTCTTGTAACAATGGAATCTTGACACAGACATTTCTCAGTTCATTCATGATGTCAAACTCAGATTGGACAATCAGTTTTTCAATGAGCAACCTTTCAGGAAAAGGAGCCATTTGGGGAACCTGAGTTTGTGTGTTATGCTATGATTCAGATTCTTTTTGTTTTGGAATGATAACATCTTTTAGGGGTGTCTCATTTGATAAATTACCCGTAGGCTCATCTTCATGTTCTTCGATAATTACCTTTGGTGTTGTTTTTGTTATGGGCTGAATTTTATTTAAAATTTTTCTAGATCTCAGCTGTACTTCTTGTATAGAAATAGGGTTTATGTTGTAAGTTGGATAGTTCTAGAAATCAGCATTATGGAGTGGTAGGGGTGGTCTGTGGTTAGGATTTGGAATGGGTTGAGTGGGCAAAATGGTAGGACGTGGTGGATTCTGAGGTTGCTGAGGGGTTTGTTGAATGGGTGGTAATGGAGGTGGAGTAAAACCAGGCAATAACTGTTGCATATTTGGAGGATACTGCGTGCATGGATTCTGGGGCATTGGTACCGCATGCTGCTGTTGGTTATTCCCAAAATTCGGATCTCTCCATCCCTGGTACCAAGGTTGAGCAGGGACATTTTGCGGAGGCCAATTTGGCCAGTTCCACGGATGTTGTTGTTGAGAGAAGGGTGGATAATAGCTGGAAGATTGTGGGGATGGTTCTTGATATGCATTTGCATTTGGATTTCTAGGTTGCCAAGGCCTCTTAGGTGCAGATGGAGTCCCTGGAGCTTCCCCTCCCTTGAATATTTCTTGCAATCCAGGTAAGGATGGGCAATCTTCTGTTTTATGATTCTCAGTACATATTGCACATACAGGAACATTGTCCAAAGGACATTCTCGTAAAGGATGCCTTTTTCTGCATTTTGGGCAAAATATGCTTAGGACAGGGTTTTCCTCTTCCTACTTTCTCTTAATCTTCAAAGTGTCTAATTGAGAGCCAATTGTTCCTAAAATTTCTGTTTTAAAATTTTCCAAAAGGTTTCCTAATTCGACTCTAGTAACTCCACTAGATGTGGATGTTTTGGTATTTTTATTGACCGGTTCTCTCACACTTTTTGCAGTTTTCCCCTTACTTCTTGAGTAAGTTATACAAAGTTCACTGATTGCTTCAAAGTTTTTTTGATAAATGTCTCCTGAAGCCATTAAATTGAGAGTATCAATATATTCCTCTAAAACTCTTTTTAAGAAAAGAGTCTTGATTGCTTCATCCTGGAGATCATTATATTTAGATTTTTGAAGGGTATAGGTAAATATTTCTAGAAAATCCTCAAGGATTTCTTCATCTTGTTGTTGCATTTTGAATATGTCATTTCGAGAATCCTTGGTTCTGCAATAGTCCTGGTACTTCTTTAAAAATTTTGCCTTCATATCTTCCCAAGATCTAATGCCGTATTCTCCTAAACTCATGAACCAACGTAATGCAGAATGTTTCAGCGTGGCAGGAAATAATTTCAGTTTATGTGCATCCTGGAGATAGTTATAACTCCTACACAAGATGTCGAACTCAAAAAGAAAGACATCTGGGTCTTCACTATTTTTCCCATGAAAGGTTGGAAGTGCTGAAAGTGGATATTTTTCATATTGACATCCTGGACTAAATCCAAAATAAGAAACCCAAAGGTGGTTTCTGGTGTTAACTCATTCTCTGCTTGTTCTTCTCCTTCATTTTCAATATGAAGTTCCCCATGTAAGTCTCTCCCTCTTTTTCCCATGTTAAAAGGATTACCAATAATTGTATATGCAATCTGATCTTTCTTTGGTGAGGGTGTGAAATCCCACCTTTCTGGATTCTTTTTGTCAGAATTGTTATCTCCTATTGGTTCTTTTGAGGATCCTATGGCCTTTGATTCCACAGTTGTAGTTGTTATCTGTGAAACTACAGAGTTAGGGTTCCTGAGAAGAGCTTGTATTTTCTCTGGATCAATTGTGTCATCCAGGGTTGGATCACCAGGATTTTGAGTTTGTTGGTGTATGGTGTTTCCTGGTTCTAGGTTTTGTTCTATGGTTTCCTCAGCCAGAATTTCAGTCCCAGTTTCTATCTCTTTTTGGGTGGAGGTTTCTTCTTTTTGTTGTTTTATATTTTTCCTAAATCTACCTCTATGATCTCTATTTCTCATGAAGTCATACTAAATGGAAGGAAAAGAAACTAAAATTTAGTTTCAGAGTACCTGTGATAACTGATATGTTGGTTCTCACCCCTTGTTTCCACAATTACTCTTATCATCAATCTGCTAACATACCACACCAAACTAAGTGCATTCTAAAACTAATCAAGACAATTATCTAACTTACCTTTTAAACAGCTCCCCGACAATGGCGCCAAAAATGTCAGGCTTCTATATTAAATATTTTAATGACCTGAAAACACTGAATTGTCAAACCAGGGTAAGTGAACTTAGAGCTGCTACACTGTATGTGCGGGTAAGCTTCTAATTCCTATCTAAAGACTATTCTTAGTATAAAACACAAACTCACTCTTAGAAACTGAATCCTAATGACTACCTTGAAACTTATCATTTCCTGTTTAATTCATCAAAAGAGAATAGTTCTGTGCTTAAGTGTAAGTACTTCTATTTCTATTCTAATGTGATTTCACAAGACTATCTACCACTATCTTTAATCATCTAATCATCACTATTTCTATCTAAACCATAACAGAAATATTATTTCCTAAAATTATTTTAATCTAAACACCGAAAAATAAATCTAACTCTATTCACAGGAAAAATAAAGAAATATCCTACTTACCCTACTGGTACTAGAAGCTTCCTCTAATTCAATTGCAACCTAACAATCCTAACAAGGCAGAGTAACCTAACTACCCTAACCAAAGCAAAGTAACCTAACTATCCTAACCAAAGCAAAGTAAACTAACTTGCATTCTCTTTAATTTACGTTCAGATGAAAAACTGGAAACAAAGAAAATCTAGTTTATGCTTTAAATTCTACAGGAATCAACCATGCTTTCAACACTCATCAACGTAGAAGATATTAATATGATGGAAACGATACAGTTGAAGAATAATTAAGCAAGAATATGAACAGGTTAATTCCCAAACTCAAATAAGCTAACATGCATGCAAATCCTAAGATACTGAAATAAACTAACTCTAATGCAGAGAAAAGCAACGACTTGAACCTGTTGGCGGGCCCAACCAAGAGGTGCAATCGCCGAAAGAAAAACCAGAACTACTCAGATCATTCTACGAAAACACTGTTCATGCTTCACGCTCCATTTACTCAGAAAAATAACTCAAATCAGATGACAACAGAGTAACATAACGCAAAGGCAGATTGTATTAGCAGAAATGTGTATCATAACATAACATAACCAACGTTTCTTAGGAGTGATCCTCTGTTCATATAGATCCTCCTCAAAAATAGTTTAAAGAAAAAATACATTAATCCAAACGGATCCCAGATCCGAAAATAACTCAGAATCAGTTAAAAACGGTCTTCACATCTTCATGACACGCAGTGTCACGAAGTGTGAGTCATGAAGTATTAACAACTTAGTTCTATAATTTCGCCTTGAATCAGCATATGAGTGATGACTCAATCTATCATGTAAATCGCACTGTCTACCACTCTGGCCATATCGCGTGGATCTTTAGCAGCTTCGTTGGTATCTCCACGGGGTGCGAGCTGGTACCTGGTACCGACAAATCTTGTTTTAAATAGAAATAGTACCTAACTCAAGCCACATTAGTTTCAATATTAATTTAAAGTATCAAAATACATAAAAATAACTTGAAACGTAAGAACACCTTGGATAGCCCACTTAGTTGTAAAAAGATATCAAATGTGTCATAACAAGGCCAGAAAGGGTGGTACTGGGTATGGAAATGGAGGTCTTTTTGATATGATGTAGGCAAAACATAGTCAAAACTGGAGACTAACACATTCTTTACAGGTCGACCCTGAAAGTAAGGACATAAATACTATAAATATAGGATAGATGTGCACATTTGTAGTGCAACCAAGAAAGAGATCAAGTCTGAGGTGCACATAAGTGATCTTAGGTGAGATAAAGGAGTTGGGGTGCCTTTTTTGGATCTAAAGGTGTGCTAGAGACGTTTGAGAGGTTTTCTTGGGATTTTCTTGTTCTTAAGGAGCACTATGAAGGTATTAAGGTCTATTATTCTACAATGTGCATTTTCTGGAGGTTGTGATGCTACAATGTGAATTGTCTTGAGGTTGTGATGCTGCAGTCTAGGATCATATTCTAGGAATGATGCTACAAGGCTCGCTGGGGCATGAATACTACATGTGACTAGGGTTTGAAGGATTGTCTATGGAATGGAGCATGTAGGTGAAGTCAAAAGACACTGTGTATGAATATCTTGGATTAGTGTCTACACATATCTTGTTGAGTTGGTTCTTAGGTGAGGGGATTGGTGTCTTCATCATGTTCGTGCTTTCATATATTATAACTATAGGTTGGTGCCTACAGGTGTTGTTGAGTTGGTGCTTAGTTGAGGAGATTGGTGTCTCCAGGGTTGGTGCCTACATCTTGCTGAGTTGGTTCTCAATTAAGGATATTGGTGTCTCTAGTAGGTTGGTTCCTACAATATTTGTAAGAGTAGGTTGGTGCCTAAAAAAATTTATAAAGATAAGTTTTATGGTTTTCTCCCGATTGGGTTTTCATGTTAAAATTTTTGATTTGAGCTTATATGTGATTATTGTTTCTTATCTAATGAATGATTTATGAATGGTTAAATAAAGTAAAATTATCTTATATTGATTCACCTCCATTCTCAATATAAGCATAATTTCAACAGCTTAAGGTTTTATTCAATTATGGAAATTAATTACAACAATAGAAATCATAATTGTTGAAACCTTAAAGCTAGGGTTTGACCCTAAAAGGTAAAATATAACCCTAATATTTCTCTTATTTCACTTTATGATTGATTATAAAGATTATATAATGTATTATAGGTCTGCAGATCTGAAGATTGAGCCACATAATAATGCATAGGCAACATGGGATTAGTGGCTATGAATACAATAGGGGGCTCCTTGAACTGATATTGAGTCCTCCTGAAATCTGCTGGATCCCCAACAAGATCTCCTGCATCCTCAAGAGTGGTTTGTGCCCACTTGGGCCTCTACTATGTCTCCTCAACTTCTTGTACTAACTGTGCATATGCATGTTCTAAATCCTTTGACTCTATATAAAAACTCAGATCTAAAGTAGATTCTAAATGTGTAGACTCATTATATCAAACTGGTGGAAGGAAAAAAGTACCTACATTTGGCTCAGGTAGAGCACGTGAGAGAATTTCCTAAAGCTGAACACTACGCTCAATGATGAGCTATTATGTAGAGGGATATATGAGTCTATATCCCTTCACACCATATGGTTATCCAACAAAGATAAATTTAGTACTTTGAGGATAGATTTATTTCCTCTTTTAAGAGGGAATCCAGGCCCATGCATGTTAGTTGAAGACATGAAATTGGGTGACTTCCGATTTTTTTCCACTCTAAGACTCAAAATGAGTCTTTTCCTTAACAAATATGTGATGGGATCTGTTCCGAATTTGATTGGAATAATTAAGTTCCTCAACCCAAATATTGGGAGGAAATGATCTTACATGCAACATGCAAGAGGCCATCTCTTTAAGAGATCTGTTTTTCTTCTCAACAACCTTGTTATGTTGCAGAGCATATGGTACTATGTGTTGCAACTATATCCCAACCTGAAGACAAAGATTTTGAAAATATCTATTTACATACCCCCCCATTATTTGTATCGAGGGATTTGATCTTTCTCCCTGATTGAGTCTCAACAATTGTTTTGAACTCTTTGAGATTCTCAAAGACCTCAGACTTCTTCCTGACAAAAAATACCCAAGTATAATGTGAGTAATCATCCAAAAATGTAAGCACATACCTTGACTTGTTGATGGACGAATGTGGGAATGTGTTGAAATATTATAACTGCAAATATTATTCTATTTATTATTGAGTTATTATTCATTAGATCAATCCCCTTTTGTGGATTGATCATGTCGGGCATTGTAATTGACCAAATACCCTTTTTTGGATTAGTCAAACCCTAAATATATTATGAAAATTAAGAATTAGGCCCCTCGGATAATTAAAGTGGTTTTAACCACTAAGAATACAAGTCTGCCCTGCCCAGTGAAGAGACACCTTTCCAGCTCCTGCCAGTTTGTATAAATAAAGGAAGCCAGTGCTGAGTTTGATCACTCACTCAACTCACTCATCTAGTGCACAATTTTGAAAGAAGTTGTAGTTGCCAGTTGCCTGAAGAAGGAAGAGAAAGAGGCACATTGATCAATGGAGGATATTATATAGTGTTTGGTTTATTGTCTTGGCATTATATTGGCTATCTATATTAATGAAGTTTTTGCTGGATTTTCTACCCCATGAGGGTTTCCTAGGATAAATGTTGTGTATCTTGTGATTGTGTTTCTCTCAGTGATCCTATCTATGATATGGTTATCTAGTAAATTGAAAATAAACATAATAATATCTTAAACCTTAACATGGTATCAGAGCTAATCTTAAGAGAGAATCTTTCATTAGATAAATACAAACATCACTGTTGTCGTACAAGAAAATTAGGGATTTTTATTGAAGAGGAATTTCAGCCTAAAAATCATCTAGAAAAGTGTGCCCTAGCTTAGGGAACTCTTTGGCACCTTCAACACACTTTTTCAGTGGATAGAACTCTCTAAGAGTGAAACCCTAGTTTTCACTGGTACCAGAAAACCAAGAAACCAGAACCAGTACTAGAAGTACCAGTCCATAATTCCACTTCTCAAGTTTGAAGGGGTAAAATTTGGATTTTCATAAATCTAACTGCACCAGCTTACTCACCTCAGCTCGGCGCATCTAGCCCCTCGATCATAATTTCAAAATTTGAAGTTTGAAAAATTAGGGTTTGCTCATAAAACCCTAAGTTGTAGTTGCAATTTCAGAATCAGTTGCAGTATCAATTGCAATTGCAATATCAATTGAAGTATTAGCTACAGTACCAGTTGCAATCACCCTTGACATTTTTAAGAGTTGGTAATTATTACCGTTGCTACCAGATGGTGCTACCTGCAAATGCTATCATAGGTATGTACTCACATATGTTTAAACTATTAAGCTTTAAAGGGTATTTGCAGGAGAAGGGATCTCTTTCCATAGATCCAGAAGGATCTCAAGATCCAACACATTCAAATGAATAATGCAACCCAGGTTTGATTATTCTGACATGCATCTATTTGATATGAAATTATTTTGATATAGGTTGCATGTTGAAGCTATGACCATCATACAAACCTTTGGTCAAATTTTAAGTCAAAGTATTAGATGGATTAAAGTTGAGATCATAGAGTTTATTCTCTAACCCAACTTTATGTCAAGATATCATATTGTATTAGTACAGAAGACAGGTTGAAGAAATCACTTGTCTTCTTGAGTGAAGGAGACTTGGAATAAAAGCAACACACTCATTCTTGAGGACAAGACTCTAGCTTCCAGGTTTTATTAATTAAGTTGATAAGATTCAAAGTTGCACATGACAAAGTTGATAACTACCCCATTACAAGTAAACACTATAATTGAGGTAGAAGTCTTTGAAAAGTATTATACTTGGTAGCATGTGATCATATCAAGATAAATGCTTAATGTAATCATTTACCATATACAACGAACATCTCCTCTAGGAGAAAATTCTTGTGTTGATTCCAGGTTACCTTCGATGAATATTTGATCACAACACTAGAAGAGTGTTGATCTCATTTTGTATTGTATTTATTACTTTTGATCCTTGTTACAGACAGGTCACAAGAGAAATTTGTAAAGGAGCTACTATGACTATTGTTCATGCTATTGTTTCATTTACTATTATCAAAAGAGTATTATTCTTTCTTGGTGACCTTGTTTTAGGTCACAGGTGATAACCCTAAGGAAGCTATAGTGAAGGTTGCATAAGGAAACAAATTATATGAGACATGAAGCAGACTATGTACATAACCATATACATTCATGTACCAAAGAAGATGAAGAAGAAGCTATCTTTTGAGATCTAGAGTATCTCATATGGAGATAGTAACATCCTCGACCACCCACAGGCTGGGGTACACCACCTTAAAGCCCACCCTTGGACTTCTTTCTCTTACCGATACCTTTTTTTTTAAATTAACAAGGATGCATAAAAGAAAATATCTAACGACATGCACAACAATAACCAACAAGCATGCATATTCTAAAGATTCAATTAAATGATAAAAATACACAGCGGAATACATTCATATACAGGTAAATAATACCATAAAAGAGAGCACTTATATTTCTAAAAGATGACACCAACTGGCTGCAGACCAATGATGTTCCTCCCAACCATAGACATTATTGTTCCAAATCTCAACAACAATGTCACCCTCGAGCCAGGGTTATGAATCCATAAGGATGGTTCCATAGTGTTACTTGGCTTCCAAAGCCAGTCAACACTCAAGATCTCACCGGATTACCTAGTACTCACAACAATCCAAGTACCCAACTCTCTTCTACCTAGCCTGAACCACCCAAGTGAATGGACCTCCACCCTTCTCTGCCACGTAGTCCCTGAGGCAGTCTTTCTCCTTCTAGGGCTCTAGCGTAACTGGTCCAGAATATCAATGTTGGAACTCTCAGGACTCACAACTATGAACAAATATGGACACATGCCAACACATCTAAAAAATGTAGGCCTCAAGTCATGACTGGATTACACCAGCGACCACTACAACCAACAATACCATGTGTTAGCACTAGAAGTCACTCCTGGATTGTGGCAGGAATAAGCCTGATACCCATCAGTTTTATATGTCATGAAAATAAATGGGGGTGTTCAAATGGATACAGACCCAGGAGAATATTGTTTTAACTCAAAAAACTAGAATAGGCATGCATGCACAGGTGAGGTCCTGATCTAACTTTAATCAAGAAGTTGGATTTTAAAAAATGAGTAGAGGGAAGACTTGGTGAGGATAATGAACAAGGCTACCATGGGCATCAGGCCTTCTGGCGACTTGTAGAATAAAATAAGACATTGAAATGCGCTTAACTAGCACAATTACAATAGCTACTTTAACAACTCAAATGGATCTTCCAATTTCGAGCATCACAATTTTGTTGTAACAGCCTGACTGGATCCTCCAATTCAAGGCTATCCATTGTAAGAGGGAGAGTGTAACATAGGAAAACTGATTAAAACTAGTGGAAATGTTGCAGTGATCCAACATACATCATCCTACAACATCACAACCCTCGACTGGATCCTCCAATTCCGAGTGTCTTAATACATTGTTTATAGAGATGGAAAAAAGATGACTTTCATTAAACAGGAAGTCTCAAATACAAATTCATAACCAGGTAAAATAATGATTCATCAAAACTATACAATACGGGAGCCTAGCTCAACCATCGACCATAACAAAATGGAAAAAATTCCTACATATACTTGGAACTGGCTCCATTGCCTGAAACACGATCATGTCACACATTCATGGCCTTGCGTTGATAAGTTCCTCTATCATGTTTCTCATGTAGACGTCAGTTGGAATGCTCATGCAGTCATCTGTCAGATGCAATCCTTGTCAGCCTGGACTGACAGCTTGCCCCTACGTGCTTGTCCCTTTCATGCCTTCTATTTATGGAAGGAGACGATGTCTCACCCTCCACCACCAACTTCAATAACTTCTTCATCGGGATCAGGGGGGCCCAAGTCAAACTTGACACTTGGACAACATGGTTTCCCCTCTTTGTCTGTCTACTGCTTTGTTGGACTTTTGGAGAGGGACTTGGCTGGAGGACGTGGAAGGAGCTAACGAGGCTGAGGCAATGGCACGACCGAAAAGATACTGGGTATGCATGGGCACTTAGGAATTAAAGTCAGAGAGGTGATGTGGCATAGAAGGTGACGTGGGAGCAGAAAGGGAGATTCAGTGGCCGAGCGAGGAGGGGATGACTAGATGATGTGGAGGTGACAAGGAGTACGAGACACATGGTAGGAAGTGAGAGGGTGATGGGCGAAGACGGGGTGGTGATAGTTCAGGAGGACGATGAGTGGAGGACAGATAGGAGGAAAGGGAGGTAGAAGATGAATGGAAGGATGTGACTGGCAGACCGACTTAGTGGGAGACATGTGTCGATGGGAGAGGGAGGCGGTAAGGGGGAATGGTAAGGGAGAGTGGTAAGAAGTATGTCGGAAAGGTGGGGGGGTGGTTAGCGGTCTAACGATGGGGGGGGGTCCAACGTTAGGAGAGAGTGCCACGTTTATGAGGGGCCCACATGGGAAACTATTCATATTGGACCCCCCCCCCCCTCACTAAAGGTAGAATGGTGGGAGGGGTCCGGAATCGATCCTTGGCCGTAGATATGGGTGCATAGATCTTGGCCACCCAGATCTACTTACTGCTTAACCATTATGTCGGACCCCCCCCTCACTAAAGGTAAAATGGTGGGGGGGGGGTCCAAAATCGATCCTTGGTTGTAGATCTGGGCACACATATCTTGGCTGCCCAGATCTACTTACCTCTTAGTGCAATGCGCCCTGATGCCCCAAACTTAGGATAAGTGGGTTTTTAATCCACTTTGTGCCACTTTTCGCCAGAGGGGTCCATTTCTTAGGAAAACAACCACCTTACAACATTATGGGCTAACATTAGGCTCCATGGGGGATGGCTTAGTCCCTGTGAGAAGCCAATAACTCTTTGCAGCTTCGGTGTCATGCTGTTGGGCTATGGAGTCACTTATTAAACTGAAAAACAAACAGGAAAAAAATATTTACAAATATAGAGGAGCCACATATGGCTCAAAAGAAAACCTTCTTCGAAAAATGCCCATTCATAGGGCCATTAAAAAATTCCTCACCCTCCAAATCTTGCAACCTGTAGGTATTATTTGAAAATACTTCAGATATTTTGAAGGGCCCGATCCACAGAGCTTCAAACTTGTTGTGTTTGCCTCTCTCTTTCCTGGGTACGTTCCACTTAAGCACTAGATCTCCGAGTTGGAAATATTCCTTTCTGACCTTCCTGTCAAAGGCCTGCTTGATCTTCTATTGATGCTCAAGTGTTCTATCCATCACCTGCTATCTAGCCTGATATACTTCTACCAATTGATGTATTATTCTAATCATGCTATCTGGCTCCTCTTGGTAGTCCTGAAAGAATTTTGCTACAGGTAAATCCAGCTGAGAAGGAAAAACAACTTCAGTCCCATAAACAAGTTGGAAAGGGGAGATTCCTAGGGACCTCTTTGGTGTCACTCGATCATCCCATGGAGTGAATTTGAGCTTTGAATCCCAGGCCTTCTTGTTGTCCTCTAACAGTCTTTTGATGATCCTTATTATGCTCTTGTTAGAGGAATCTACTAAACCATTTCCCTGGGGATAGTATGGGGTAGAGTGAATCAATCTGATCCCAAATTGGTCACAGAATCAGATCAATGGTTCTACCTTGAAAGATGTTTCATTATTAGTGACAATATTTCTTGGGTAGCCGAATCTTGTGATGATGTCCTCCAGGAATCTAATGATCAATCTATGAGAAGCACTTATGGTGGGGATAGCTTCGATCCACTTAGTAAAGTAATTTGTGGTAGTTAGGATCCACCTGTGCTGACCACTTGAAGTAGGATGAATTTCCCCAATGAAGTCCAACCCCCATTGTTGAAAGGGTCTTGAAGCTACTACAGGATTTAGTGGAAGGTATTTGAGTTGTTTCTTTCCTGAGAATTTTTGGCACTTGATGTAGGCTCTGATATTTCTACAGACATCAGTGAATAAAGTGGGCCAAAAATTCCCATCCCTGAGAATTTTGTAGGTTGTTGTTTTCTAGAAGTGATTCCCTCCACACAGGCTATCGTGAAAGTCCAACATAACCCTTTGGGCCTCCTATGGGTTCAGACATCTCAAAATCACCCCCAGGGGGGTCTTTTCAATATAAAATTTGATTAACAAGGCAATATCTAGTTGCTTTGAGCTTCAGTTCTATTGCCTTGTTCCTCTACAAGCCATCATGGGGGCACAACTCTTGTAGAAAATATATGACATCCTTGTACCAAGGGAATCCTATTAATGGGGGGTCTACCCAAACATTTTCATCAGATAGTTCGACCTGCTGATCTTATGACCATTTTTTGACAAAGTTTACCCCCAAATCTCTACAATTGTCTTTAGCCAACAACTTGGCCAAGCCTTGACCTTTGATCAATTTGGTGGGATTTATCTCCAGTTCAAATTCAAGGATCTCTGCGATCCATCTTCTCCTCCTTCCATCTATGTTTGGCTGAATGAGGACCTCCTTCACAACAACTGAAGGGACATATGCAATGATTTTTGAATGAAAGACATAGACTTTGAAATCTTTGAGAGATTTCACCAAGGCATAATCCTTCTTCTCCATAATGTCATATTTGATCTCTGCATCTCTCAATGCCTGACTGAAGAAAGAAATGGGCTGCTCCAAACCCTCATCATTTTTTTGCAACAAGACAACTGCAACAGTATCAAATGAAGCAAAAGAGAAAATAAGGAAATACTTTGAGTAATCAGGACTGATAGGCATAGGAGATTCAGTCAAGGATTTCTTTATCTGATCAAAGGAATTCCGAGACTCAACAATCCATTTAAATTCATTTCCTTTTCTCAACATGATTGTTATAAGCTTTACCATCTCAACAAAGTTGGAAACAAACCTCCTCAAAAAATTAATTTTTTCGAGGAAATCCTGGACCTCTTTTCTGGATCTTGGGAGTGATAGGGTTTGGATTTCTTCGACTCTACTGGGATCAATCATGACCCCTCCAATTGATACTATGTGGCCCAACAACTTTCCCTCCTTCATGGAAAACATAGACTTCTTGGGATTTAAGGAGAGGCCAAACTTCCTGCACTTCAGGAAAACCCCTTTTAAATGTTCACGGTGCTGTCTATTAGACTTGGAGAAGACTGTGATGTCATCTAGATAGATGACCACGAACTTGTTCCTTTCTCCAATGAAAGCGATATCCATGGCTCGCTGAAAGGTTTCCCCTTCATTCATCAAACCGAAGGGCATTTTGTCATACATGAATGTACCCCAACGAGTGGTGAATGTTGTCTTTTCTCTGTCCTCTGGCAAGACAAAAATCTTATTGTAGCCAGAGAAGCCATCAATCATGGAAATCTTGGATGCTCCTATTACCCTTTGCAATATATGCTCCATCTTAGGCAATGGGTAATTATCCTTCTTTGAGCTTCTGTTCAGGTTTTTGAAATCAACACAAAGTATGATTTCCTCACTCTTTTTCCTCACTGGGACCAAGTTGGCCACCCACTTTGAATACCTCAAAGGGATAATGATATAGGAATCCAACAACTTCTTTACCTCTTTCTCCATGATAGGCATCAACATAGTATTGATATGTCTTATCTTCTGCCTAAATGGTTTGGCCTCTTCTTTCTGTGGGATCTTATGTTCAATGGCAACTGTGTCATATGTTATGAGATCTTAGTATGTCCATGCGAATACATCAGCAAACTACTTTAAAATCTCAACATATCTAGCCCTCTGCTCTCTCATCAGGCTGCTTGACAATTTGATGAACTTAGGATCTTTCTCTGTACCAATATTGCATTCAGATTTGTCAGCATCATTGATAGGCTTCTTAGCTTTTACCAGCACATCATTATTGTCAAAGATCCTCTCCAGAGGGACCAGTCCCTTTGGAATGTGATTTCTTGGTAACAACACAATGTAATGATTAGCAATTCTCTTTAAAAATACATCGGTATGTGAGTTACTTTCAGGTTCATGATCCTGGTCTATTTGTAATGCAGAAAATTCATCAATTGTTTCGAGGAATATTTTGATCTCAAGATCATCCTCAAATACCTTACAATGTTTGACATTGTATGGTATAGAGGGTCTGTATTTCACTTCTATATCATACCTAAGATTGGGTGGCAGAGGAACTTTGAAACTAATTGTTGACATAGCCAAAGAATCAGCCACTGTATTCTCCTCTCTAGGAATGAATGAAATATTGAAAGCCAGAAAAAATCTATATATCAAATCCCACACTTCATTCCTATAAGATCTCAACCTCAGATGCTTAGCTTGGTAAATATTTTTGACTTTCTTTACAACCAACTCGGCATCTCCAAACACAGACACTTCTTTGATTCCCATGTCCTTTTCATCCCTCAAACCCAACACAAGGGCTTCATACTCTACCACATTATTGGTAGTCTCAAATTCTAATTTGCAAGACAGAGCTATGGCCTCTTGGGCTGGTGAGATAAACACCATTCTAGAACCTGCACCTTCCTTGGAGGAGGATCCATCAATTTTTTTTTTGCAAACAAAGGTGGTGGGGGAAAATCCATGAGAGGCAGTAGGATGCTTTCTAAGTTTTAGAGGAGACTCGGGAGCATCAGTGAGTTGTAGTAAACTGGACCCCAATTTGGTGTCAAGGGAAATATAGGATGGTTGGTGGGGTTGGTTTCATCACTAATGATATAAGCCAATTGGGCTTCTCTGTACAACCTTCTATGTTCCGCCCCAAACACTGGAATAGTAGCATAGGTGAGGTCCATTTGCAGGGTTCCCCAAAGTATTTTTATCCAATATCTTGACAACAACATGCCAAACTTGGGGGGAACATCAGCCACTACAATGTCCATGACCACACTCTTCATGGGAAGCTGGAACAAAGTCACTACCATATCTTTGATGACTCCTCTACATTGGAATTTTCTAGAATCAAAAGAATACAAGTCATGGTAAGGTTTTGTGATCTCTATCCCAAGTTATTCCATGACAGTTTTAGGCATGAGATTATGGGAGGCCCCTGAATCCATCAAACAATTATGCAACACCTCGTCATGTATGTTCAGGGATGTGTAGAAGGGAGGGGATGAATCATATCTGTCTTCCACCATAGGACCTATGGATACTATAGTCTTTTCATATTGGAAGTTGATTAAGTCTATGGGATAATATGAGGGTTCAAACTACAATAGATTGGAGAAGCTCTTTTTGAAATCTTCATGTTTGACTAGTTCAGAGAGGGGTACAGGGATTTGATTTTCTGAATTTCATGCTCAGAATTAAAATAGGAGGGGGGCTTTGGGATTTCTTTTACTTCAGGAATAGGGGCTTTGACCACTAGAGGAGGGGTCTATGTCTTCTTATATTTGTCATTGTCTACCATATCTTTGGCAGTCTTCTCTACTCTGGTAGGCTTCTCAGGAACATCAGGCGTTCCCATCTTCTTCTTGGATATGAAGTTGTATCTATTTTGGCTATTGCTAGCCTTGTATCCCTTGCTCATCTCATTGAGATGACTGTTCATGAGGGACTCCTCCTATGATGATTGAGTCAAATGAGGAAAAGGGGGGGGGGG
>JASDQU010103605.1:301288-319356 GCA_032191745.1 Picea mariana
GGGGGGGGGGGTCTGACATCAGGAGAGAGTGCCACGTTTGTGAGGGGCCCACGTGAGAAACCACTCATATCGGACCCCCCCTCGCTAAAGGTAGAATGGCGGGGGGAGGGGTCTGGAATCGATCCTTAGCCATAGATTTGGGTGTGCAGATCTTGGCTGCCCATATATGCTTACTGATTAACCATCATCTCGGAGCCCCTCCCCCCTTTCGCTAAAGGTAGAATGGTGGGGGGGGGTCCGAAATCGATCCTTGGCCGTAGATCTGGGCGTGTAGATCTTGACCACACAGATATGCTTACCTCTTAGCGCAATGTGCCCTAACGCCCCAAACTTAGGATAAGTGGTTTTTTAATCCACTTTGTGCCATTTTTTTCCAGAGGGATCCATTTCTTAGGAAAACAACCACCTTACAAAATTATGTGCTAACACCATGGCTACTCTTCAGCAGTTTGTTTCCCTTTCCCAAGACAAGACGTAGATGAGGATGGATCAATGAGTGATAGGTAATGACGGTGGGAATGAAAGAGTGAGCAAGTGAATGAATGCATGAACTAGTGAGAAAGTTAATGAACTCATAAGAGAATGAAGGAGATAACTAGAAAATGAGCGAACGAGCAATCAACCAACCCCCCAATAGACTAGGGGCAGGTTTAAGTATTTTGTGGGAAATCAAGAACCTCCTGGCCTCCCCCTAGAATCTCACATAACTGATCCACTGCCTTAGACAAAAGGGTAATTAAAATAGGAAATAACATTTATCCCCTCAAGCCCCCTCTCTTGTGGAATCATAGCCCCCTATAACTCTAGTCCTTATCCGTCTAGCATCCAACGATGTGTGTATTATTAATAATGATCAAAACATTACATTTCTTAGGCACACTAACATCTTTTAATTGTTTGGGCCCTCTGGCCTCTTGATAATTAAAAAAATAAATTATTTAATATGGGGGTCAAAACCTTGGGTGTTACATCCCCTCCCCCTTATTTTGGCACTGTCCTCAGTGCATATACAAAATATAGATCGAAATATCAAAATTTATTCAAAACGCTTCAGGTACTCTACCCGAATGGCATCTTCATGCTCCCAGGTAGAATATTTAGGATTGTAGCAGGTCCACTGAACTTTTACCATCTCTATAACCCGATTCCAGAGCATTTTGACCTTTTTTTCCAATACGCACACTGGCTGGACCTAAAAGTATCCCTCTGTCTCTACCTAAATCATATGCCAATCAATAACATGGTTAAGATCATGTACATATTTCTTTAGTAAAGAGACATGAAATACATTATGCACATTCCTGGAAGCAGGAAATGCAAGCATGTATGCAACTGGCCCTATTCTGTCTAGTATTTCAAATGGACCATAGAACCTGGCTGCCATCTTTATACAAATACCCAATTTCAAAGAGCTTTTCTTGGAATTCACTTTCATAAGTACATGCTCTCCTACTTTAAATTCTCTAGTTGTCATGTTCTTATCTGCATAAAATTTCTCTTTATCCCGAGCTACCTTTAAATTAAGCTTGATCTTAACCATCTGGTCTTCCATATCCTTGAGAAACTATGGCTCAAGTACCACTCTATCTACTGGGTTGTCCTAGCTCACCAGAGAATTGCATTTCCTACCATACAAGACTTCAAATGGGCTCATTCTAAATCAAGCTTGATACCCATTATTATATGCAAACTCAACCAAGTGCAAGTAATCTTCCCACTTAGATGGCTTATCCATCACATACATTCTCAACATATCTTCAATTACTCGATTGAACTTCTTTATTTTCCCATCTGACTATGGATGGTATGATGTGATAAACTTTATATTTGTACCAAATCATTTAAACAATCCCTTCCATAAATTGGAGGTAAAATTTGTATCTATGTCTGAGATAATTGTCCTAGGTATCCCTTGCAACCTAGCAATCTCTCTCATGTAAATTTCTGCAATATTATCCGCTGTGTGGGTTGTTTTTATAGGAACAAAATGAGAATCCTTTGTTAATTTGTCAACCACTACCATGATTGAACCATGTTGTCTTGTTGTCCTGGGTAATTTAGTTATGAAATCAATGGTTATCACTTCCCATTTCTTCTCTGGGATTGGTAATGGCTGCAACAAACCCATTGGGTGACTATGATTGTCCTTTGCCTTCTAAAATTCCATACATTGCGCTATGTAATCAACAACATCCTTTTTCATTCTTGGTCAAAATAATTGGCTTCTTACTGTTGTAATAGTTTTCTAGTAACCGGGATATACGACATAAGGAACATCATGCATTTCCTTCAATATCAAATTCCTCAGTTCTTCGGAACTAGGAACATAGATTCTATTCTTATGCATAAGTACTCCATATTGCTTTACCTCATACCCATTTATTTATGTTGTACATCTCCTTTTTGTAATATTTCCTTTACCTTTAGGTAATGATGATCTATAGCAAGATCATCTAAAATTCTTCTCTTCAATTCTGACTGATGCATACTGACAACAGTATCATGCATGAGATGCACTTTTCTACTAAGTGCCTCGACAAATTTATTCTCTTTTCCTTTTATATGCTTGATATTGAAGTCATATTCACTTAAAAATTCCATCCATATTGTTTTCCTGGCATTCAAGGTTGGTTGTTCAAGCAGATACTTCAGGCCAATGTGATCTGTTCTTAATTCAAATCTCTTCCCCATGAGGTAATGCCTCCACATCTTCAAGTTGTCAAGTCATGTGTGGCCTAGTTCCTCTCATGTTCCTTAAGATTTCTGGACTCGTAACCAATGACATGTCCATTTTGCGTGAGGACCCCCCTAAGTCCTTCCTTACATGCATTTGTATATACCACAAAAATTTCATTTGGGTCAACAATCTTTAACACAGGTTCACTAGTAAGTAATTCCTTCAATAGATTAAAATTATCTTCACACTTAGGTTTCCATTCAAATTTAGTTCCCTTCTTTTCAAAATAAGTGATGGGATGAGCAATCTTAGAGAACCCTACTATGAACCTTCTGTAGTAACTAGCTAATCCCATAAAAGATCTAACTTCTGACACATTTCTGGGCATTGGCCATCCTCTAATGGCTTGAATCTTCTCTGGATCTACTGCTATGCCCTGCTCTGAAATAATGTGTCCCAAGTAATGGATCTTCTTTTGATAAAAATAACACTTACTCAGCTTGGCATACAACTTATGTTCTCTCAGCACTTGCAATATCAGTCTTAAGTGTTGTTCATTCTCCTCTTCAGACTTAGAATAAACAAGTATGTAATACAAGAACACTATGACAAACTTATCCAAATAGTTTATGAATATTCCATTCATTAAGCACATAAAGACAACTGGTGCATTGGTCAGTCCAAATGGCACCACTAGAAATTCATAATGCCCATACCTAGTCCTAAAGTTTGTCTTATGAATGTTTTCTTCCTTGATTCTTACCTGATGGTATCCCGACCTCAAGTCAATCTTTGAAAATATCTTTTCTCCTCTTAGATGATCAAAGAGGTCATCAATTCTAGGTAGAGGATACTTGTTCTTTATAGTATACGTATTAAGTTGTCAAAAGTCAATACATAGCCTCAAGGTTCCATACTTCTTTTTGACAAAGAGTACGGGTTCTCCCTAAGGTGAAACACTTGGATGTATGTACCCTTTCTTCAAAAATTCCTCCAACTGCATTTGCAATTCTTTTAACTATGGTGTGCTCATTCTGTAGGGTGTTTATGACACCAGGGCAGCTCCTGGCACTAAATCAATAGAGAAATGTATCTCCCTTTTTGGTGGCAACCCTGGTATTTATTGGAATACATCATCAAATTCTTGTAGTATCAAGAAATATTCAAGGCTTGGCCGCTTTGTATTTTCTATCTCCTCCACATGGGCTACATACAATTGAAATCCTTTCCTAAAACATCTCTTCAACTGTAAGGATGAAATATCCCTTATAGAGATAGGTCTTGGAACTCCTTTCAGAGTGGTTTGTTTTCCATCTCCATCAAGACATGTAAATGCCTTTCGATGACAATCTAGGATAACATGATGCTTGTCTAGCCAATCCATTCCAATTAGAATATCATAAGACCCCAATTGTATGATATTTAGATCAGCATTTGTATTCACACCATTAATACTTATGGAACTTCCTCTGACCATGTCATGGATTCTCCTTTTGGTTCCAGTGGCTAGTTGAACCAAACTTGAGTTTCCAAGCTTACTTTTCTCCAAATGTAATCTATCTACTATTTTAGGGTCAATGTAACAATGACTTGCTCCTGAATAATTTAAAATAACAACGAGCTGATTTATAATCTTACCTTCCACCTCGATCATATTGGACTGGTACTCTTCTTGTCAATCATCTAAATCTGCATAGATTCTTCCCATATCTTTGACTATTGTAGCCTCTTGGAAGTTGTGCATAGTCTTCACTCTATCCTTTATGTGTGGGAAATCCTTGTACAGGTGATATTCTTTGCATCCCCAACATTGGATAGGCGGTATTCCCATTTTTCCCAAGGGTTCTTCTTTCCTGGATTCACCCTTAGCACACTGATCTTGATGATTTCTATTAGACTCATTCCTATTGAAGGGAATTTTGAATCCTTTCCTCCTCTGATCAGACTTCTCCTTCTTCTTATCCTTCCAAGATTTCTATAGGGATTCTCTACCCTAGCCTTTCTCATACATGTATTTAGCCTTCCTGATGGCCTCAGTCAAGGTCTTGGGCTCATCATACCTAATATTTTCTTTATAAAAGGTTGGAATTCCACTCACAAACCTATGTATATTTACCTTTTCATCGTTTATAAACCCAACATATTTTAACAATCCCAAGAGCTTCTTCTCATATTCTGCCATAGTCATGCTTTCGAGCCTGAGTTCAAAGAACTCCTGCATTTTATTTTCATAGAAATGATCTGAGAGGTACTCCGTCTAGAAGTTCTTCTTGAACTTATTCCAAGTGATGTTATCCTCGTTAATATGCTCAACTTGCTTGAATTGATCCCACCACACTGCATCTTTCCCATGTAAATGGTAGGTGGCAATTTGGGCTTCTAGATTTGATGAATAGTTATGCAATTGAAAATATCTCTTGAGTCCAAGCAACCATGCTTCAACGTCGTCCTCCCTTTCTCTTTCACCATCAAAGGATGGTGTCTTGAGCTTCCTCAACTCTCCTTGCAAACTTTCCACCTCTTGTCTCCTTCTTTGGTGCCTAACAGGAGACACCTCTAGGGCTTCTTACATAGTCTTCTGATGCATAAAAATTTCTTGTTGAGTAAGGAGGTGAATGGTGTCTATGATTTCTACTAGAACTCCTTGAATGACCAGCTCTTCCATGATCATCTCTTCTTTCATGACACCTGCCTTCTTCCTCTTGCTTCGATCCATTCTTGGCTTGACTTTGCAGCTAATTTAAGCTCCGCAACACTCAAGAATTTATCTGAATTTTCTCCCTCATTATCCTCTCATTGTCTGCATTGTAGCTCTGCACTTCTATTTTCAATATTCTTATAGCTTATAGCAATGTTTATTTCTCCCCTTGGCCCTTGAGTCCGTTAGATTCTGTCTTCACATTGCCAATTATAGTATTTTGGACTTCGACCTCCTTATCATGGTTGGAGGCTCCCTCGCCTTCTTCCATTTCTTCAATACGCATTCTGAGGATCCCTCATTATCATGTGTTTAAGCCCCTTAATTCCAAAAAATTTGCAAGCGACCATTTTGTTAGAATTAAGCATATGATAAACAAAATTTGCCAAACCATGTTACAGGTCCCTTTTCTTCTCAATTCATGAAGAAAATATATGTATCAATATGCACCATATAACACTTCCATGTTATCCCTTGGTCAATACATAATTTAATTCTACACAGGCACTCCCTTCAAACCACTTCCCCAAGTGACCATGGCTTGAAACCGCGGCCAAATCCTTCCTGACGCTTTATGTGTTATAAATTACTATATCGGAGATTGTTTGGTTGAAAATCGATTGAGGGTTGAGATTGACGGTCAACAATAATTGTGGGCTGACAACGTGCTCGTTATTTATCAGAGATCTATGTCCCTGAAATATGAAAATTGATCACCCAAATATCCTTTAAATTGTGGTCGTTGATCCCTTATCCCGACAAGATCAACGATGATGGAAAATAGTGGGATGCAAACTAGCATGTCTGCTAATTTTTCCTCCTCTCCCCACAATGGTCCCGAACGTCAATTTTTCATTCACAGATCGACAACTAAACATGGGTCCTGCTTCGTTAGATCCCTGTTCCAATATCACACTGATAGGAGCTAGCTCCTTCCTTGCCTATGACCTTGGGTTGTGACCTAGGGATTACCCTTCTAGGCACTTTGCAACTTCTGAACCTTTATCCAAGACTAGATCAATGGTCCTTGTCCTCATTCATGATCAACAATCGACATCCACTTTGAGACTCTACGCTTTGGAAGTTCATCACTTTCGACCTCTGCTTTCCCCTAGAGTACTCTGTGCCTGAAGTTCTAGATCAGGCGCTACGCGTCCACCTCAAATCAACGGTTCTAGTCCACTTCAAGACTTCGGCCTTCGGAAGTCTCCACTTCCCCTACTTGCTTCCTCCCATAATTATTTCACCTGGAGTTCACGATATGTCGAGGTGTGTCCTCCCACAAATCGACGACTATGAATTGCTTCAAATATTCAGGAGTTTCAAACTCTCCGCCTTCACTTTCTCCCGTAGTGCTTTCACCCGAAGTCAACGATTTGTCGACGCATGTCTCTCACAATCAATGGTTGTGAATATCTTCGACTCTTTGAACTTTGGGAGTTTCAAACTCTCTGCTTTCACTTTCTCCTGGAGTGCTTTCACCTGAAGTCGACGATTCGTTGACGTGTGTCTCTCACACATCAACGATTGTGAATCATTTCGACTCTTCAGGCATCGTGAGTTTCAAACTCTTCGCCTTCACTTTCTCCTTGAGTTCTTTCACCCGAAGTCAACGATCCATCGACGTGTGTCTCTCACAAATGAACAGTTGTGAATCACTTTAGTTCTTCGAGCTTCGAGAGTTTCAAACTCTCTGCCTTCACTTTCTCCCAGAGTTTCAGTCCTCCAAACCTCTAGGAGATCTACATCTCACATTCGTTCGCATGCAGATAAGATGACTGAGACTTAAACCTACTCAACCTTTTTATTCACCTTCATCGAAAACCCTTCTTCACCTTCCCTCTGATCCAACAATCCCAGATCTCTCTTGATCCCACAATGGAGATCGCTCCTGAATTCGAAAGGGACGATCATGATCCTTCGATCCCTTACAAAGGATCTCTGGAATTCTAGCTCCTATGTAGATTCTGCAATGCCATCCCTCCTGATATTTTTAACTTCAAGGTCATAATTCGATCTCAACCATGAGACTCAGACCAAAAAACCCGATCCATATTGGCTCGTTGTTTCAACCATAAGATTTGATACCAATCTATAACGTCCTCGACCACCCACAGGTTAGGGTATGCCACCTTCAAGCCCACCCTTGGAATTCTTTCTCTTACAGATACCTTTTTTTTTTAATTAATAAGGATGAATAAAATAAAATATATAATGACATGCACAATAATAACTAGCAAACATGCATATTCTAAAGATTCAATTAAACAATAAATAAATACACAGTGGAATACATTCATATACAGGTAAATAATACCATAACAGAGAGCACTTATCTTTATAAAAGATGACACCAACTAGCTACAGACCAAGGACGTTCCACCCAACTGTAGACACTATTGTTCCAAATCTCAACAACAATGTCACCCCCAAGCTAGGGCTATGAATCCACAAGGACAATTCCAAAGTGTTACTTGTCTTCTCAAACCAGTCAGCACTTAAGCTCTCACAGGCTTTCCCAGTACTCACAGCAATCCAAGTACCCAACTCTCTTCTACCCATCTTGCACCACCCAAGAGAATGGACCTCCACTCTTCTATGCCATGCAGTCCCTTAGGCAGTCCTTCTCCTTCCAGGTCTCCAATGCAACTGGTCCAAAATCTCAATGTTGGAACTCTCAAGACTCCCATATGTGAACAAATATGGAAACATGACAAGGCATCTCATACATGCAGGTCTCAAGTCATGGTTGGATTACACCAACGACCACTACAAATAACAATTCCATGGATACTCTTCAGCAGTTTGTTTCCCTTTCTCAAGACAATATGTGTATGAGTATGGATCAATGAGTGATAGGTAAGGACGAGGTGAATGAACGATTGAGAAAGTGAATGAACGCATGAACCAATGATCAAGTGAATGAACACATAAGAGAATGAAGGAGTGAACGAGCAATTTGACAACCCCCCAACAGACCAGGGGCAAGTTTAAGTATTTCGTGGGGAATTAAGAACCTTCTATCCTCCCCCAAGAAGCTTACGTAACTTATCCAATCCCTTATACAAAAGGGTAATTAAAATATGAAATAAAATTTATCCCCTCAAGCGCTCTCTTGTGGAATCATAGCCACCTATAACTCTAGTCCTTGTTCATCTAGCAGCCTACAATGTGTGTATTATTAATAATGATCAAAACATTACATTTCTTAGGCACACTGACCTCTTTTAATTTTTTTTCCCTCTGGCCTTTTGAAAATTAACAAAATACATTATTTAATATGGGGCTCAAAACCTAGGGTACAACGATTGATTGTGAGGAGTAGAAGGCTCCAAATATGACCAAACATTATAAAAATAATTCACAGTAGACTTGCTCAAAAAATAATGAAGCCACCTTGACAGGAAGCAAAATTAAATTGAAGTTTGACTCAACTTTTCATATTTAGACTTGGTATTCAACACCAAGTATACCCCATAAGAGATGATGAAGTCCTTGTAGACTCATAAGAAATCGAGAGTAATCCTAATCTCAGAAAGGATCAAATGAAGAGACAACTTCCAGGACTGGGAGATAGATGCCATGAGAATAACTAGATCATAGATTCAGAGACTCCTAGGAGATATGAAATCCCCTAAAATATTACCTTGTTTTAGTGACAGAGAAGGAATCTAGTCAGAAAGACTAGGATATGGATTCTTTCATGAGACTAGAAGAGAATTCAGTATTGACTTCCAAGATTGATCTATATGGATCAAGCATGTTGCAAATGTACAAATCTTGGTGTGTGTCCATAGGATTCTCCCAGCAAGAGGGAGAAGACTAGGACGAGACACTTACTCCAGTAATTAAAGAAATAGTTCTAGTATTCATGAAGACAACCATAACAACCATGATTCATATATAGTATGAGATGTAGGGGGAGCAATCCACATATTTAAAATTGAGTGGAAGTTGGTGCATTACATTAGTTGGGTCACGGAGACATGACTGCGATAAAAGATAGAGTTACCTCCATGAAAGAAGAAGAGTTACCTTCAATATCAGTTATTGAGCCACTCTCAGTTTCAGATGAAGTTGTTTTCATGATAAAATAAGAGACATTACTCAAATATTTTAGCAACCACAGTGAGGATGAAGTAGTCATTCTCAGCCTCAGAGAAGCTATAGGTGCAGAGTCCCAGTTCCAGAAGGAACAATTGCAGAAAGAGGAGAGGACATACTCTCAGAAAGTGAGACAGATAGTGCTTTACAGAGAGCACATAGAGATAGCACATGATTGTGCATATGGAGTTGCATCTGAGCAAGTGTACCAAATTGGTACAATATAATGTGAAAATTTGGTTTGAATTCAAAGACAGAAAGACTTAGGTCTGCAAGTTGAAGAAGGATTTGTACAGGTTGAAGTAAGCTCCTAGAGCTTGATATGGAAGAATAGATAGTTTTGTGAAGAGCTTGGGCCTTACCAAGAGTAAAGTTGATTCTAACCTTTATCTCAAGGTTATGAATGATGAGCTAGTGATGTTACTACTACATGTAGATGATGTATTCTTGACAAGATGAAGAAATATCATAACAGATTGTAGAAGAAGTTCGCTAAAATTTTTGATGAAATACCTAATGCTTTATATCTAAGGTCTTGAAGTTTCGTAGAGCTTAGAGGAGATCTCCCTTAAACAAGGGAAGTATGCAGTTGAAATACTCAAGAGATTTGATATGTTGGAGTGCAAATCCATGAATACACCCATGGAAACAAAGTTGAGTCTCCTGGTTGACACTTCGTCAAAACTGATTGATGCTACGATGTATAGACAGATCATTGGATCGTTGATGTATTTGACGAACACGAGGCCAAATATATTCTTTTTTGTGAACACCTTGAGTCAATATTTGGTAGAGCCCAGACGTGTTCACCTAGTTGTTGCAAAACATGTGATGAGGTACCTTAAGGGTACATTAGAATTTGGTCTCAGTTATAATGGAGATCGTGACTTCAGACCGAGTGGTTATACCGAATCAGATTGGGATGGAAGTGTCTCTGATAGAAAGAGCACTTCATGATGTTGTTTTAGTCTGGGGTCAGCCATGATCTCATGGAAGAGTAGGAAGCAATCGAGCATTTCTCTCAGCATGACAGAATCATAATACATTGTGGCATGTTCCACCAGTTGTGAATCCATATGTCTTTGGATGTTGTTGACAGATCTATTTGATCTGGAGATGTAAGCCACTGTGATCCTATGTGATAACCATAGTTGTATAAAAATGATGTGTTCCATGATGAGTCAAAGAACATAGATATCCAGTATCACCTCATTCATGATATGATGCAGAGAGGAGATATAAATCTCCAATATGTTGGCATAGATGAACAGGTTGCAAATGTGTTGACCAATCCTCTATCTCGTGTAAAGTTTGAGCACTTTTGAGACAAGCTTGGTATAGTCCGAAAGGACCTCCCTTGAAAGGGGGAGTAGTTTCAATGATACAATAGTATCCTGGCCAATAGTGATAGCTCCATTAGAATTTTATATCCTAAGGAATATTTTGATTCTTGGGAAGATCCTTTGGATCTGTCAGAGTACCACAAGATGTTGATGTCATCCTTGTGCTAAATATTTCCAGCTTTGTGTTGATGTCGTTATGATGTCAGCCTAATGCTTAATATTTCTAGCTTCGTGATGATGTTGTTGTGATGCCAACCTAGTGCTGGAGATTTCCATCTTCTTGCTGATGTTGTTGTGATGCCAATCTCATGCTGAATATTTCTAGCCTCGTATTGGTGTTGTTGTGATTCCAGCATCATGCTGAAGATTTCCAGCTTCGTGCTGATGTTGTTTTGATTCCATCCTAATTCTGAATATTTCCAGCTTCATGTTGATGTTGTTGTGATGTCAACCTAGTGCTGAATATTTCCAGCTTCATGCTAATGTTGTTGTGATGCCAGCCTCATGCTGAATATTTCCAACCTCATGAAGATGTTTTTGTGATGCCAGCCTTGTGCTGATGTTGATGAGATGCCAGCTTCGTGCTGAAGATTTCTATCCTAGTGTTGATGTAGATGATGCTCCATCCTTCATGTTGTGATGATGTTGTTGTTGATTATGCTCCATCCTTCGTGGTTGTCAAGTTGTTGTTGTTGATGAAACTCCAACCTTTATGATGTGATATTGTTGTTGTTGATGTTGTATCAACCTTGTGTTGTTATTGATGATGATGTATTAGTGTTATACTAATCCATGTTGATGCAAATGATGATAATGCCATTCCAACTCCATGTTGTGAATGATGATATTTATGATGAGAAAAACTTTCGATGATTTATAGATATGCCAGTCAGTGTTCCAGATGTTGTTGATGTTGTTTCCCTCTCTCTCTCCTGATGATGTTGTAGAATACCCTTCTTGTTAAGGGGGAGTGTTGAAATATTGTAAATCTAAAGAGTATTCTATTTATTATTGAGTTATTTTTCATTAGCTCAATCCCCTTTTGTGGATTGATCATGTCGAGCATTGTAATTGACCAAACACCCTTTTGTGGATTGGTCAAACCCTAAATATATTATGCAAATTGAGAAGTTGGGCCCCAGGATAATTAAAGCGGTTTTAACCACTAAGAAGACAAGTCGGCCCTGTCTGGTGAGGAGACACTCACTCAACTCACTCATCTAGTGCACAAGTTTGAAGGAAGTTGCAGTTGCTGGAAGAAGGAAGAGAGAGAGAGGTGCATTGCTCACTGGAGGATATTCTCTAGTGTTTGGTTTATTCCTGACATTGTATTGGCTATCTATATTAAGGAAATATTTGTTGGGTTTTCTCCCACATGAGGGTTTCCAAGGATAAATGCTGTGTATCTTGTGATTGTGTTTCTCTCAATGATCCTATCTATGTTATGGTTATCTAGTAAATTGAAACGAAACCTAATAATATGTTAAACCTTAACATAATGGACCCATGAGATCAATGTGGATCATATCTAATGGAGAGGAGGCCCTATAAGCCTTCCCCTTGTTGAACTTATCTTGAGGGTACTTTCCAAGGACGCATCCTTCAAAAACCCCTTTGGAAAAGTGGATATCAGCTAATCCAGTGACCATCCCTTTATTGCTAAGTTGTTGTATGTACGAAATCTCTTGTTCCATAGTCTACTACTGTCATCAACATGTATAAGTAGTACAGAGGAATCAGGTTTGATAAAATTAGAAAACGTCTGCAATTGAGATTGATGATTTACCTCACCGACAACAATCCTAGAGTTGTCTTGCATGTCGAATATGGACACAGAGTCTGGTGTGAACTCCACATTTTTTCCTAATCCTGAGTGTGTAATCTAATACACCGAGAGAAAAATCACAAAAATTTGAGGAACATGGAGAACGTTCTCAAAAATTCCATGATATAGTTCTAATATCCCTTTTCCAGTGATCTCGATTGGAGATTCATCCCCCATGAGGATAGGTGGACAATTGCATGTAGTAAAAGAATATAAGATAACCCGTGTGGAAACCATATGGTGGGATGCGCTTGAATCCATGATCCAAGCATCAAGTGAAAAGTAAAAAAGAAATAATGCATGATGATTACCTTTCAGAGCATGATATGATGGCTTCTTCTTGGCACCTTCAAGAATTTTATCCCCGGGGTTGTCCTTTTGAATAATTTAAGTCATAAGGTCTATTTTCTTCTTCATGCATGTGGATTCTGGATGGAATCCTCAATTGTAGTAGGTACACTTATGTCCTTTCTTCCCTTTTCTACTTTTGTATCTTGAGGAGTCATTGACAGGCTTGGAGTACCCTTCCTTTTTTGTTTTTAATTTGCCTCTTATTTGCCTTTATTTTTGGATTTATGATGTTGAGAATTGATGCCATCATGTGAAGGAAGTGCATGCACTTTGGATTTTTTTATTACACCCATATTGATGAGTTTTTCTTTCTCTTGAATCAAGGCCTCAATGAAGGTCCCCAAAGAGGGCATAGTCCAGGATTCTCCAATGGTCAACCTATGAGTGTGGAAAGTAGTAACAAAAATTGAATAATCCAGACCAATTTTTGACAAAATGGTGAAAACCATTCACTTTTCCTCATTTGATTTATCAACTCCACAAGCCTTGAGTTGCAACAACAAATCCTTGTACTTTGTGAAGAAATATTGGGTGTTTTCAAATATAAATGTAAGGGATTCCACCTCGGACGCGTGGCCTATCATCTCATATTTTTTTTTCCAAAGAGTCCTTCCATGGTGGTCCATATCATGTTTGGAGTTTTGCAATAAGATACATGAAACAACAATTCAAGGGATACATGCATGCATAGGGATTTGTAAGGCTCATCCATTCCATTGAGATATTCATATTTTTCAATGGATGATGTGGGTTTTTGTTTCCATAGCCATGGTTAACCTATAAAATATTATACCTCAAAGAAAATTCTCCATATTTTTGTTCCATTCAAAGTAGTTGTACGGTGTTAGCATGAAAGACGACGTAGATTTCATTCTTCATGAGTTCTTCAATCTTCAGTACCTACAAATAAAAAATGTTGGTTCATCTTATTCCTAATGGCCTGTGGGATCCAATACCATGTATAATGTCATGAGTACCTACAAAAGAGATCTATCTAGCATAAGAACGAACACAACTTGCAAAAGCGAGAATATGAGAGAAAAATTGGAGAGAAAAGAATACAAATGTATTAACCAAATGAATGAATGATAATTTACACATGATATACTCAATATAGCTCAACTAATGCACACTGGAAGAGAAGCCCATGCACCATAGTTATGGTTTGGAGAGATATAGACACACATGAAGTTACTAGAGTTAACTGCCACCTAGTCCTAGTTAACTAGTCATGCAATCTTCAGTTAACTAAGTCAAACATGTGGAAGTGAGAGAAGCACATACAACTATTGGTGATAAAAATGAGGTTTTCATGCATGACTGACTTCCACTAGTCTAACTAAGTGTAATTGGATTTAAACTGAAGAGAATATTCTCCTAGAATTTAGGAGAGGTTCCTAAAAATAGGAGACTCTCAATAATGACTAATAAACATAGGAAAACTAGGAAAAAAATATCCTAGGTGTGTGTAATATATCCAACACCAATTGCATGATTATATTTGATATTTAAGGCATATATTTTATGAAAATTATGCCACTCAATAATGACATTCAATTCATAAGAGTGATGGTAGATGTGGCAGTGGGGAAATAAATTTCATCGGGAACAATAAAAACGTATCTAGGTGTATGGAAAATGCTTAAGTATGGAGGTGTAAAGTGAGGGATGGAAAGTGCATTTTGGTGATTTTGGAAATGTGGGATGTAGGATGAATAAAATGGAAGGGGATATATGAGAGAAAATCCTACATCCACAATCAAGAAATATACTACGTATCAAAACAATCAATTATGTGGGTTGTGGAAATATGCATATCATTTTGGAGCATGTAGAAATGTAGGATGTGGGGTATGTAATGGGATGAAAAGTAGGAATGAAGGAAGGAATCCTGAATCCACAATCAAGGAATTTGGTAAGTATTGATAGAGGGTCATTATGAATGACATGAAAATGGGAAGTGATTTTTGAGGGTTGATGGTTTGTGGGATTGCAGAGTATTGAAAATGGAAAAAAATACTAAGTATGGGACTTGCAGACTTGCATACTTGGTGGTTATATCACCGCAACCCACATTTTTGGAAAAAGGAGTAAGTTTATAAGAAGTTAAAAATTACTAACTATAGACCAAATCATGAAAAGGATGTGAACATTGATCAACATTAGCTTATATGGGAATACAAATAACCTTTCAAAAAGGTATCAAAAGTGAACAAAGATTCAGAGAAAATAGGTAAATTTTGTATGTTTAGGTACTTGGTGCTAGATTTTGGAAGATAAATAGTTAGAGTGGTCTTATCATCTAGTTCATACAAAAGTACATCCATAATTTTTCAAAGCATTATTACTTTGGAAAATTTTCCCCTGTAGACAAGTGAAACCCCCTTTGTATCAAGACCCCTTTGATCCAAGACAGAGAGAAACAAATGGTTTACTACTTTCCCCCTAGATCTATTCTACACATCAACAATCATAATGAGAAGAAAAGGATTGATGACTTACCTCTTTTCCATTGATTGTCCTCACTCCTCCAACCCTTGATATTGATATCCAAGCTCTTGGTGTAGGAGAAGTCATGCAAGGAACAAAGCAATATATATTTCTTCCACACTATGTTGTTAAGAAGAACAAGTCTTTCTATGATAAATTAGACAACAATAGACATTCATATAGTGAACACATAGGCATGAGGGGAATAGGACAAGTTATATATTAATGGAAATAAATCAATAGTGAAGCACTTAAAATCTCAATCTCGATGTTGAAACAACTCCTCCAAGATCTCCTTTCCATCCCATTGAATGTAAGAAAGTCATAAGTATGATGATCTAGGTTCTCCCTCCTTTCACTCAAGCATGGACTCCATTATATAGTCATTGGGACATAAAAACTATAGGATAAGTTTTAAGAGAGGATGTGGTCAAATGAGAATTTGTATGAACCAACAAGATTGACCTTGACTTCAATAGTGGGTAGCTCGAACCAATCCCTTAACCAATTGAAATATCCCAGAAACAAACTTGCAAAACAAGGCATGATGGTTCCAACTACTTCATTGCCCCCCCAAAACTGAACATAGGGAGAGACTATCACTCCCTTATAATTGAGCAAGGAGAAATGATCATGGTTTATCCCTCCTTGTATATGGGAAGTGTTAGATTTTATAGCTCTGGAGGTACTCCACATGTTTTGTCATGTATGCAGAAGTGACCTTGCATTTTCACTACTAGGAACTTGACTTTGTAATAAGCGTTTTATAAATTTGTAATAAAGTGAGTTTTATTAAAGTGACTTTTTGTAAAGTGCCCTTTCTAATATTTTATTAAAATGACTTTATGTCATCAAGTGCACTTATGTCATCAAGTGGAATTTTACTTTAGTAAATGTAAGTGATTTATTTTGGAGGGAATGAACCATGTCCCTTGATCTTGTAAAGGAAAGATTAGATATTCGCCATTGGATTTAGGGATGGGGAAGGTGAAAAGTCATTTTCAATTATAAGAGAGAAATCCTAGGGTAGTGTGCAAGAAAAGAAAGAGAGATTGAGATAGAGCTTGGAAGAAAGTGTGAGCAAGAGAGTGAGCACGATTTTCAAGAGAAATTGGGCACATATCCCAAGGTGATTTTTCTATGTAGAAGTTGTCGAAATCTATTGTTGAGAGGGAGGTTGTACTGTATGGATCCATATAGTTCGTACAACAGAGAAGTGAGCACAGTTTTTGAGGAAAGTGAGACACAAAAATAGAGGCAGCTTGAGGGTGATTGTTGTTGAAGGACAATTGTACATAGTAGACCGTACAACAACAGATTGGCACACATTTCAAGGTGATGATTTGGAGCAGGCCATACAACAATACATATTTATGGGCATGGTTTTCTTGGAAGATTTATATGGGACAATTTTGGTGTCTATAAGTGTTCTCTTGATGCCATGTATATCTGTTGTAACATGTGGACTTCCTGAAGCTCTAATAAATCTCTCGCTTTGGTGGGTTTCCCCAAATTGGGGTTTTCCCTAGTTGGTTGCCAAAATATGGGTGTGCACATGTTTTTATATGATTGTTGTTCATTGTTATTTTCTGCTGCAATAATTTCTTAGTAATGCGTGTTTTTTATTATGATATAGCTATATGTGGGTATTACATTCAAAGTTCATTGAATAAAAAAATATGTATTTACTAAGTGTTTGAAAAAAGTCCTATGGAGTTAGTGTTCTTTTGTCACTGAATTTCTATAGGAAGGGGGGCGATGAAGCTCAAACAAGACCAAAAACTCAAGAAAAAATGTAGTATTTCGATCTCCAAGTGATATATTTCCTCTTTAACATGTCTAGGTATTATTACATACACTTCCTCATGGTGACAAAATTGTGACACTTTGGTGTGTAACCGATGCGACAGTTAAGTGCGACATTTGGTAGTGCGACACTTAAGTGTGACACTTAGGTGCATAATAGATTCCCCCTAAAGTGTGAGATAAGAGAAAACATTGATGGCCAAAACACTTTACAAAAATATGCATGTGAGGATGTTGGAATTGGAGAGCTCGGCGAAAGCTGCAAAAAAACATCCAACAATATATACATGTCATCCCCAAGGTAGACATAACCATGCTCGAAATATACTAACTCAAAGCATGGTTGTCAACCAATACAATGCAGATCCATGAAATCACTAACTAAGGATATGTCCATCAATGATACAATGTGGATCCATATCTCCATGACTCAATTAGGTCATATCCATGAAAGAATACACAATGGAGTTATGATATGACAAAAACATATCCACAGACCAATACAAAGTGGATCTATGTGATAGTATATACATCAATGAGATAGCCAACATGATGACCATACTGTAATCTTATTAAGTACTTCAAATAATCTCCATCACTGTTAGAAAAATAGGACCGCGGAGCAATAAAATAAAACAAATGCAGAAACAAAACACAGAAGACACACAATACAAGAGAGACACAGATTTACGTGGTTCACCCAGTGTGGGCTACGTCCACCAGAGAAATTGCCAGGTCCTTCCTATATTATTATCCAGCAAATGAAGGGATACA
>JASDQU010103605.1:319456-367083 GCA_032191745.1 Picea mariana
ATGGGGTGTGGCATGAAATGAAGCTCCTAAATCTACTACCCAAGACTCAGAAATATTATCTACAAAAAGAATCAAAGCATCTTGTAACACATCACCTGTTACATTTGCTTCCTGATTTCTCTCCTGCTGTCCATCTCTTTGTTTCTTTGGAGCTCTGCAGTCTTTCTTCAGATGTCCTTTCTTCCCATAATTCCAGCACTCTATATTTCCAAGTCTGGATTTGGATATGCCCTTCCTAAAATTTTCGCGGTTTCCTGAGCCCTTTCCTCTATCCTTTTGTCTTCCCCTGTTCTCCATGTTCAACGCATTTCCTGATGTCTCACCTGTGCTTTTCTGTTGCATTTCCTCACTAGGGATAACACCAACAACATCAACAAATTTTAAAGTATTTGAACCAGAGACAGAGTTACTTACAGCCATGACTAAGCCATTCCAACTTTCTGGCAATGAGCACAAGATTATAAGAGCCCTAACCTCATCATCAAAGTCCACTTTTACAGAACTTAATTGATTAGTAACCGTATTAAATTCATTTAAATGATCTGCAACAGACCCACCTTATGACATCTTCATATTAAATAATCTTTTCATTAGAAATACCTTATTCGATGCCGAGGGTTTTTCATACAATTTGGCCAGCGCGTCCATCAAACCCTTCGTTGTCTTTTCTTTCGAAATATTGAAAGCCACCGACGCTGCCAGGCTCAGTCGTATCGTTCCTAGAGACTTTTTGTCAAGAATCTCCCATTCTTCGTCCTTCATGGCCGCCAGCTTCTTTGCTACTCCACTCAATGGTAGGAATAGATCCTTCTGATATAAATAGTCTTCCATTTGCATCTTCCATAACTGGTAGTTTTGGCCATTAAATTTCTCGACCCTAAACTTTCCATCTTCCGACATTGCTCCCACTCGAACCAGGAACCCTCTTTTCCTGCGAGTTACCTTATGCTCTGATACCAGTTGTTAGAAAAACAGGACCGCGGAGCAATAAAATAAAACAAATGCAGAAACAAAACAAAGAAGAAACACAATACAAGAGAGACACAGATTTACGTGGTTCACCCAGTGTGGGCTACGTCCACTAGAGAAATTGCCAGGTCCTTCCTATATTATTATAGAACAAATGAAGGGATACAACCTACAACAAAACCCACTGCAACTTCCTCTTCTTTCTCTCACAGTCTCCTCTCTCAGAATACAATATTTTCCCTCATACATAGCCGCAATACATTTCCCTCATAAAAAAGAGGGTTGCCTTCTAGGGAAAAAAAAACCCTAACATAATCTCTACCGTTAGATCTGTGACCTTATAATGAACGGTGCAGATTTACAATGAAATTAAAATATACTTTTACAAGGTAATTTTTGCTTCGGGGGCTTCGCCCCCGAACCCCTGCTTGCCCCCAGACCCCCCCAGCCAGGGGGATAGCTCCCCCGGACCCCGCAGAGGGGGTACCCCCCCTCTGCACTCCCCCGCGTGGAAGAGTGTACATACTTCTGGGGTGTAAATACTTCATGGGGTATAAACACAGCTGAAAGCAAGGACCTCTGAATCAGGAAGATAATCAGGCTCCACAACCAACAATCACAACCTGGGTGAGGCACGTAACAAAGGTGGGTTCCCGGGGTCTTCGTCTAGATCCTAAAATGGTATGATTCTAACCACATGAATAGATGGTTTGATGTCTAACATGGTAGAAACCACTTGATTACCGATCATTGATGTATTTCATTAACAAGTGCAAGGGAAATCACCAATGGTGACAATGAATCTCAAGGTACCCTAGTACATTCCAACAAATGTGAATAAATGAGTTGAGGTCGAACATTCATGGAATCATTCAATCATAGGTCAATGATGTAAACCTACTATCAAAAGCGAGGAGACCTACCATTGGTGCATGCATGTTCCAAAGTAATAAATGGTTTCTAATTCTAATTCCTGGATAATGTGTTGAAGTCGATAGGAACAAACTCATCAAAATATGGAAATGATGTGTCCCCCATCATTGACATGAAACTAACACAGGAAAATGATGTAATATGATAGATCAAATTAGCACAGATTGACACAAAGATGAAAATTGGTAATACAACAGAGTGGTTGATTTGGGATGAAAATTCCCTTGAACATTGTGAGGAACAAAAATTGACTTGGTAGAATTGAATTGATTGAGAGATAGACCAAAGAATACTGTGATTATAACTGGGGCATGCTTCGTGTGGTCCAAATGAGTATAATGACTCATAGGATTGGTATGAATTAAAGACAAGCATATTGCCCAACTATAATACAAGATGCAAACAAGTGCCATGTTCAAGGGAGAAAAAAGAAAAATTCAATAATTCTTTCCAAAAAATGACCCACTTCCCTCAAATTTTCCCTCCACCATGGATGGTGAGTACCACCTTTTTTTTAACAAGCTTGAGGAGGATAACAGATGCTTGATATATCTCATATTCGATGAATCCCTCATCACATGTTTAATGAACCTGGAGAAGGAGGGGTTCGGTCCCATATGGGTCCTTCAATGTATAATTTTATGAACTCAAAGAAGGTAAATTCGACAATATTTTCACATTTAGAGAGTTTGAAAATATCTTAATGAAGACTCCAAGGGCGTTCTTTTTTCATAAATTTGGTCCCCCAAGCCCGAAAAAGTGTAAAACAATACAAGGGAGAACTCTTCTAGTTGATGTTGACTAGAGTATTTGTTTTTTGTAGTTAGTGTTACGAGGATGGAAAAGAGATAAACTACCACTCAAAACATGACTCTTCATTTTTCAATGAGCTCTAAGAATGACGAACCCTGTTCTAATGAGCAAGCTCATTGGAGAGGAAAAAATTCTCTCCTCAAGAATTCTCGCACAAGTAAAAGATAACTCGATGCAACTAAGGTAAGAAATATCCATAAAATAGTGTTTACACTCAAAGAAATAGCTCGTATGGAAGAAAGAAGGCAATTTGAACATATCAAAATAACTAGTTCCAATGGATAAAATAACAACTAGTGAAAATAGCTAGTTTATTTTACCTTGTTTAGTGTTGTCGTGTTGAAAATTTCCTTCTTTTAGGGAAGATCTTTGAGTTTTGATTGCAGGAGATCCGAGAGACCATTTTGCAAGCCATATGAAGCAAGTTAGTCTACTCATCATGCTATTTTATCTCATTGTACTCTTATGTCATTTTGGGAAATTTTATGGATGATTTCAGTTGATTTAGGGCTCTCTTGGCTCCCCTAGGGATTATCTCTCCCCTAACACATCGATAGGAGTGATGAAGTAAGATTCATCACCCTGCATATGACTATTAGGGAGAGACTATCACGCTATAGCCCTATTTGGGAGGGCGATAGGCATAATTGATAAGAAATGTTTTGCAATAGATGATCGAGAAAGCATTGTATAAAGCTCAAATTTGGACTAATGCTTCTTCTTGTGATTTGTAGGAATTACTTGGACAAATTGTCGAATGGAAAGATAGAGAACATAAGGATGAATAAATGTCTGAATTACATGACCCAAACACCACAAAATTCCTAAGAAGCTGCAATTTGATTAAATTATTCAAGAATTAGAGCATGAGGAAGAAAACGCTTCTTTTGGAGCACTTGATAAGGATGTGGGACGAAAATGACCAAATTTTTCATGTGGGTCCTCATACTCTTGATATATAGATGGATAAAATTCATTTATTAACAAGGATCTCCAAGTGGAGGACACTTGTTATTCTAGCTAGTCATCAAGGCATTGAAATTTCAATTGATGAATACATTGCTCAATACTGTAGGGAATGTACTCGAAAGAGAAGTGGGAATATTCCCATCAAGGAAATCATAGATCACCCATTACACATGATACTATTCACTATAACAAAGTTAGCAGAAAGCAAAGGGCCACACATTTCTTCAAAAGCTTAGATGGCGTACGACATTGAACTTGTTGATCCTAGAGTGTTCAAATAGTGTGGGGGTTTATTGGTGAATTTGAAGGATCAAATCACCAAGTGTAAAACATGCATACACAAACAATTTTGATTTGGATCCCTTCTGGTGTGATTATTCTTAGAGTGGGTGCCTTTATTTCTCCCATGGATAGAGATGCCTAAGCATCTTTTGAATGAGCCATGGATGGAGTGTTGGACTAGTCTTATGTCTCAGTTAGGGGGTGGTCTCTAGATTTTCTCATTTGATTCTATATTCTTCCCATGGTGGGAAGATAATATCCCCATGATCAAGGAATTCCTATATACCGGGATGGATTTCATAGGAGACATAGATCTTTTACTTCCTAAGGGAGCACGGTGGGATGCGATAGGTATGTCTTCGAAAACTATGACCTTGTAACACTTTTTTTTGGTTTTTCAATATATATATATATATATATATATTATTGTACAAAGGGGATATAAAAATGTTTTTGTTTTTGTTTCACAGATCAAGTAGTAGTGTGATTAATAGGTATGTCACCATTACACTGACGCAGAGAGGCACATTAGATAGAGAAATTTGATGTTGGAGGTCTTAGGGACATGGTAAGGAACATGAGGGAGCTCACTATGGGTGTCCCTATTACATATTGGCTCTATTATAGCCTAGATTCAACTCTTGCAACAACATTTTTTGGTGTCGTTGCCAGATACGGTTTTGAAGGTCTATATCTTCCCTGGGTTACGATGAAGTCCATATCTATTTCTTGGTGGTGAACAAGGGATATGCATTCAATTGGCTGTGACCATTTACCCTGGAGAATCCACATGATTCACATGATTCACCAACAACTCCACTGGTTTCAATATGTCAAGTTATTTCGCTGCTTGGATTTCTGTGAGGTTTGATCCTTTGGAATTTACAATTTATTTTGGTTTTCCAAACGTTGTTCCAAACATTAAAGTTTGGGAAGATATTCTTCCTAATTTCAAAGAAGATGTAGATGAAAATCATGCTGAATACTTGTTTGAATTTTATAATCTTATGGATAAATTCGATATATATCATGAATATGTCCTCATGAAGTTGTTTATGTTTTCATTGGGAGGAGGCACTCAACTCTGGTACAAATCTCTACCCTCTTCCAGTATTTACTCACTGAAAAAATTTCACACAACTTTTCATAAACATTGCAAGAGAATCTATTCAGCGAAAATCGTTTTTGAAGATTGTTGCAATAAAGAATTCATAGAACAGGAAAAATTTTCAGAGAAGGAATATTTCCTTCAAGAAGATCAAGCAAACTTTCATGAAGAGGAAGAAAAATTGTCAGAAAGATTTCAAGAAGATGAAGAAATGGATGATCTAGATTCTTATCAAAGCCAATTTCTTATTGAAGACCACATGCCATCATCTTCTGAAAAAGATGGTTTTGACCATGATCATCTTGCTATTTTGACTTCTTCGAAGGAAATTATTATCCAAGAGCCTTATCAATCTTCTAATGCATTAGTTTCCTTGAAATGTAATGAACTACATTCTATTCAAAAGTTATTTCAGGAAGATCTGCAAGGTGATGGTGATGATAATATTGATGATGGAAGTAATTCAAATGTAATTGAAATTGTCTCAGATGTAATTGTGTTATGAATTATTATGAATATCGGGCTGTTAATATTCAACTATTATTGCCAAAGAATCATGAAATAGAGATTTCTAAAAGTCAAGGTTCATAATTTTTTTATGAGAAACTTGTTTATGATGATTTATCAGAGAATGAAGAAGCGAAGATTTATTTCCCAACATGCATGGAAACTTACAAAAATTTTCCCCCAATATTTGATGAATATGATGAAAGTGTTCCTGAAGATGATGAGCAATAAGAAGCTTTTGTTCAGCTGGAAACTTATCATCAGTATTATGAGAACAATGAAACCCTATATGGTGATTATGGAGTAAACTCTTTTATAGACAATGAAGGAGATAATGAAGATCTATTAAAGGAGATAATTTTGTCTTCATCATCAACTGCCAAGGAACATATACAAGAAATCAGTGAGCCTCAATGTGATATTTTTTATCTGGAAAAAGAAAAGAACAACAATGGAGCAAACAAGAATTTTCATTTTGAACCGAAGGAGGAGGTATGGGCTGACTACAAAAGTTTTATATCTTTTAGTTTCTATGATCCAATGGCAATTTATATGGAATCAAAATGGGGCATTGAAATTTTTATTTTCGATTTCTTGAGAGCATAATTTCAAAGATGTAAGTACCTACTTCCAAGATATTTTTTGAAATTTGCAGCTGCCCCTATCGTTTTTGTGCTCAAGGATGGAAGCATAATTAAATTTGTTAGTAATATATTTTCTTGGATGCTTTGGAAATTTTATTATACTTGAGCAGATCAGTGAAACTAGTTAGAGTGCAACTGTAGTTTTCAATATGTTTTTAGTTCATAGTCGGTATGAAACAAATAATTCATGACTCCATATCCCAATGGAGCAACTTGTGAAAAACCTTTTCAGTTGCAGAGAATAAGCAATTTTGGTTTCATAATCGATGCAGGTAAAATGACAAGGTTCAAGGTTTGACATGGTTGATTTCAGGTTGCCCAATGGATGAAGGCACATGGTCTAATGTTCTTGGTGGTTTGCAGGAAAGCACCATCCCCATATGGAGCCTATGTCAAAACAAATGTTGAAATATCCAAAATGTGTCTCCCTCGCCAAAACATTTTGTCAGTTGCACTAGATTTAAATCCTTGTGTCATCTGGCGTAAGTTTTTTATCCGTAGTGAACCTCTAAAACTTTCGCCATTTTCACCAAGCTTCTCTATCGTCAAAATCTCAAATCCTTGCGTCACAATTTGTCAAAATCTCAAATATTTAACATCAAAATTTTTCGAGGGTCTTCTATCTATCTTTATTCACAGTTCCTTAATCTTTGAAATGGGTATAAAAATGCCAAGTTTTGAAACCAAGCTATAACTATTTTATATATAAATTGTATTATTTTAAAATTATTTTGTATAATTTTAAAATAATATTTTATCTTTAAAGATTTGATAAAAACAAAAAAGGTTCCAAACCTTAGGCCCTATATAGTTATCAATATAGCCAAATGTTGAGGCTGAGAACCCATATGCATGAAGTATTTTTATGTAAAAAATATTGGGTCAATCACCCCATGGGCCTAATCTCCAATTAAAGCATCGAGCCAAGCACATGCCACACAACAAAAGTCATCCGAGATCGAGCACCTAATCACCACGCATCAAGTCACATGCACGAAAGTCCATGAGGGAGACAAAACAGTGTGCTACGCATCGACCAACATTGGAAATATCGACATATATAAATGACAAAAGTGCCTCTTCTGCTGACAATGTGGAATATCTCTCAATGAATACGAAACAAAAGAGTGCCAAATATACTGAGGATCACAATCCAGATAGAAGTGATGAATGCCAATGCATTGAGAAAGCTGGAGTAAATGTTATGTGGGATGGAACATGGAGAGTAGGAGGTGTGTTGGTTGTATCTCGTGCATTTGGTAACCGTTTACTGAAACACTTTGTTGTTGCAGAACCTGAGATTCAGGAAGAAATTATAAAAGATGACATGGAATTTCTGGTTATAGCAAGTGATGGCCTATAGGATGTAATCTCAAATGAGTTGATCAAATGCTATTTTTGATCAAGTGACTTATGTTGAAGGGTGTTGTCTTCTTGAAGTTTACAAACAATATCTGATTAGCTTGGATATCTGCAAAATGTGTGCTTAATTCATAGCATTCAATGTAGAGAATTCATAACCATTGAAGCACAAGGAATCAAGCATAATCTAACTATTCACATCATCTCTAGATCGATACCAGTCAGATACTTCGGGTCTTTGAACATCCTCGATGTTTGTACACACACTAATTTTTGTCTTGGTCATCGTTGTTGGAGTTACTTCACACACACTTAGGATTTATTTTTCCTAAGGTTTTTCCTTGTTTATTAGTCATAATTAGTCATTATCCAGTATCCTATATTTTAGGGGAGAATATTCCACCTGGAGAATATTCTCTTTCAGTTGACACTTCAGTTTGACTAGTTGAGTTGAGTTTAGATGTTGCATTGGTTTTGTCACCATGCAACATTGGGATCATCACCATGCTAATTCGAACTTGCCTTGGTATCATCACCAGACTAGCACATTACCCTTCATTCCTTGAGTTAACTCCTCACTACTCTCTGTTCAGTTAGTTAACTGAAGACTAGTTGACTAGTTAACTTAACTAGGTGGCATTTCACTCCCGTAACTGCCTGAGATAATAGACTAGGTGGCAGCTCACTGCCATAACTGCCTGAGAGACTAGACTAGGTGGTAGTTCACTCTCATAACTTCCGGTGTGTGTCCATATCACTCTAGACCACCACTATGGTGCATTAGTTCTCCTCCATTATGCACTCATTGAGTTATACAAAGTATAAAACATGTGTAAATTATTCATTATTCATAACATTAATGAGAATTCTTTCATTCTTTCTCTCCTTCTTCTTCTTTCTCAAAATCTCTCTGCAAATGTGTGTATTATTTTTTATCTATATATATTCTTTGTAGTTTCAACACATTTACATGGTATCAGAGTCGATGGACTACTAAGCAAAAGCTACACCAAATTTGTTTGCAGGTACAAAAGATTGAAGACAATGGAAAGATTGATTGCCAAAAATAATTCATTATTACACCTTACAACTATTTTGCATGGAAGGAGAAAATATCCATACATATTTGAACCAGAGGGTTGTACAAGTTAACCTTGAATATATATACAAAACTGACTTCAGCCATAGAAAAATCCAAGTATTTAAATCACATGGATGAGGCACTCAAAACAATCTGCAGTCTTATTTTTCCCGATCTCCTTTTTCACATATATTCCTGTAAGACTCCCAATGAAGTTTGGACCACGTTGGAAGGGCTCTTTGGAAAATAGGATGAGATGAGGGGACACTTGCTGGAGGTGGAGCTGCTCACATTGGATCCAAAAATATTCGATAATATCCAATATTTATTTACAAAATTCAAGGATTTATTGTCGTAACTCAAAGCTTGTGGGGATGATAAATCGGAGGAGAAACAAATGGTTCTCACCATTCTCTCCAATATTGGTTCTGAATTATTTGTATTCGTATCCACATTCCATATTGTTAGATTCACCTCTGGAGCCACCTGGAAGATTCCTTCTCTTGAGGAATTTATTGAATCCCTGACGCAAGAGCAAACCAAGCTCATAAAAATGGGAACAATCAAAGGCCCAAGGGAACTGCACTCATTTTGCATCATGGTAGCCACAAATATCATAAATCTAAAGATAAATATTAACGGAAATATCATGCACATCTGAAGAAGGAAGGGTACACAAAACCCTTCACCGAAGCCTTCAGATCCAAAGGGGAAAAGGGAGGAAAAGGGGAGAAATGAACGCACTGTCACAACGGATTCCATTTGGAATATGCATGCATGAAAAAAAAATAGATATGATGTCTCAAATACTTTAGAAAAACAATCTTGGATATTGCATCCCTGAGGGTGCCACGAAGATTAAGCCAGAAGATCTGAATTCCAAGAGAGGCAATTCTAGCCATGCCTTGATTCCCATCAACTCCTATCTTGATTCTTGGATCGTTGATTCAGAATCATCACATAACATGAATGCATCAAAATAATTATATTCTTCTTTGGATGCATGCAAAGGTCCTCCTATTTTGATGGGGGACAACTCTTATGTTGAAGTCACCGGCAAAGGAAGGATTGAACTCACCAACGAAAGCTTCGAGAATGTGTTGCACGTTCCCAAATTTTTTTTAAACCTTCTCTTTGTGTATCATATGATGAATTCTAGCACTGGAAATAAAGTCATATTCACACCAAATTCCATGGACATATACGACATGCAAACCAACTTTAGGGTTGCTACCGGTGAGGTAAATCATTAGTCTAGAATGTATACATTTTCTGAATTCATTGAACCTTATTCTTCTTTACTTTTTACTCATGCTGATGAAAGTAGTAGGATATGGCATGAAAGGTTTGGACATTAGAATTTAAGATACATTCAACAACTTAGCAAGTACATATTGGTTTATGGTCTACTAGACATCCATTTCTCCAAGGGAGTGTGTGAGGGATGTGTTCTCAGAAAAAACCCTCAAGAGAAATTTGACAAAGGAAAGTCTCAGCGAGATTCTGCACCTTTAGATCTGATTCATAGTGACCTTATAGGTACTTTTCCGCATCCATCCATCAACAAAAAAAGGTTTTTTCTCATTTTTGTTGATGATTTCTCACGTTTTACATGGATCTACTTTCTCAGGAAAAAATATGAGGTCTTTCAACACCTCAAAGATTTCAAAGCCCTGGTTGAGACACAGTCCGGAAAGAATATCAAATTCCTCTGAACTGATAATGGGGGAGAGTATGTAAATCATGAGATCCATAATATTTTCCATGAGGCAGGGATTTAGTTGCAGCAAACAATTCCCTATACTCCGCAGCAAAATGGAGTTGCTGAGTGGAAAAACAGATCTCTAAAGGAGATGGTATCTTGCATGTTACATGCAAAGTCACTACCACATAGACTATGGGTTGAAGCACTTAATTGTGCAAAATACATCCAAAACATATCTCCCATAGATTTGTCAAGGATAAGACCCCCCTATGAGGCTTGGAGCGGCCTCAAACCATAAGTGACCCACTTTCACATTTTTGGTTCACGTGCATGGGCCCATATTCCCTAGAAAAGAGAAAGGCACTTGATCCACAGAGCACTGAGTGATTTTTTGTTGCATACCTTGACGGTGTGAAGGGATATCTTCTTATTGATATTTCCTTGGACCGACTCATCATTGAGCGTAGTGTCCAATTCAAGGAAAGTGTCTCGCATGCACCTCAGTAGCCGCATGCATACACCTTCATTCTTCCACCTGTTTGAGATGATGAGCATGCACATGTAGAGTCAGTACAGTCAAATGCAGATTCAAATCATCCAGATACAGTTTCAGAGCCAGAGCAGAGGCCCAAGTAGGAACAGACTACTCTTCACAATGCAGGGGATCTAGTTGGTGATCCAGCCGATACTAGGAGGACCCGATCTGATTTTGAGGAGCCTCTTGTTGCACTCACTACCACTAAACCATTTCCCTCCATTCATCTTTTATTGGTTTAGTATTCAGATCCACAGTCTTATGGTGAGGCTGCTGGAAATCCCTTTTGGGAATCCTCCATGCAGGAGGAGTACAACTCCCTCCTCGGGAACCAGACTTGGGATTTGGTTCCCCTTCCCTCTGGGAGGAAATTTTTCATATGAAAATGGGTCTATAGGACCAAGAGTGCATCGAATGGACAAATTAGTAGATACAAAGCCGGGCTTGTTTCCAAAGGTTTTCAATAGGTTCATGGTATTGATTATGATGAGACCTTCGCTCCAATAGAGAAGATGGATTCCATATGATTGACAGTTTCCATTGTGGCATCCAAGGGATGGGAAGTCCATCAGATGGATGTCAAGAATGCATTTCTTCACAGTGATATCTCTGAGGAGATATACATGGAGCATCCCCAGGGATTTATGTAGGACTCATATTTGGTTTATTGACTGAAGAAGTCACTTTATGCTCTCAAGCAGGTTCCAAGGGCATGGTATGCCAAGATGGACTCATACCTGCTATCAAAGAACTTTGTACATTGCAAATCAGGCTTGGATGTCTACATGCTTAGGATGGATGATTCACTTCTACTCTTAGTTCTGTATGTTGATGATTTTTTGATCATCGGGTGCTCAACTTCAACGATTGTTGTAGTCAAGAGGATTCTACATGAAAGGTTTTTGATGACGAACATGGGTCCTCTACACTTCTTCCTTGGAATCAAGATCAATCATGAGGCATTAGGCATCAAACTTTCTCAGGACAAGTATGCACAAGATCTCCTTGAGAGATTTCACATGACAGAATCCAAGTCTGATCTAACTCCTTTCCTATCAGGAGTCAAAATTGAGGATGGTGGGGATACTCCACTTGTTGACATCACATTGTACAAACAACTAGTGGGGAGCTTGTTGTATCTCACACACTCCATACCATACCTATCATATGCAGTTGGCGCAGTTTCCAGGTTCATGCAGGAGCTGCATGAGCTACATTGGAAAGCTACAAAGCATATCCTTCGATACGTATAGAGAACCATTACCTTTGGGATTCATTATGCAACAGACTCTACATTAGATCTCATCGAGTTTATTGATTTTGATTGGGTTGGCGATAACACTGATCATAAGTCCACATCTGGTTACTCAATCAGTCTTGGTTCTGGGCCTATCTGTTGGTCGAGAAAGAAGCAAGCTACCATTTCTCTATATTCAACCAAGGTAGAGTACAGAGGGGTAGTTAACATAACAATTCAGGCTATGTGGCTACAACATTTTCTCACTGATTTGGGAATTCATTTTCATCGGTTGATCATCATTGGTGTGATAACTAGATCACTTTGAAGTTCTATAGAGATCTAGTTTAGAGGCAGCGAATGAAGCACATCAAGATCCACATGAACTACATCCAGGACTTAGTACGCGAGGGGATCATCGACCTACATTTATGTCCTTCACCATAAGAGATGGAAAACATCTTCACTACGACCTTCACTAACCATAAGTTTCATTCTTTGCGAAGTCATCTTGGAGTGAAGGACACAGTTGCCTAGCAATTGTAGTTCTTATTTTTACATACGTTGTACCTTGAGGGGGGGGGTTTTCCCATGAGGTTTCCCCTCTTTCCTCACTTTATTTCAGTGTATCATTTGTATTTACGTACCTAACATGGCCTCATTGCTGGGACCCATTATTTATTTCACCATAGTGATCTTTAGGGGGGGTGTTGGAGTTACTTTACAAACACCTAGGATTTATTTCTCTTAAGGTTTTTCCTTGTTTATTTGTCATAATTAGTCATTATATAGTCTCCTATATTTTAGGGGAAAATATTCCACTTGGAGAATATTCTCTTTCAGTTGATACTTCAGTTTGACTAGTTGAGTTGAATTTAGATGCTGCATTGGTTTTGTCACCATGCAAAATTGGGATCATCACCATAATAATTCAACCTTGGCTTGGTATAATCACTAGAATGGTGCATTACCCTTGATTTCCTGAGTTAACTCATCACTACTCTCTGTTCAGTCAGTTAACTGAAGACTAGTTGACTAGTTAACTCAACTAGGTGGCAGTTCACTCCCATAACTACTTGAGAGACTAGACTAGGTGGCAGTTCACTCACATAATTGTTGGTGTGTGTCCAGATCACTCTATACCACCACTATGGTGCATTGGTTATCCTCCAGTGCACACTCATTGAGTTATACAAAGTATATCATTTGTAAATTATTCATTATTCATAACGGTTAATGAGAATTCTTTCATTTTCTCTCCTTCTTCTTCTTTCTCAAAATCTCTCTGCAAATGTGTGTATTATTGTTTAGATAGATCTATTATGTGCAATTTCAACACATTTACAATAATTTTGAGTGTCATGTTTCACTTCGAGATTTTTGAACATCAGATGAATTCAATCTACCACTCCTCATTTAACCCGAAGCCCGAAGGCCTGAAGTTAGGGTTCCTTGTGCTCTCAAATCCTATCTCCATAATCATTGTTTTGTGTGGAAAGATTCCTTTAGGTTTATGTTAATTTCAAGTGTTTCAAGAAGGCTCCTTCTACTTCATGGGAAATGTGACCAAAAGACTATTGCTATCTTTGATGAATGCTTTGATCCTATAATTAACACTGGGATGGATCGAGACTTAATCCTTTCAATGGTCCACAATAAAAGCATGAAATATTGGGAATTTTGAGGGATGTATTATGCAGTTCTGACATCAAATTTAGTAGAGGCTTTAGTTTTAGTATTTAGAATTCATGGATGAAAAATTGCATAGTTCCCTCTTGTTGCTACCAGCGAGAGAAATGAAATTTGCTCAAGGAAGCAATGGGTGAGTTCCAAAACCATGTCTTGGAAATGATCCTTTTTATGGAAGATTCATTTGATATTGCTGCTACATTTACTTCTGGAAAGGCACCTCGTAGTCAGTTTAAAATTTCTCGAGAGACACCAGATATTAGTTCAACTATGGAAAATGAGATAATAAAAAACTCTACTAAAGGATATTTGGGAAGGTCTGGAAGCTTCACAATTTTTGAAGGACAACCATTTCATTTCCAATGGCCTTTCTCGTGCAGCTGGAGTAGGAATTTATTTGAAACCTGATAGCTCAGTTGTAGTATACTTGTATTGGTTCAGGGTTCTCATTAGCAACTGCAAAATTATCTCATTTTTCATGTGTTGTTGGAAAAAGTATGGTGAGCTTGGCGCCCGATCTCCAAAATAAGTTTATCAACTATCGGCCATGAAGCACATTTAACACATATCAAAGTCCAGTGACCAATACCAAGTTCTAGGAAGCATTGTGCCAACAACTATCAAATAAAGGTAAACTCACAGGAAAAATTCATCATGGTTATAGGTTACTCTCAGTCACATTGGCTACACATTATAGTAGGATTATCAAACACTGTGATCTCCATCCAACATCAAAGCGATCTAAGAACAAGTGTTTGGGTTTAATAGCATGGGACTATCTGCAAAAGGCCGAGAGAAGGTTAAATGAAGATATGGAGAGGGTTTCACACTATATTGATTCAAAGAGTGAAGTAAAAATTACAATTGTTGATTCAGAGAGAAATCATAGGAAATCATATGCAGAGGTTGATGCACATGGAGAATTCAGGACTTGTAAGCATTCTCTTGGATGAAAAATAAACAGTTAGTCACTGACCCAGAGAAACTCAAAGATCCTGTGGAATTTGTGCAATGCCTTCTTGATGAGAAGGACAAAAAAAATGCCTCAAAAGGGTCAGAAACATGAACAAAATGTCTCAACTTAACAAATGTGTATTATTATACTTTTAAATTCAGCCGATTGTTTGAGTTACAAGGATATTGAAGAAGCAACAAATATACTAGCTCCAAATTTGAAGAGATTCCTGTAGTCTCTTGCATGTGTTAAGGGAAGAAATTTTATGGGTAAGGATATTATGAGCAAGGTCGAAGTTGAGGATACAATGAAGTGTCATATATTGACAGAGCCTGTGGAAAATGAGTTTCAAATCCTATTTTTCTAGGCACAAAATCAACGAATCAAAGATTAGCTCCAGACTTGAAGGCATTGATTAAACATAAAATCCACATTTCAAAGTTAACATCCTTGAATCTCAGGCTGAGGATTAGAAATTGGTGGAAAGTTTATTTTATACATTTGAAGAACATAATTGACATTTCACCTAGTAGTTCAAGGTTTTAATGGAAAATGGTGATGAGATGGCAGTCAAAACTAATAGGTGGAAGAGTAACTAGTAAGATAACTCCAGATCACAAATTGGAAGACACTCGACTTCACATGTTCCAGATTTCTTGCAAAGAAATCATAAATTGTTTTTGTTTAGGTTATGGTTATGATTGTTTCCAGAAATATAGGTATCATAATGTTATTTTAATTGATTATTTAAGCTATCATTTGGAAGGTAATCAAGGAAGGGACAACCCAAGAGAATGTAAAGTTTCTTTCAATAAAAACAATATGCAAAACAAAGAGATTCTAAACCTTGTTGAGTTAAATCTTGTCTTTCCCTATGTTTTGTTTCTCATTTTGTCATTAGTATTGTTTCTTCCAATCATTCATTTATTCATCTTGTAATGTTTACAATTCAGTGAAACTTCTATTGTGGCGAATTTAAGAGAATCCCCTTAAGTGCAATTTTTCCTCTATTTTGCTATGATCAAAACAAGACATGCATCTTAATTGTTTTTGCTTAACTTACAAGTTTTATTTGTTCATAGTTTTTCCTCTATTTTGATATGAGTAAGACAAGACCTATGTCTAGATATTTGAATTTTGTGTTATTTCTTCTACTGAAGAGAAGGTCAGATTTATCCTTGTTAGACACCTGGATTTTTTTTTCCAGTTTTTTTTATCTCACTTCTTCTATCCATCCTCATTATTTTAAATGGATTTAGCAGACAAGTTCATGCCTCTTTATTTCTGATTTGTAATAGTTGAAAGGCCTGTTCAAACCTAGATCTAGGAGCCTCAAATAGTTGATCAATCAACCCATTATTATTTTCTTCAAAATGTGCTAAGGCTTGGCTTTATTACAACCTAGAGTCAACTCTTGCAACAACATTTTTTTACGCCGTTGTCGGGGACGGTTTTGAAGGTCTATATATTCCCTAGGGTACAACAAAGTCCAGATCTATTTCTTGGTGGCGAACAAGGGATATACATTCAATTGGTTGTGATCATTCACCTGGCGACTGCTTGGTTCAAAGACTCCACATGATTCACTGGCGACTCCACTGGTTTCAAGATGTCAATTTATTTCGCTACTCGGATTGTTGTGAGGTTTGATCCTTTGGATTTTACAAATGTTTTTGGTTTTCCAAATGCTGTTCCATAAATTAAAGTTTGGGAAGCTATTCTTCTTAATTTTTGAGAAGATGTAGATGACAATCCTGCTGAATACTTGCTTGAATTTCATAAGATTATGGATAAATTGGATATATATCATGAAGGTGTCCTCATGAAGTTGTTTATGTTTTGATTGGGAGGAGACGCTCGACTCTGGTACAAATATCTACCCCCTTCCAGTATTTCCTCATTGAAATAATTTCACACAGATTTTCATAAACATTACAAGATAATCTATTCAACAAAACTCCTTTCTGAAGATTGTTGCAATAAAGAATTCATAGAACATGACAAATTTTTAGAGTAGTAAGATTTCCTTCAAGAAGATCAAGCAAATTTTCATGAAGAGGAAGAAAAAATGTCAGAAATTTTCTAAGAAGATGAAGAAATGGATGATCTACATTCTCGTCAAATCCAATTTCTTATTGAATACCACATGCCATCATCTTCTGAAAAATATGGTTTTGACCATGATCATCTTTCTATTTTGACTTCTTCGAAGGAAATTATTATCCAGGAGCCTTATCAATCTTCTAATGCATTATTTTTTTGGAAATGTAATGAACTACATTCTATTCAAAAGTTATTTCAGGAAGATTTGCTAGGTGATGGTGATGATAATATTGATGATGGCAGTAATTTGAATGTAATTGAAATTGTCTCAGATGTAATTGTTTTTATGAATTCTTATGAAGATCAAGATGTCAATATTCAACTATTATTGTCAGAGCATCATGAAATAGAGATTTCTAAAATTCATGGTTCAATTTTTTTTTATGAGCAACCTGTTTATGATGAGTATCTGGAGGATGAAGAAGAACATATTTTTTCCCCAGCATGCGTGGAAACTTACAACAATTCCCCCCCAATATTTGATGAATATGATGCAAGTGTTCTTGAAGATGATGAGCAACAAGAAGCTTTTGTTCATTTGGAAAATTATCAACAGTATTATGAGAACAATGAACCTCTATATGATGATTATGGAGTAGACTCTTGGATAGACAATGAAGGAGATAATGAAGATCTATTAAAGGATCTAATTTTTTCTTCATTATCAACTGTCAAGCAACATATACAAGAAATCAGAGAGCCTCAATGTGATATTTTTGAGTCATAAAAAGAAAAGACTAGCAATGGAGAAAATAAGAATTTTCATTTTGAACCACAAGAGGAGGTATGAGATGACTGCAAAAATTTTACATCTTTTCCTTTCTATGATCCAGTGGAAATTTATATGGAATCAAAATGCGGCATTGATATCTTTATTTTATTTTCTTGAGGGCATAATTTCAAAGCTGTAAGTACCTACTTCCAAGATATTTTTTGAAATTTGCAGTTGCTCCTATCATTTTTGTGCTCAAGGATGGAAGCATAATTAAATTTGTTAGTCGGATATTTCCTTGGCTGCTTTGGAAATTTTCTTATACTTGAGCAGATCAATGAAACTAGTTAGAGTAGGTAATGTATATAAATAAGCTTGACTTCAAGCATTAGAGTGTAGTTGTGGTTTTCAATATGTTTTCAGTTCGTAGTCGATATGCAGTAAATAATTCATGACTCCATAGCCCAATGGAGGCACTTGTGAAAAACCTTTTCAGTTGTAGAGAATAAGCAGTTTTGGTTTTAGAACAGGGGTAGGTAAAATGACAGGGTTCAGGGTTTGACAGGGTTGATTTCAGGTCACCCAATGGATGAAGGCATGTGGTCTACTATTCTTGGCGCTTTGCAGGAAAGCACCATCCCTACATGGAGCCAATGTTAGAAAAAAAGTTGAAATATCCAAAATTTGTGTCCCTCGCCAAATTTTTTTGTCATTTGCACTAGCTTTAAATCCTTGTGTCGTTTGGCATAATTTTTTTAGCCGTAGTAAACCTCTAAACCTTTTTCCATTTTTTCCATGCTTCTCTACCGTCAAAATCTCAAATCCTTACATCAATATAAAAAGTAAAAAGGTTCCAAACCCTAGGCCATATCTGTTTATCAATATAGCCAAATGTTGAGGATAAGAACCCATATGAACGAAGTATTTTTTTTAGCCGTAGTAAACCTCTAAACCTTTTTCCATTTTTTCCATGCTTCTCTACCGTCAAAATATCAAATCCTTACATCAATATAAAAAGTAAAAAGGTTCCAAACCCTAGGCCATATATGTTTATCAATATAGCCAAATGTTGAGGATAAGAACCCATATGAACGAAGTATTTTTGTATAAAAATTGTTTGTCCAATTACCCCACGGGCCCAATCTCCAATTAAAGCACCAAGCCAAGCCCCTGCAACACAACACAAGTCAGTCAAGACCAGCGCCTAAGTGCCACACATCAAGTCACATGGAAGAGATTCCATGAGGGAGACAAAACAGTGCACTACGTCAACCAACATTGGAAAGCTCGACATATATAAATGAAAAAAGTGCCTCTTATGCTCACAATGTGGGATATCTCTCAATGAATACGAAACAAAATAGTGCCAAATCTACTGAGGATCACAAGACAAATAGAAGTGATGAACTCTAGTGCATTGAGCAAGCTGGAGGCAATGTTATGTGGGCTAGAACATGGAGAGTAGGATGTGTGATGGCTATATCTCATGCATTTGGTAACCGTTTACTGAAACGTTTTGTTGTTGCAGAACCTAAGATTCAGGAAGAAATTATCAAAGATGACGTGGAATTTTTGGCTATAGCAAGTGATGGCCTATGGGATGTAATCTCAAATGAGTTGATCGAATGCTATTTCTGATCAAGTGGCTTATGTTGAATGGTGTTGTATTCTTGAAGTTTACAAACAATATCTGATTAGCCCGAATATCTACAAATTGTGTGCTTAATACAGAGGATTCATTGCAAAGACTTCATAACCATTGAAGCACAAGGAATCAAGCATCATCTGACCATTCACATCATCGCTAGATCGACGCCAGTCAGATACTTTGGGTATTCAAACATCTCCGATGTTTAACCACACACTAATTTCCGTCTTGGTCATCATTTCGAGCATCGAGTTCTGCTTCGGGAGTTTTGAACACCCGATGAATTCAATCTTCCACTCCTCATTTCACCCGAAGGCCCGAAGTTAGTGTTCCTCATGCTCTCAAATCCTAGTTCCATAATCATTGTTCCATGTGGAAAGGTTCCTTTTGTTTTATGTTAATTGCAAGTGCTCAAGGAAGGCTCCTTCTACTTCATGGGAAATGTGGACATTTGAGAATCACATTGTTTTTCTCTATGACCAAAAGACTGCTGCTATTTTTTATGAATGCTTTGATCCTATAAGTGGCATTGGGATGGATCGATACTTAATCCTTTCAATGGTCCACAACAAAAGCATGAAATCTCAGGAATTTCGAGGGATGTATCATGCAGTTCTGACATGAAATTTAGTAGCGTCTTTATTTGTAGTATTTTGAATTCTTGGAAATAAAAGTTACCTCAAGGAAATAAAAGTTATCTCTTATTGCTACCAACCCGAGAAATAAAAGTTGCTCAAGGAAGAAATGGGTGAGTTCCAAAGTCATGTCTTCGAAATGATATTTTCTATAGAAACTTCATCTGCTATTTCTACTACCTTTACTTCTGGAAAGGCACCTCATAGTCAGTTTCAACTTTCTCTAGAGACACCAGATCTTAGTTCAACTATGGAAAACAAGATAATAAGAAACTCTACTAAAGGATATTTGGGAAGGTCTGGAAGCTTCAAATTTTTTTAAGGACAATCATTTCACTTCATATGGCCTTTCTCGTGTGGCTGAAGCATGAAATTATTTGAAATCTGATAGCTCAATTGTAGTATACTTGTATTGGTTTAGGGTTCTCATTAGCAACTGCAAAATTATCTCGGTTTTCATGCATTGTTGGAAAAATAATGGTGATCTTGGCGCTCTATCTCCAAACTAATTCCATCAACTATCGTCCACGAAGCACATTTAACACATATCAATGTTCAACGACCAATACCAAGTTCCAGGCTGCATTATGCCAACAAGTATCATAGAAAGGTAAACTCCCAGACATAATCCATCATGGTTATAGGTTACTCTTGATCACATTGGCTACACACTATAGTAGGATTATCAAACACTTTGATCTCCATCCAACATCTAAGCGATATGAGAACAAGTGTTTGGGTTCAATAACATGGGACTATCTGTAAAAGGTTGAGAGAAGGTTAAATGAAAAGATAGAGAGGGTTTCACACTATCTTGATTCAAAGAGTGAAGTGAAAATTACAGTTTTTGATTGAGAGAGAAATGATAGGAAATCATATGCATAGGTTGATGCACATGGAGAATTCAGGACTTGTAAGCATGCTCGTGGATGACAAGTAAACAGTTAGTCACTAACCCAAATAAACTAAAATATCCTGTGGAATTTTTGCAATGCCTTCTTGATGAGAAGGACCAAAAAAAGGCCTCAAAAGGGTTAGAAACATGAACGCAATGTCTCAGTTTAAAAAATGTTTATTCTTATACTTTTAAATTCAACCAACTGTTCGATTTACAAGGATATTGAAGAAGCAACAAATATAGTAGCTCCAAATTTGAAGAGATTCATGTAGTCTCTTGCATGTGTTAAGGGAAGAAATGTTATGGGTAAGGAGATTATGAGAAAGGACCAAGTCGAGGATACAACGAAGTTTCATATGTTGATAGAGCATGTGGAAAATCATTTTCAAATCCTATTTTTCCAGGCACGAAATCAACGAATCAAATATTAGCTCCAGACTTGAAGGCATTGATTAAACATAAAATCCACATTTCGAAGTTAACATCCCTCAATCTAAGGCTAGGGATTAGCAGTTGGTCAAAAGTTTATTTTATGCATTCGAAGAACATAATTGACATTTAACCTAACAGTTACAAGTTTTAATGGAAATTGGTGATGAGATGACAGTCAAAACTAATAGGTGTCAGAGTGACTAGCAAGATAACTCCAGATCACAAATTGGAAGACACTCGACTTCACCTGTTCCAAATTTCTTGCAAATAAATCCTAAATTGTTTTGTTTTAGGTTATGGTTATGATTGTTTCTGGAAATATAGGTATCAAAATGTTATTGTAATTGATTATTTAAGCTATCATTTGTAAGGTAATCAAGGCGGGGATGTCCCAAGAGCCTTTTGGCATGGGAATGTAATGCAACGTTTCTTTCAATAAAAACATTCTGCAAAACAAAGAGATTATAAACCTTGTTGAGTTAAATCTTGTCTTTCCATGTGTTTTGTTTCTCATGATTTCATTAATGTTCTTTCTTTTGTTCATTCATTTATTCATATTGTAATGGTTACAATTCAATGAAACATGTGTTGTGGTGAATTTAAGAGCATCCCCTTAAGAGCATTGTTTCCTCTGTTTTGCTGTGAGAAAAACAAGACATGCATCTTAATTGTTTTTTCTTAACTTACAAGTTTTATTTGTTCATAGTTTTTCCTATGTTTTTCTTTGAGTAAGACAAGACCTATGTCCAGATATTTGAATTTTGTGTTATTTCTTCTACTGAAGGGAAGGTCAGATTTATCCTTGTTAGATAGCTGGATTTTTTGTTTTAGTTTTGTTTCTCTCACTTCTTCTATCCATCCTCATGATTTTAAATGGATTTAGTAGACGAGGTCATGCCTCTTTATTTCTGATTTGTAATGGTTGAAAGACTAATTTATACCTAGATCCAGAAGCCTCAAATAGTTGATCAATCAAGCCATTATTATTTTCTTCAAAATGGGCTAAGGCTTGGCTCTATTACAACCTAGAGTCAACTCTTGCAACAATTTTTTTTTCGTCGTTGCCGGGGATGGTTTTGAAGGTCTATTTCTTCCCTGGGGTACGACAAAGTCCATATCTATTTCTTGGTGGTGAACAAGGGATAGGAATTGAATTGGTTGTGATCATTCACCTGGCAGCTCCTTGGTTCGAAGATTCTACATGATTCATTGGTGATTCCACTGGTTTCAATATGTCAAGTTATTTCGCTGCTCGGATTGTTGTGAGGTTTTCTCCTTTGTATTTTACAAATGTTTTTGGTTTTCCAAACATTGTTCCAGACATTAAATTTTGGGAAGATATTATTCCTAATTTCAGAGAAGATGTAGATGACAATCATGCTGAATACTTGTTTGAATTTCATAAGATTATTGATAAATTGGATATATATCATGAATATGTACTCATGAAGCTGTTTATGTTTTCATTGGGAAGAGACACTCAAATATTGTACAAATCTATACTCCCTTCCAACATTTCCTTATTGAAATAATTTCACACAGCTTTTTATAAACATTGCAACAGAATGTATTCAGCGGAACTCCTTTTTGAAGATTGTGAATAAAGACAGATATGAGACCTTTCTCTTTAGTCAATTCTTTCTCTTCCCGAACTAAAAATTTTTATTTCCAAAAACCCTGAAGATTACCTTTTATACTCAAATTCATCCCCTATTTCTTTTCCTATCTATACATCTGGTAAATATGACAGACCAAGTTCAAGTTCTCTTTTTCCCCCTCATTTAGATCTTCCATCACCTTATGATCATCTAGCTGAACTTCATTCACACCATCCCAAAGAAGTCGAAAGTTTAGTAGATCAATCTTTTGAAGCTTTTGATAATCTCCTATTTAGTCCTCAAATGTGTTCTCCTATACTTTCAATAGTTGGTGTTGGAGGTGTCAGAGGTGAAGGGGTTGGTGGACATGGAAATATACTAGTTCCTCCTCCAAGGATATTTGCATGAAGAGCCTCCCTAAATTCATGGGTGAAGGAGATTTTACAACAACAGAGCATATAACCTTTTTTGACCAATTCGTTGATATCCTTGGTATTGAGCACGAAGATGTTTACATGATATTGTTATTACAAAATTTTGAAGGAAAAGTAAGAACTTGGTTCAGATAAATTCTAGTGGCCATTATACCATCATATAATGATCTAGAAACTTCCTTCTTAAGGAAATGGGGAGAGAAAAAAGATCATCTATATTACTTAACTGAATTCAAAACCTTGAGAAAGAAAAAATCTAAAACAGTCCTAGAGTTTATTCAAAGATTTAATAAACTTTATCACAAGATCCCGACTGAAGTTAAACCTTCGTAGCCAGCTGCAAAAGTCACTTTTGCAGGGGCTTTTGATTATGATTTCTCTCTACTTTTGAGAGAAAGAAGAGCCACTACTTTAGCAGGGATGCAAGATGATGCTATAGATATTGAACCCAATATGATGGAATCCAAAAATTTGAAAATTTAAGTTTATATGGGAACAAGAGAACCCATGGATTTTAAAGAACAAGCAAGGCCCTCTGGCTCTGGAAAAAAATCTTCAGATGAAAAAATGGATGAGATGGAAACAATTATTAAATATTTATCAAACAAAATTTCCAGGATGGAAATGGAAAAATCCAAACCTGATTCATACACTAGAAATCAATTCAAGAGAAATCCTAACATAAATTCTCAGATACAACAAATGAAAATAAAAAATGAGGAATAAAAGATTCAAGCTCCTTTTAAAACTAAGAATCTCATATAGGGAGATGAGGTGCAATATTATGACCACTTAGATGAAAATCTAAAGAACCTCAATGATGATGATCTTGAGGCTCACCTAACCAAACAGGATTATGAGAAATCCTTGGATATGGAATCTCTATTTTATGATGATGAAAATATAAACAGTTTGGGAGACTCTACATACAAAGGTCTTGTTGATCCAATAATGGTTGAGCTCCAACATAAATATGATTTGAGGCCAAGAGAAAAAAGTTCTATAAATAGTCCACCATTTTTTTTTAATCACGAAACAAAGAAAATTAGGCAGTAGTTACAAAACCATCAAATGAAATGCAAGCTTCCTGAATAAATAAATTTGAAACGAAAGAAGTACATACTAAGAAGATAGAAAATAAAGAAGTCGAAGTTCAGATCAGTGAAATTGAAAAATCAATTGCGACTTTCAATCTAGAAAATCATCTAAATAAAATTAAAATTCTAATGCCTTTGGTTGAACTTGCTAGAAATCCAATCTATAAAAAGAAAATCGCAAAAGAAATAAATTTTTATGATACTGAATATCAAGCCGATGTTATCAACTTGAAGGATGAGAAACCTACAATCATTTTTGGACCACACATTAAGAATAGTAAATATTTTGTTTCTCCTTTCTACATTACACTGACCGTGCGTGATCATTTACTACACAATTGCATGTTAGACTCAGGATATTCGTAGAATTTGATTCCTAATATTATCATGGAAAAATTGGGCCTTCAAATTACTAGACCTTATCAATATATATACTCTTTTGATTATAGAAAAGTTAAGTGTCTGGGTATGATTAAAGATTTAGTTGTAAATCTTTCTTAGGTTCCTGTGAAAAGTATTCTTATGAATGTGGTTGTTTTTGATGTTCCTTCCAAGTATGGCATGATTTTATCAAGATCTTGGTGTGCCAAGTTAGGAGGATCGGTCTAGTTAGACATGGCGCATGCTACAATTCCAATTTTTGGTGGACAATTTACTCGATTGTACAGAGAAAATAGACTGGATTATATTGTAAGTGACCCCCAAAAGCGTAATAAATATTCAGTCTATGTTGATGATAAATATCTAAGAAATAGGAGAATATTTTGAAGAATGTATAGAAGAAGAAAATAAAAAAATAGAATTTTCAAAGAAAAGTACAAATTTTAGAGGTGGGATGTGGAAAATGTTCTTTGACGGTGCTTCATACTACGAAGGAGCAGGAGATGGAGTTTTATTTGTGGCACCAGGTGATGAGTGTTAAATCCCTTTTTATTATATATTACAATGGGATATTTATTATACCAATATTGTGTGGGAATATGAAGCTTTAGTTTTAGTATTAGAAGCTGCAAGAAAACTAAAAATCAAACATTTGATAGTTTATGGTGATGCTGAGATAATTGTAAAACAAATAAAACAACAATACCAAGCTAAGAATATGAGATTGAGGTCTTATATAAATTATGCTTGGGATCTCGTAGAAAATTTCTTCTGGTCTTTTAGCATCCACTCTATTCCCAGAATGCATAATCAACAAATTGAATCCTTAGATAAAGCTGTTGCAACTTTTGTACCACCTACTGTTTTGAAGCTGAAGTATCATATTGAGATGATACATAAACCTCCAATTCAAAACAATGTTCAACACTGGAAATTATTTGAAGATGATTAACAAATAAAGAAGTTTTTGGAAATTGTAGATGATTTTTCTAAGACCCACATTGATCAAGAAAATCAGAATGATCCTGCTTGGATTATGCAAGAAGGAGAAAATCAAGAAAAGTTCCAAGATAAAATTGAAAATCACTGAATTATTTTACTTAAAAAAAATCAAATTACCAAAGGTCTTATCCCTCTAGAAAGGTTGTTTGACCAATATTATATACCTTTAAAGTCAACTTTGCAACCTCAACCTGAAGAAGTTGAAGAGTGTAACATAGGAACAAATGAAAATCCCAAGATGGTCAAAATATCTAAATATATTCCAACTCAAATAAAAAATAAATATGTTGATTTAATTGAAAAACATAAAGATGTTTTTGCATGGTATTATGAAGATTTAAAAACCTATGATACTTTTGTTATTGAGCATAAGATTCCCTTAAAACTTGGTATTAAGCCTTTCAAGAAAAATATTAGACAGATAAACCCAATCCTTCTGCCAGTCATAGAAATGGAGGTTAAAAAGCACCCCGATCCAAAAATCATTGTTCCCCTCAGATACTTTGAATGGATGGCTAATTTGGTCCCTGTTAGGAAGAATAATGAAGAGATAAGAGTATGTGTTGATTTTAGGAACCTAAATCGGTCTTCCCTTAAAGATAATTACCCCCTCCCAAAAATGGATCATGTTTTAGAGAAGGTGGTAGGGGCTAACAATATTTCTATGATCGATGGTTTCTCGGGATACAATCAGATTGTTATTCACGAAGATGATATAGAAAAGACCTCATTTACTACTCCATGGGTAACTTTTATGTATGATAAAATGCCTTTTTGTTTAATGAATGCATGAACAACTTTCTAGAGAGAAATGGATATCGCATTCGTTGGTGAGAGAGATACGTTTGTTTTTATTTATCTAGATGATCTGACAATTTTTTTTGACTCTCATGCAGAACATTTGGTTCACCTCAGAAAATATTTTGACAAATGCAGAAAGTTTGGTTTGTCTCTAAACCCACAAAAATCACACTTTGTCATGTAGGAAGATAAACTTTTAGGGCATATAGTTTCAAAGGATGGAATTTTAAGTTGATCCCAAACGAGTTGAAGCTATTGATCTAATTAATATTACTAGAAATAGAAAAGAGATTCAATCTTTTTTAGAGAAAATCATTTTTTTGAGGAGATTTATTCCTAATTTTGTTGAAATAATCAAATTGATTACAGATATGCTAAAAAAGGATAGTGAGTTAAAATGGAATGCAAAAGCATCTTTCGAACGTGTTAAGAAATCCATAGGAGAAGCAACGGTATTGGTAAGTCCCAACTATACAAAAGAGTTCTTAATCTTCTCTTTTGCATCTGAATATACTATTGCAGCAGTGCTCCTTTAGAAAAATGAAGAGGGATTCGAACAACTGGTAGCCTTTTTTAGAAAAATCCTCAGAGATGTAGAGCTAATATACGACATTCTTGAAGAATAAGCTTATGCGATAGTGAAGGCTCTTAAAGATTTCTGAACATATGTCTTGCACTAAAAAATAATTTCTTATGTACCAACAAATGTGATTAAAGATATCTTGGTTCAACCAAACAACGATGTAAGAAGAGGTAAATGGTTGGCTAAAATTCAAGAGTTTGATTTAGAAGTTAAACCAACCAAAATAGTGAAAGGTCAAGGTCTGGCAAGGTTGTTAGCTGAATCAAATTTCATATCTCTTGGAATAAATAACTTCAAGTCTCATGATTCTCTCTTAGATATAAAGGAAATTGATGATCAAGTGCCTATTATTCATATTGAAGATAAGTTTTCCTCCTCATCTTGGTACGGTGACATTGTTTCATATCTCCTTACTCTTCAATGTATGAATGATATAACTCCTTCTAAGGAAATAAGTTTAAAGTTACATGAAATTAAGTATTGCATTATTGATGCAAGTTTACTGGAAAGATCCTCTGGGTTTCCTGTTATATTTCCTTATAAAATCCAAAACAAAAGGTATCATTGACGAATTTCAAGGAGTATGCAGAGGACATCATTCTTGGAGAGAGACAACTTACAAAATTTTAAAGCCGAGATATTATTGGCCGAAATTATTCACCGATGTAAATACAAGATTTAGAGCTTGCAATTCATGCCAATTGTTTGCTGGTAAGAAAAATATTCCCGCCTTACCTTTAATTCCAGTAAAAGATGAAGCTCTTTTCCAACAATGGGGTTTAGATTTCATTGGAGAAATTCATCCACAATCGAGTGCTCAAAAGAGATGAATGTTGACCCCTACTGATTATTTTACGAAATGGGTTGAATCCATTCCAAATTGGAATGCTATAGATTCAGTAGTGATAAAATTTTTGGAAGAAAACATCCTAGCAATATTTGGTTATCCTAGGAAAATAGTCAGTGATAATGCTCAATATTTTAAATATATTGCAATGATCAATTTTTTTCAAAAATAAAATATTATTTTAGTTCATTATACAACCTACTATCCTGAAATAAATGGATTGGAAGAATCATCTAATAAGAGTTTGATGATGATAATCAAGAAGGTTTTGACAGAAAACAAAAAATCTTGGCATATATACTTAAAATATGCCTTATGGTCAAACATAATTAGCACCAAAAAATCTATAGGTATGTCTCCATTCCAATTAGTTTTTGGTACTAATGTTATTATTCCTATTAATCTCTCTCTTCCTGTGATGAAACTCTAGCAGGATGTGAATGAAGAGATGAACGATATTACAAGAAGAATAAATCAAATCATCGAAGGACAACAAAACATAGTAGAAGTGGATGACAAGCTCCAAAAATACCAGGATAACATGAAAGCCCTTTTTTATAAGAAAGCTAAAGGCAAGGAGTTTCTTCTTGGTGATTTAGTATTAAAATGGGAAGCTAGAAAGGAAGATGCAGGGAAACATGGGAAATTCGATCATGTCTGGTTCAGACCCTTCAAAATAGTAGTTTATGAGGGAAAAAACTCATTCTCGCTCGAAAATATTAATGGAGAGATTCTTGAGGCCCCTATAAATGGGCGTTATCTAAAACATTTCATGCAGTAGTTACTTTTTAGATTTCCATTGTATATATCGGATTGGATTGACATTGGAAATTTTAATTTTCCATTTTTCTTTTCTATTTTGAAAATTATCTGAGTGATTTGATTAATTGTTGTAAATATTTTCAATAAAATTATGATTGTTTGACTTCATTTTAAAAATAAATTTAGAAAAGGAAAAATAAATTGCATTGTCAAATAAAATTCATTCAGTGGCTAATCAAGATAATACAGAGAATATATTAAAAGCTTCTTTAGGACTACTAAAATGAAAAGCATCTTCATCATGTATCATATCTATTCTATAGGATTATCTAATATTTTGTATTTCATTCCTTTTGCAGAACAAATCTTGTTGAACAGGAGATGAGGGTAAAAAGAAAAAAAACTCGACACTTGTCTTTTCGTCTTTTTGATTTCTCTAAAAAAAAGTGATAAATAAATAATATTCCTTGTTTAAAATGCAAAAGAAAAATAAGGTATGATTTCCTATTCTTCTTCATAGTCCGAATAAAATTTAAAAAATTGATTGAAATAAATGCGAAGGAAGTTTTTCTCATGATGATGTTATCACTTGATCTAAAAATTGAAGATGTAGAAAAATATAACTCGAAGTGTCATGCTGATAAATTCTAAAGCCATCTCTCGTATTAAAAAATAAAAATAATAATAAATAAACTCAAAAGAAATATGAACAATTATAATAACTATGGGACATAACGCAGTAAAAGATTATTTTTAATACACAAACTTGTGTGGGATTAGGACATTTTTTATTCAGATCCTCTGAATCCTTGATTTGGTTATTTTTGCCTCTCTTCAAGTTCTTTCCACTCCAGATTTTCTTTCTCTTTTTTCATCCTTTTAGTATTCATAGAAATAAAGAGACTTAGCCTCATTCTGAAAACTCAAAAGCATATTTTCAAAACAAGATTAGGTGAATTTTTTTATGTTCCTTTGATTTTAATTGAAAAAGTATGTCTAGGATAATCCTGATAATTTTAGCTCTGATATTAGATTTTAAACTGGCAAACTCGCTCAAGGTTTATCCCTTAAATGATTGAAATTCCAAAAAAAAAAAAAAACTCCTATAGGTGAAGGTGTACTGAAAATTGGAAGAAAGTTAATTTTAGAGTATTCTTAAAATTGTAGACAGACCTTCTTTTTCATTTTAAATATTTTAAACATATATCATCCCTTATATATTACATACAAATTGATTTCCCCCACTTCAAAATGTTAAAATCCAAGACAGATGGTGAAGGGAAATTCATAATTCGATTGCCCCCATCTTGTTTAAAAGAGATGATGAAAATAAATTAATATTTTGATTTCCCTCATCTCAGTGAAATGCAAATTCATTAATTGAAGTGGTGAAAGGAAATTCAATGGGAGAAGCAGATAACTTCACCGGGGTACTGAATATGCTCACTGGAAGTGAAGCAATATCTATGATATCTGCAAGGATGTCATACATATCTATATATCATACTATGTTATCTAGTTCTCTTTCTAGTGATATTTACATACTGAACCAACTAGGGATTCCCTAAATAAATATGTTACATTTGCTTAACCTTGAAGCGAACAAAGTTGGTCGAAGCCTGATATTTTAGCTAAAATTATTTTGATTATCTTAAACAATTTTGAAATCAATTTTAAGAAAGGGAATAATTTATTATCCTAACTTGAAATCAATCATGAAGTGTGTTTTAAATATTTTGGATTTGGATGAGTTCATTTTTTCTTGTATGATTAATTCTTAAATAAAACCAGAAAATGTTTTTCCAAAAAAAAAGAAAAAGAAAAGTAAAGAAATAATGACTCCATTTACCCAATAAAGGAACCTGGTCTATTGTTCTTTCGTGCCTCACAGGGAGCCACAATATCCAGATGGAGACTATGTTAGAACATTTAGAATTTTGAACTTATATTCTTTTGTTTCTGCCTCTTAGGGATAAAATTTTACCAAAAAACTTAGAAAATTGCCTTTTAATTAAATAAGTCCTTGGTTGTTATATATTAATAAGGTGCTTACAATGTCACCCGTCAATGAGTTTCAATAAGTTGATTAAACGGTTCTTGTGATCTCCGGAATATAAAATCCACATGAATTTCACTTCGGAGCTTCGCGCTTTGGGAATTTCAAGAAGTCTAAACAAAAAAAACCCTGAATCTATGAAGTCTCGAAGATAGTTCCTCATGATAATATATAAAAGGACTTACGAATGAAGCATAGGACACGTGTCATTAAATATTTTCTTGGGTTGACACGTGCCACTTATTTTTAACATTTGTGTTAGATGATTCACACGATTTCAAGTGACATCTGTCACCCTCCTTTATGGTTATTAAAAATGACATCATCTCTGCCACGTCACTCTGGGAGATTTCCCTTCGGGATTTTAAACAAATATTGGGGTCACAACCATTGAAGTATCAAAGCGTTGGAGTATTGGATATCACAAAAAACTAAAAGTGTTTCAAAGAGATAATAAAACATTTAACAAATTTAATTAATCATGATTAAGCATTAATTAATCACGCCACAAATTCAGTCTTCAGGATATTTCTCTTGTGCTACATCCAAAAATCTCAAATGCCGAACCTCCGAAGTATGAACTACACTTTTAAACAAATGAACTCCCTGAGCTCCGGAACTCCAGAGTTCCGAAGCCCCAAAATATATATAATGGTTCGAACGTTTACTCCAGGAATTCGACCTTTGGAGGATTTTTATCATCCTTCATCCAAAACCCCCGAATACCAAAATTCCGAAGTACTTAAGGATAATACAATTTTTAAATCATGATTAATTAAAACATAAAATAAATTAATTAGAGATTAACTTCTCTGAGAATTCGACATTCAGGAGATTTCTTCCCTCTTACATTCAGATAAAAAATTCCATTAGATTTTTAATAATCTCTCTATCGGTAAATCAATACGAAGATTGATAGACTTTATGAATAAAACATTTCGAATCTCAAGTCATTTTACCATTTGCAATTAGAATTTTTCATTCATTAATTAAGAGATTACAAAATTCTTTTATTACAGGAAGGTTCATTTCATTTCCATGAGGATTATGGCACCACGCAAAGTTGCAAAGAATAAAGATGCATCAACAGATGATTCCAATCCAAACAAAGATGTTCTATCAAACACCACTTCATGAATTATAGATGCCATCAAGTCTTGGAAGTAGGTCTACGATATATTAGAACATGAGATTCTTATATGTCTGAACGATTTTTCCAAGGAAGAATACGAGTCCTTCTTAGCCAAGCTCAGATTGGTAGCACAGTCGAAACTGCACAGGATTGTTGCACAACTTAAGATTTTACCCTATAATGATATGATAAGCTAGGCTCTAGAACATGTCAAAATTCAAACCAGAAGTGTTATTAGTTACCAGAAGACCTCCATTGTCTCTTTTCAACTGGAGGACCTACAATTAATGAATAAAATTTCTTCTACACCCAAATATACTTACAATGCAACATTTATTCTGTATTTTGAGAGAAAAGAATGCACTCAATACGACATAACTGGTCATGATATAATCAAGACCTGGTGGGAAAATCTGACCAAGTTAAAAACTGACACTCATGGTATGTATTCCATGACATCCTTGGATGCTCATATATTATATATATCCATGACGCTCTACCGTTTATTTGGGAGAAAAAAACCTGCACATTTCTTAGTTGAGTGGGTGGATATAATGAATGGACTGGCCGAAGGCTATTCTTTCAAATGGGCAAAAATTTTGCCGGAAAACCTGGCTAAGGAGGTTGTTGAGTACCAATTTCTGAAATAAAAAGAGAAACATGCTTCTTTTTACATGTCCACATAGATCATGGATGCCATTTTCTTTATGACCCCATTTCCCTTGATGAACTGGAGTTGGACCCCAGCTAGTTCTGAGCCTATACATTTCTACCACTCCAAACTATGGGAAGAAAATGATAAAGATTTCTTTTATGAGATCTGTCAAAATGTAGTGGTACCTATTCATGTAGCTATCTATGGCCACCCATCGCCTAGGATTTCAGAGAATATTATGGGAAACTTAGGCACATTTGTAGACTGATACATTGAAGATAACTTCTCTTATATTAGAGTGTTTGTTTGCTTCGTTCCTCCTCATGCCCTTCCAAATTTTTTTACCTGATAGGAAGGTGTGCCGAGAAGTAGCATACCAAAAATTAGCAGGAGGAATCACTAAAGAATTGAAATTGGCTCTGAAAAAGGTATGGCCAACTTTTCCCATTCAGGTTGGTATGTTTACATTGTTATATTTTGGTCATACCAAAGTCGAAGCTGCAACCTTGGAAGAGGTCAAATTAGTTGACATTGAATTCAAAAGACATGATCCTCATAAGGTCGTAGAGAATAATTTGGCTCAATTCAACATGAAAATATACATCCATGAAGAGTCTCCTTATGATGAGGTTTTGCTAGATCCTATGAAGAAGTTAAAAATAGATTTCAGACTCTACCTCCTGAGAAACAGGTTGGTTTCCTCATCTTCCAAAAGCATAGACCAAACAAATTGCCTAAGATTTTACAAGTAGAGTCAAGGCCCATTCCATATTCCCAAGAAGCTAAAACCATAGAATCTCATCCAAGTTGATCCATTGAGAACAAAACTGTATAAGTATTGAAGAGTTCAGACGAATTATTTAAAGAGATAAAAAAATCATTGCTAGGTCTAAATGATCAACATATATTAGCCCAATTTGAATCTTTCATGAATCAAGGACAAGTTTTTCCCCCTTCAACACCATTTACTTCTGTTTTCATCCCAAGCACAACAGGTCCAGAAATATCCACTGTAATTATCTCTTCTATTCCCTCATTAACTCCTTTAGCGACTAGTTTTGAAACTCCTAGTTCGGAGGTCATTCACATAGATGAACTTACTCTTATCTTTCCTGAAGAAATTCCTCCCTCAAGTTTCTTTTTCAACAAGAAAAGGAAATCTATTGTAAAGAAAGAATCTCAACAAAAATATGGAGTAGTTACTAAAAGGAAGAAAATAGTGTATGATGGAAAAAACCAAAATGGTCTTGGGTTTGCCAAAGAGGTTGCAGATTCACTAGGGGCCTTCGCCATTGCCAACCAATGGTCAGTGGATAATATGATCAAGCAACTGCAACAAAAATATCTCTTGGTGGAACAATTACATAATGAAGTGCAAAGAATAAAACATATTTTCAAGAGTAGAATGAATCATTACATAGAGAAAATCATGTTAAATTATCAGCAGCAAATGAAGCAGTTACAGGAGAAAACCGAGTTGATTTACCAGAATTCACAGAACAACAAAGCCATGATTACTCAGCAGGACAGTTTGATAGAACAATTGCAGGCCAAATTAGTCCTAATGGAGAACACAACAATAGACATCACTGCTTTCAAAGCACAAGCATATGAAATCAATGAGAAGCTGAAAGTTACCCAGTAGGATCTATATCAAAACTTGGATACTATTAAAAAGTACTATTAGGAAATAAATAATTCTCTGAAAATTATTTATGTGAAAGAAAATTATGCATGTGTGGCTAGATCCAAGTTTCATGAATTCATTATATGGAGTCAAAAAGCCAATATCCCTGATCTCGCTCCTTTTTCACAATATGAACAAGTGAAGGGTGAAATGGCCTTGAAATTTTTGGAGACAAACCTAGAAGAAAGAAAGAAGATTTCCAGAGAGGAAAATGAAGCTTTTCTGGATACATTGTCTTCTATAGAAACAAAATTGGTTGAATTTGAAGGAAATGATATCTCAGAGGCAGTGGGGCAGATTGAAATATAAATGAATAAGGACAAATCCAGAAAAAATAAGGAAAATATTCATTTTTCCATCCAACAGATGAATCATATTGATTTTCTCAAGATTAATGAGTTGTTGGTGAAGCCTAACTTACAGTATCAAATTACATCCCATGAAGTAAAGAAGATTCGGGAGAAACTACCATTAGTACACAAGAAGGTGTTTTCCTTTGAATTGAACGAGAACATTGAACCTTCGATATTTGTGGTCGCCTTGATGGATATGTGTACCCAGTTCAATGAATAGAGGAAATAAAGTGCATATGTGAGCAAATGAAGGAGAATATGAAGCTCCAACACATCAAACCATAGCTCAATAATATCTGCGTTATGTTTTTCCATTCAAATTGTATTCTATATTTATAGCAGATATTATGGAAAGTCTAACTACTTTTAGTTTAGACAATTTTTCTATAAATAGATAGATCTTAGATCTATTCCATGTGACTTCTGGCCTAATGTAAAAGAGAGAACTTTTTGAATATTAATACAAGAGAATACACAGACTCTAAGTCTCATTTCATTTGATTTATGTGTTTTCCTTGTGTTTCCATCTCTTATTAGTTTCCTTCTGTATTTATTGAAGACTGACTGATTACAATTTAGTAATACATATATTGTGATCTTAATACATCAGAAGTCCATTCAGTTACATTTTTTCCTTTGTTCTTACTGTGAGTAAAAACAAGACATGTGATTTGTGTGAATTGTTGCATTCTTCATTTTCTTTCAAGGGTACATCTTCTATTTTTCTTCTACTGCAAATGAGGTATGACTTATCTATAATTGATACCTTTATTTATTTTAGCAGTTTTGTCAATCATTTCTACATCATTTGAAATTAAATTTACGACTCAGATAACGAGATATTGACTCTATATTGTCTTATCATAAATTTCACTTAAAGTTATTTATCATAAAACTAAAGGTAGAAGAAAGAACTTATAAAACATTTCATTTAAATATTTGATGTCTGACATTATTCTTCGAGCCTAGAATCAATCTCAGGAACAACAGTTTGGATTGGTCATCCCAAATGAAAGGGACATATATTTTTTAAAACACGCATAAATCCTTTCATAATTTACACATAATTATGGATGAAGAAGCATAAGAATTTTCCCTTCCATTGCAAAATTTGAAGTTGGTGGAGGTTTGATGGAGGTAGTAATGATAAGATATCCTCAACCTTTAAGGTATCAACCTGTTGGGCCCCGACAACTCCCCCTAAATTTTTTACAAATTTTAAAGGGCCCCCCCTTTAGAATCTTGATAATTATAATGAGCTACAGAATCAACCTTTTCAAATAGTTCCATACCTTGTCTTTCTTTGAGACAAACTTAAGACATTCACTATAGTATGAGACATTCATTACAAGAGTATATGTCAAAATTTAGAAACGAGCATAAAAATCTCAATTTAAACAAAAACGTTAATTTTTATCAACTGTTTACTTTCGTTTAAATTATGATTATGTGTTCTTTCTTTTGCTCATTAGCAAGTTTGACTATTTTGAATAATGGGTTCAATACTTCATCAGATAATATCTTGGTTGGTTTCTCATTTTCATGAAATCATTTGGTGATATTAATTAATTAAATTCTTTTTTCATTTTGCATCTCATTTCAAAATAATAATAATAAAATAATTATCTATCATTTGTTTGATTTTGTAAAAAACTAAAATTAATATTTTTTCTCCATTAACTTGAAGCTTCTAGGTCATATTTGAAAGAAAATTATAAACAATGTTTGTTTATAAGTTATAGTTAGTTTAAATTCATTTTTTATTTTTCTAGATTTTGTTTTATTCACAATTTTTAGGTTATTAATTTAGGTTTCTTTTTTATTCACAGGTTTTTATTATCAAATATTTGATACGGATATGATCATAGCTTGATTTTATTATCCAAATACATTCAAGATGATTGATCCAAAAATAATTTTGGATTGCTACAAATAATTTTATGAGAAACAACAGATAAAATTTGGAAAGGCGTTAAGATCAGAAAGACAATTTTGCAGAACTAGTTGCAGCCAAACCATGAGGAATTTGAAGAAACGGTTGAAAACCCAGAACCGAAATGGACCCATTTACCTCTAGTGTAGCGATTTTCCCAAAAAAATGCATGATTTAAGAGATATTGATGTCTTTTTACGAGGCAAATTTCAGGAGGCGAAAATTAATAGTGACACCCATACTGTTCATTCATTGTATAAATATATGAGAAATATCAGAGCGAGGAAGATCCAAGAATTGGAGAGGAGGATTTTTATCCTTTCTCTTTTGTATATTATATCTTTTGTAAACTTTTTATTTCTTTTCAAATGGAGTAATGGATGGCTGGAATCTTTGGGAGAATGGACGAGTATTTTCAAAGAAGAATATGGAATTCCAGGTTTCTCAATGGCTTTTGTCCTGTGAGTAAAATGGTTTTATTTTCATTATAATATATTCATATTCTTTGAATAATTGATTATGCATTGATTTAAATAGCTTTAGTCTTTTTTACGAATACATGGTTAATTATTATCATTTATGTATTAATTTTTCCAATCTTTAAAGTCTATTATCCAAAAAATTTCTTCTAGGACTACAGAATGGACAAGTGATTCCAAAAACTTAATAGAACGACATATATGCATTTTGGCTTTAGACTTTTGTTTATAACGTTTTTTTTTTTNATTTTTTTTTTTTTTTTTTTCTCTGTTACATGTGCAGGTCTGATATCTTTAGATTAAATGATCTGTGATGTGTAGGAGGTTTATATTATAAATACCATCTATCATTTGCTTCATCAAAATACAAATATTGTGATTATATCTTCGATTTAAATAATAGGATTTATCTTTGAGTTTTAAATTGAATGATAAAATGAATAGATTGCTTCTAGATTTATCTTGCTGTAATCATGTATAATTATGAGATCACAGGTTTATGTTTTTGTTTCCTTTTCTGTCATTAAAACCTAAGTTGCCAATACATGTTATGAATTTATTTAGAACAGTCATAAGGTTCATTGCAGATTTCTCTCTTGGACATGGCAGTTGGATGTTCACCACTCATGCGGATGCTTGGATACACCTCACTAATTCACTGACAGGATAGCTTCTTTGTATTTTTATGTCATTTACATATCATTGAAACTAGAATGTATGGTTCAGCTTTGACTATCCACATGTTCATGTTTCATTAACCTTTTTTTGCAAGATTATTTAAATTTATAAAAGAAAAATAGTAAATATTTTTATGTGCTTTCTTTATCTGCTTCCTAGAAGCAATCATTTTTCACATCAATTTTCTTAAGTTTCAATTAAAACTTGTAGCTTGTAAATCATGTAAATAAACGAGACTTGTATATCTTCTGCTTAAATACAACTACTACAGTTACATTAGAACATATGTACACACACACACACACACACACACACACACACACACACACATATATATATATATAGTGTTTAGTAATTAGTTAGATATTTCATCTCTTTTATTTATTTTATTTGTTTCTTCTAGGAATTTTAGATTGGCCAACAGAGCCATTAATCCCGTCAGAACAAGTTATACCAAACAGATTGGGTTATTTAGACAACCCCGGACCAGACTCATTCTTCCAATTGACGGACGATCATTTTCACCTATCAAAACAACCTAAATCCCATATTTCGAGACAATGAAGCCCAAGAGTCTTCCAGTTTCAACATAAAAAATGCACTTGTGTGGATTCAAGTGAATATTGTAGTGGCAACATCGAAGAAAAATAGCTCTAATATGCTTAATATGATCCTCTCATCGAGAAGAATGAGCACGTAAGTCATCAAGGTAAGGATCCACAATATTATTGATATCATGAAAGGCCTATGACATGACTCACTGGAAAGTGGTGCCAACATTTTTAAGGCCAAAGGGTAGCTTGCGATAAGAAAATGTTTCCCAAGGGAAGATGAAGGTCGTGTTGTATTGGTTGGATGGGAGTATACCAATTTGATCATAGCCAAAAAAACGATCGATAAATTAAAATACAACACTTATAGCATAGTTATCGATGATTTGGTTGATAAAGGGAGTAGGGCAATTGTCCTTGGGACAATCCTTATTAAGGTCCCTATAATCGCCACAAAATATGATAGCTCCCTATTTTTTTTATGATTGGAACAATGTTGGACACCCAGTATGTTAATGGTACATGGTAAATAAAACCATATTTAAAGAGTTTTTGGACCTCTTCCTTAATGACCACAGTCTTTCGAGGTTGTACTGGGCAAAGTTTCTACTAGACAGGTTTGACTCTAGGGTAGGTTTTGATCTCATGAACAATGATGGAAGGATCAATACCTGAAATTTATTCATAACTCCAAGTGAAAACATCACAAAATTATTTAAACAAGGTCGTATAAGCTTTGATCTCTTTTGGTGAGAAATTTTTTCCAAGCTGAATATTTTCCACGATACTAGGTTTCACCAATATGTCAATGGAAATGGTAACTATAATGTTCCCTAAATTCTCTTCGGACATAGTATTTTTCATAAGAATGAGATATTGAGGGTTTGTGAAAATATCAGGTGGGACAATGGATTTAATGTTATTCTCTAAAGTATCCATATGTGGAAGGAAATACTATCTATGATGATAATGTTCCCATGGTGACTCTTCTATGCTCAAAATCTCCATTATGGACTCATCTAATGGGAAAGTCCATATGAGATAATCAAAACAGGACAAAGAGGATTCTAGCCAGGATAATAGAGAGTATGAATATGATGCCATGATATGTATTTCATCAAAATCCAGGATGTAAGAGGTAGATTGAATTGCATGATATGTAGACTCTATTGGACTAAGTGGCATGGTGTCACCTAGTGATTGAATTTTAGATGGGCTCAGTACTAACCAAGGATCAAACGATTCAAGGGATTGTTGTACCATTGTGGAAATCATGTTTATCATGGAAAATTGATGTGGGGATCAGGGATAGGAAAGGGGAAAACTCTCATGAGTGAGGAATCCTTGATCATACCTACCCCCACACTCTCATGCTCAATATTGAAATGTCATAGGAAAGGAATACTATTAGAGGATTGGTTCTCGATATCAAGTGTGCAATAATCGAGTTGGTCAATGATCACAATTTTCCCTTGGTGGGGAAATTGCAAGAGGAAAAAGACAAAAGGTGTGATATCATTCATTGCATAAAACCAACTATGACCAAGCAATAAGTCATAATCCAGGGGTGCATTGACCGCTTCTGCATCAAGAGAAATAGTTTTTCTCCTCAATTCCACAACTAAGGATTGCAAGATTCTATAAGGTTGGGATCCACTTCCATCAAATTATTTGAGGGTAGTGGGATAGTGGTTTACTTTAGGAGAACCAATGGCCCTCCAATATGATAAAGACATGACACAATTTGAGGCTCCATCCAAAATAGTACGATGGATATTATTCCCACGAACCGTGGTGTGAATTTGGAATGCAAGGTGATGGGAGAGACTTGGTTTGAAATATTCTATATTAAACACGATAATATTAGATGCCTCTTGATACACATATCCAATAGCTGACAACACAGTTCTACATTGACTAGGAAACTTTTGTAAAACTTTGAGTGTCAACATAACGCAAGGTGCATGTGCCAAATCATCAACAATGTTGTATTTTTGGGAAGCATGGGAACTTGGATTAAATATTTATTTTCAAATCATGTTCTTAGGTGGAAACGAGACTGAGTTAGAAATAGGCCTCTCTATTTGAAGAGGGATGAAAAGTAGAAGAGTAGTGGAAGTGGAGGGCTTGTGCATAACACCTCCATTGGAATTGTTTTCTGGATGGGTATCATATGTCTTGGATCTAGTTTCTATACTAACCGTCTCAGTACACATAAATACATGGGAGCTTGTAGAAGCATCCCTATGGTGAGGATGAATCGCGTTTACCCCTTGGGAGGCATGATATTTTGGGCAACCATTTTTTGCTGCCGAGGTCAGAAAGGGTTGGTTAATACTGCAGGTTGGGAGGTTCCCTTCAAAAATGTTTGACTTCCTTATGATGGGAGGAGTATTTTGTGTAATGGTCATCTCCAAAAATCATGGAGGGAAACTTCTCCTTCCTTTTTGGCTTGGTTTCAACAACATTTTGAGGTTTTTTACTCTCTTGTTGGTTAGAATATTTTTTGGATTTCCCCTTATTTTTCTTCTTTCCTCTAGGTTGTTGAGATGAAGAAGATTGAATCACATTCACCTTGGAGGTCTGTGTAGGAGAGGGGGAGGATTTGGTGTTGGTACCTATCCGTGATGAGGTTGGGGTGGAGGCTAGTTAGCCTTGTTTTATAGTCTATTGAGTTGCATATTGTAGTTTTATAGAACCCACCATGCTATTGACATGGGCTTCCAGGGTTGGTCTCGAAGGATCGTTCGATGGGAGAGGAGTATGAGGAATAAAATCATAAAGTGTGTCAAATTAGGAATATACCAAGTCCAAATGTTGAGCAAGGTTGATTTCTTTCTCCTCATTGACAACATATCCCATGATGAAATCTCTAGCAATGGGTGGTAAGAGTGACTTAGTGAACCAATATGCCAAGATTTGGTCTAGAATTGCATCTTTAATCAACCGTCATTGCTGCCTCCATTCATGAATGTGATTAGATATATGGGTGGTGCTGGATTTCCTAAGTGAGGCTAAAAGATCGGTACCAGTCTCATATCGGATTGGTTGTTGGAAATGAGTAAAAAATGGTATAACAAGGGAATTAAAGTCACCAAAAGAGTTTCGTGGTAGCTCGATATGCCATTTTGTTGTTGAACCCATGAGAGTTCTCTGGAAAAGTCTTAATCGAATAGAAACATAGATTAAGGAGTTAGAAGAACACCAAATATGGAAGGTCATTACATGATTGTTAGGATATTCTCCAGGATTCCCATTGAACTTCAGGATATCAGAGGGTAGTTTGGCAGGGATTGGTGGCCAAAACAAGGCATGTTGTATGGGATCGTTAGTCAAACAAGACAAATACGATAGATCTAATTTAGGCAAAAAGGGAAGTTGTCGGTTGGTTTGTGAATATTGGTAGTATTTATGTGGCATAGGGATACTCGTATGACCATATACTAGTTGTGATGGAATTGTAAAACCTAATGGTCCTCCCATATATTGTTGTTGATAGGGTTGATGAGTAGGAAACATGGGGTTCACAGGTTGAGTAGGAAAAGATCCTTGTAGAGGGATTACCATCGGATTAGGTTGACCCCATGGAGATTTTTCAACTCTTGGATACGGTAGGATAGTATAAAGGCCTGTAGGGCCTGCCATAACAACCTTCCCCCAAGATTTAGGTTTGTTTCTAGTAAGGGATTTCCCTAGCTGGTTTCCAGTAAGGGATTTCCCTATTTGGTTTCCAGTAAGGGATTTTCCCCAAACTGGATTTCCCCCCCAAACAGGTTGTTTCCCCAAGCTGGCTATTGGCCCTAAGATGGATGTTTCCCCCATGTTGAATATTTCCTTGCAGCTAAGGGTTTCACCCCAGTTGGAATCCCCCCCCCCCAAGTGGGAGGTATGTAATAACTTCCCATTTGAACAGTTTGTGTAGGATGAACATTTTGTGTGACTATCATTATGTTACCTACTTGACTAGAAGGGGAAAAAAAAAGCTACTTGTCGCAGGTCCTGATGCAGTAGCACTACTGGCCACTTTACTAGAGGTAAATGGTATATAATTTCCAAGCAAAGTGTTTTGTTTGAACATATATGCAACTCTAGTGGTGGGAAAATAACTTGTTCCAGGTGTGAAAGGAGTTGTGATCGCAAGAAATTGCGACCGAGAAATTTGGGTTCATGTTGTTCCCCACAAAGGAGAAGCATGAATACTAATTGTCTATGGAAAAGTAGCTATTGTAGAGTCACATACAATAAGTGTAGATAGAGGGGGTGATACCACCAATCTCTCTGGAAATTCAAGTTGTATGGGATCCATGCCTAAATATTTCCTACTGAATGTATCAAGTAACAAGCGGTAAGAAGAAAAATAATCCATATATCTTGTGGATGGTAACTCAATGAATAGTGAGTGAAAGGGACCAATTAAGGGAGGATTTGTGAGAGGTAGGAAGTTACTTTCATTTATAGTTTCAACTACGCCTTCGATTTGGTCACTTAAGGGAGCTACATTCCCAATTTTAGAAGAAATATCTTCATCGATAGTTCCTTTGTTGGAAGCCTTGCGTGGAGGATTTAGTGCATAAAGATCCAACCCTTTCATTCTATAAGATATTTGGATACCTTGGTCAACCACTGTGAAAGTATAATAGAAACAGTGATCCCTAAGGCCAACTATCAATGTCGAAAGAACACACCCCTAAGAAATATAAAGGTAATCAACTAAGAAAACACTAGGTGAAAGGATCTAAGGAAGACGATATATCAAGGTGTCGGTGAAGATATGAATGTTGGCCCTCGACCAAGTTTTGAGGAAACCTTGGTCAGGTTTGACCACTTTTTGGACTTTGACACATTGGTCGAGAAAGGAGCACCTAGATGGAGCTGAGATCGTGGATCTCACTTATTTTGTGGGCTCTGTGGACCCAATAAGGGGAACCTAGGGTTTTTGTAATGGGTTTTGGGATGTCATCCCATGGGTTTTACCCATGATTAGGCCTTTTTGTAAGGGATTGTAAAAGTATAAATAAGTAAGAATGTATGATAGAAAGGAGGATTTTTAGAGGCTTGTTGAAGCAAAGTCTTGGTAGCTAAGTGCAAGCAGTTATTGGTGCTTTGTGCAACAAAATGTGTATGTGTTAAGGCTCTGTGGTTGATAGAGGATTTGGCTCTGTGCCTTGACCTAACCTTGGAAGGAGGATCTAGTGCTCAGTGTGCAGATATCCTATCCTATGCGAAGCTTGACTCTATGGCTCGGTGCACATGAGTCTTTGGATGTAAGATATTGAAGAATAATAAAGAAGATGAAGAAGTTGGTGGACATAGCCCCACACTGGGATGAACCACGTATATCTTGTTTTGTTGCTTTTCTTTGTGTTGTTTTTTTTATGTTATGAATATTCTCAGTTCTTTGCTTATTATGTATGATAGATATAATATTTGTTGATTCTTAGTGCTTACTTGTGTTAATGATGAATGAATGCTAGATCTAACCTAATGATATGAGCTAAGTGGTTGAAATTCTTGCTCTTTGTTGTTACTACATCGATCTCTATTAGGGTATGTTTTGTGATGTTATTAAAGACAATAAACTAATGCATATCACCTTCTAAGTGTTGCTAGAATACTCTGTGAAGTGTTGTTATCATAGATATGTGTCCCAGCTTGGTTACAGACACCTGCGTCCTGTAACCCCCCCTACTTCTACCTCGGGTGAGACTTTGCCTGCTTCGCAGGTGTTGTTGAAAGGGATGGTAGTTAGGGTTTTGTTGGTGCATTGTTGAAGCATTGAACCCTGGGTCTTCCCCTGTGCCAACAAATGGTTCGGTTGCCTAACTGCATATAAGAGTGAGAGAGAATAATTTTAGGTGATTCTCCAGGAGGACAAAGCAAAGCTATAGAGATAAAAGGATGAGTTTCTCACAGACAAGACTGTGGTCAAAGAAGCGATACATAAACCATGTCGCTCTATGCTTGTCTTGGCACAGGAGGAATAGGAGTCGGTTGAGGCTCAAGAAGTGAAGCTCACTGAGACCATCCAACAACTTCAAGTGAGGATAACAAAGTTGGAAGCCCAAAGAATATCGAGAACTCCACAAGAAGTGTGTAATCAGAGGGAGGAAGCCTTTAAGAATGTGGTAATAAGGACAAGGGCCATCACCTTAGAGTGAAAATAGTTGAGCGATAGAAGTGTGCAAACTTATGAACTCCTTGCAGAATATCCATAGCTAAGAAAACTGGAAGCGCAGTTACATGATGCGCAACAGTAAGCATTCTTCATGCAAGCATAGATGAAGCTACTCACTACAGTTGAAAGAATGAAGATATATCAGGAACAACATGTCGTGCAACAATATATTACTTCCATCCAGAGGAGAGTAATGGAAGTCATGTAGAAGATGCAACCTGTGTAGGACGAATCCTGCAAGGTGTTTGAAGAGATTGATGGACAAGGCTCACAATTGGACCAAGTGGTTGCAACAGTGGAACAATGCCTGGAAGGGCCTGGTATAGAGAAGATGATCCAGGAGCTCGTTGAGTAGGAGCCTCAGGTGAAGAAGCAAGTCGAGGCAACTCGAGGTATTCAAAGCCACATTGCCCATACCTGAATGACTTGGGATGATTCACAGGTGAGTGTTGGGGTTTGTTTTCCCTTGACCAAGTTTTGAGGAAACCTTGGTCAGGTTTGACCAATTTTTGGACTTTGACACATTGGTCGAGAAAGGAGCGCCTAGGTGGAGCTGAGATTGCGGATATCACTTATTTTGTGGGCTATGTGGACCCAGTAAGGGGTCCCTAGGGTTTTTGTAATGGTTTTTGGGATGTCAACCCATGGGTTTTACCCATGATTATGCCTTTTTGTAAGGGATTGTAAAAGTATAAATAATTAAGAATGTATGATAGAAAGGAGGATTTTTAGAGGCTTGTTGAAGCAAAGACTTGGTAGCTAAGTGCAAGAAGTTTTTAGTGCTTTGTGCAACATAATGTGTATGTGTTAATGCTTTGTGCTCAATAGAGGAGTTGGATGTGCCTTGACCTAACCTTGGAAGGAGGATCTGGTGCTCAGTGCACAAATCTCCTATCCTATGCGAATCTTGACTCTGTGGCTCAGTGCACATGAGTATCTAGATGTAAGATATTGAAGAATAATAAAGAAGACGAAGTAGTTGGTGGGCGTAGCCCCACATTGGGGTGAACCACATATATCTTGTGTATTTGGTTTTCTTTGTGTTGTGTTGTTGATGTTATGAATCTGCTCAGTTATTTGCTTATTATGTATGATAGATAGATCTATTGATGCTTAGTTCTTACTTGTGTTAATGATGAATGAATTCTAGATCTAACCTAATGATATGATCTAAGTGGTTTAAATTCTTGATCTTTGTTGTTACTACGTCGATCTCTATTAGGGTATGTTATGCAATGTTATTAAAGATAATAAACTAATGCATATCACCTTCTAAGTGTTGCTAGAATACTCTGTGAAGTGTTGTTATCACAGATCTGTGTCCCAACTTGGTTACAGACACCTGCATCCTGTAACCCCCCCTGCTTCTACCTCGGGTGAGACTTCACTTTCTTCATAGGTGTTGCTAAAATGGATGGTAGTTAGGGTTTTTTTGGTGTGTTGTTGAAGCATTGAACCCTGGGTCTGCCCCTATGCCAACAATGAACAACAATTATGATAATCCTCACAAAACAATCCCCCAACATGCAAGTAAGAGTCTGCAAGAAAATACCCTCTCGGTTTGCTAAAGTGGAGATTGAAACTCTGTTGTAGGTATCGTAAGGAACCTCTCTTGCATAAGGAATCCCCTTTGTAGTCTCCTGCGCGGAATTATAGGAGAGGTTACTATGTTTACCAATTCAAAATGAACATTTTGGGGGTTAAAATCGATATGCAAGACTAGAAAATGGGTATGATAATTCCATACACAAATTCACAACCCAAAAAATAAGAAGAAGTGGTGTCACCTGAGGAATTTCTACTCTCCAAAGCCCCAAACTTGCAATAGTCCCACTAGGCGAACAAAAGAGGGGAAATATCAACTGATCACTTCGCTTGACCTCTTCTTTGACTCTTGTTTGAGAGGACCTTTCTCGACTAATGTTAATTTCTACTACTGGATTATTTCTCTCTCTAGTATTCTACAATATTGTTTAATAGCCTTGGATAGTTTACTCACTTCAACCTAATCCAAAGGCGATATCCTTACACTATTGTTAGTGTGCTATAAAACAAAATATTTCTAATTTATTTTATTAAGCATATTTGTTGATTTTTGATGGTTTTTCCTTAATCAAAAGGGTGCATGAAGGTGATACTAATGGTTTTATAACTATACTCCAAAATCATGCAGAAATAATGAGATTCAAAGATCTTGTTTCAAATGAATTATATATGAGGAAAGGAGAGGAGCTCTTTTTCTTCTTAATTGAAATAAATACCCAATACAATGCAAATTTAACTTTTCCTTTATCAAATGGAGAAAATTAAAACTCCAAACTATCGAATTAATGTGTCTATGAAATCCCAAACAAACACAACCTCTTTATAATATGTACTGAAACATTCCACCTATGAAAGTAGGATGCAAAACTTTTGTTTTCTTCTTTTCAAATCACATGAAAAACTCAAAATATAACCTTCTTTTGTTTTTTCTTTCAATCAAAATTAAAGAACTCAATGACACTTGCAAAGGATCCCAAAGCTAAATAAGATGAAGAAAACAAGAACCCAAGGAATAAAAAATTCAATAACAAGAATTCAACACTTGTTAAAACAAGAACCCAAAACACAAAGTAAAGGGAAAAACACGTTTTGAAACCTCAAAAGTGAAGTAGTAAAATAAATGATCAATGCAAAGTTGTGTAAATTCCAAATAGATCAGGATTACACTTAAGGGATAATAAGTTTTCCCAAGAGGAGAAAAAAGAGATACTAAAAGACAAGGCTTAATGCAACATAAGCAACCTCCAAATCAATGAAAAGGATCCCAAAAATAAACAAGTAAAGAAATTAGAAGGATTTGGAATCAACGTAACAAAAGTTTGAATACCTCCAACTGATGAGGATCAAGCTACTGATGGTATATACTCGACCAAAGGATCAAGTTAACCTAGGGTAGTCATGTACATTTCACAATTTGAAGGAATTGTGAACTCAAAGAGGAAAAAAAACATATGATAATCAATGAACTTGAATCAATAAAATCCATAATCAAGCATGGAGGATTCTAATGTAAATGTCTTAGAAAAATAATTCACAAAAATAAGGAAAAATAAGCTCCAAATTCATTAAGAACAAGGATTATCGCCTTTGTAACACTATAGAGAGGGTGATGAACAAGGGGTTATCGCTCCCCAAGACATTGTGGGGGGGGGGGGGGGGGG
>JASDQU010103605.1:367365-394794 GCA_032191745.1 Picea mariana
TTTTATATTATCAAGAAGGATTAAGTAACAAACAAGACTCAAAATTATAGAAAGCACTAAGGAAATATCAAGATGATCTCTCCCTAGTGGATTTTACAATTTCTATTATGGAAACATTTTCCCCACAGACAAGTGGAAGCCCCCTTGTATCAAGACCCCTCTGATCCAAGACAAAGAGAAACAAATGGTTTACTAATTCCCCCCTAGATCTATTATACACATAAAAAATCAGAATGATAAGAAAAGGATTGATGGCTTACCTCTTTTTCATTAGTTATCCTCACTGGTCTAGCCCTTTATCTTGAAGTCCAAGCTCTTGGTGTAGGAAAAGTATTGCAAGGAACAAAGAAATATCTCCTTATTCCACACTATGTTGTTAAGCAGAATAGATCTATCTATGATGAATTAAACAACAATAGACATGCATATAGTGAACACATAGGAATGAGGGGAATAGGCCAAGTTATATATTAATGGAAAAAATCAATAATGAAGCACTTACAATATCGATCTGTATTTCACAACAGCTCCTCCAATCTCTCCTTTCCATCCCCTTGAATGTCACAAAGTCATAAGTATGATGCTATAGGTTCTCCCTCCTTTCACTCAAGCATGAATCCATTATATATGAATTGAGGAATAACAACCATAGGATAATTTTGAGGAGAGGATGTGGTCAAATGAGGATTTGGATGAACCAACAAGATTGACCTTGCCTTGAATAGAGGGTAGCTTGAACCAATCCCTTAACCAACTGAAATATCCTAGAAACAAACTCTAAAACAAGGCATGGTGGTTGAAACTACTTCATTTACCCCTTACAACTAGACACAAGGAGATATTATCGCTCCTTTATAAGTGAGCAAGGAGCGATGATCATGGTTTATCCCTCCTTGTATATGGGAAGGGGGGTGATGAAGTTAAAACAAGGACAAAAACTCAAGGAAAAAGGTAGTATTTTATCCTCCAAGTGATAGATTTCCTGTTTAACATGTCTAGGGATTATTACATACACTTCCTCATGGTGATGAAATTGTGACACTTAAGTGAGACACTTGGTAAAGTGAGACACTTAGGTGTGTAACATATGCAACACTTTAGTGCAACATTTGGTAGTGCGACATTTGGTAGTGTGACACTTAGATGTGTAATAGTTATCTACAACAGATGTACATAAATTTTTTTATTTAGGGTATGATTGAGGCCCACTTGATGTCATCTTTTGAGTTCAATATCGATTCTTTATATTCCCCTAAAATACAATATGGTTACCCTTTTCCACTTTCAGGGATGGGGAGGTAGAATGATTTTTTTGATTCATAGGTCCTAGGACTTCTCACATTTTAGTTGATAGGGGGGAAGATATTGATCATTTTTTTCAAACTTCAAGTTTTCAAGTATACTTTTGATTTTGAGGACTATTAAGGATTGAGGATTTGATTTAGGATATGAAAATGGATTGATGATGTATTATATATTTGGTGATTATGACATGGATCACTCAAATAGATTTTTGAATTAGTCATTTTGACCTTCAACACTATGATATTTATGAGAATTTTAGTATTTTTATGATTTTTTGAGGATGATGTTTCAATGTATTTTATGGATATTGGTATGGATGGAAGATTTTCCACATTTTGACATTTGAGGATTCTGTCACTTTCAAATTTGCAACTTGCATTATATTTGACACTTTGATTAATGATTTGGTTTCAAGATATGGAGCAACACCAACAGTTCACCTAGTTTACTTCTAAGTTGTTTTTTTTGGCAGGATTATGATTCACTCATTGTTGAATCATTATAAGTTTTTCATACACAAGTTTTTGTAGAATACAAGATTGGGATGTTGATTGACATTTTTTTACTATCAGTTGGATTGTTGACATTTTTTATGTCTTGGTATTTGATAGCATTTTTGTGAACACATTTTTTCACTTGATAGTCTTCGTAATTTATGGGTTAGTATTTCAACCTAGAAAAGGATAGATAACTCTGAACTATAATTTCACTTATCACATTGGACTGTTCAACATTTCCAAGATTTAGGTTTTGTTGTATTTTTAACCAATTCAATTCTCATTAGGTTTTTATCTCATTGGATTTGGATTCATATCAATGAAAAATGGCAGGTTACTTGGCTCATTTGTTGCGCAATGAGTTTTCCATATTTTTTTTTTTGGCATCCACTTTTGATGTCCTTTTTAGGCAGATATTCATCAACACTTATGATATTTCATACCATGGATATTAGCTTTAATACTTATATGTTTCATCATCGTTTGCAATAGTCTTTGTTTCTTTGTTGAGAAACTTGCACGAGATTATGATCAAGGGGAGTGTTGTTAGCAATTTTTCTCTAATAACTAAGTCCTAAGACCACTTCATTCATATCTTATGATATATTCATTGTCCTAAGTTACTTATGATTAGTTATGTGGATCATTAAGGGTGATTATTGGATATTTATACTACATATTGTACTATCATCTGAATAATAATAATAATGATGATTTTGGCTTCATGCCTTTCCAATTATTATTAATCTTATTGTTATTCATTATGTATTTCAAAAGTTTTTCAAAAACACTCTCAACTTCTATAAATAATTATTCTCTTGAATTTTTGTGTAAAAGGGAAATGAATCACCAACCCTTTGTATGATAAATATTGTAAAATTGCTAGAAAACTCAAGGAAACCTATGGTGATTCCTTAAAATATGACAAGGTAAATAGTTCTGAAGTCCTAAATAAAATAATTAAGAGATATTGTGTAAATAAAAATCAAGAGAAGCTCTTATTCCTTTCTAAATTCAATCCTAAAAAAACATGGAGGAAAATTCTAACTCGAAAAACTAAAAGAAATAATATGGTTTCCTTGAGGGATTGGAATTCATATCTTAAGAAAATTTATGAATCCCCTAATGACATGGAAAACATTTTATTATTACAAATCAAAAGTTTTTTACTTTGGAAGACATAGAGTTTGGATTTAAATGACTTGAAAAAGGGAGAACTAAGGACATTGAAGGTATCAAGTAGAAATCCTAAAATTTGGGGGGCCTATTCTTATCCCTCATATTCACAAGCTCTTCAATATCGTAGTCAAGAAGTGTTTTCCTAAACCTTGGAATCAAAGCCTCATTTTTTCGTATTTTTAAAATCAAGGATAAAAATAACTCCTCAAACTATAGTACCATTATGATTAACCCTCTTTTATCCAAGTTATATGAAATTATTTTGGAAAGGAATATTATCATATGGTTAGAAAGTGAGGGGAAAATGTCTAAAGGCCAATATGATTTAACTATAGATCACTTAGTTACTCTTAGGATTATGATAGAGGAATGTTGAAATAATAAAACCAATATACTGTGTTGTTTCATTGACTTTAGAAAAGATTTTGATGTAGTGCCTAGAAATAATATTTGGAATAAATTAGAATAGTTAAAGGATCCTTTTTAGTTGAATTTTTTAAGAATTTATAAGTTTAGGAACACTAAGGATTGGTTGGAAGAAAATAATTGTAGCATAGGGGTTAGGCAAGGTTTTCCCCTATCTTCTACTCTTTTTAGGAATTTCATTGCAAATTAGAGGATTGTTTGGAGGAATCATGTTGTGTTGGCATTAATTTTGTTGGAATAAGCATCATCCTTATTCTTTAAATTGATCATATTTCTCTTATGACCATGTGTCTCTTTGATCGTAAGAAGAAACTAACAATATGCAAGGAGTTTTGTTCTAGTGTAGGTATGTCAGTGAAAATTCACAAAAAAAGGTTGGGATAATAAAAAAAAAATGATTACATATTCTAATTTTGTGTATGACAATCACAAATTGGATAAATTTAATTTGTACAAATATCTTGGATTTTACCTTTATCACAAGATTAACAGGAACTATATAGCATAGAGAAAATGATTCATGGAGGGTGGAAATCCTATTTTGTTCTGGAGAAAAATTGCAATTCAATGAATTTTTGGTTCTTAGAAAAAAAGGAAACTCCTCTTTAAGACTCTCATCATTCTTGTTATCTTATATGGATGTGAATTTTGGGGCTGCAACATCTCTGGAGAGTAGTGGAGGAAAAATGATTGAATCCAAAATCACTTTATAATTTTTATAAACATAAATTAAAATCATTATGTCCTATTCTATCCTCCTCATATAAGTTGATGTTTCCTCCATTGATAATATTTCTATGACTAGGTACCTAATTTACAATCACAATGTACAACTAACACAAGAGAAAAGAGGCTTCCTATGATTGCTTCAAACTCTGATCAAAGTCACTTATGACGTAACATGGGTTGGTATAAAGATGATAAGTTTTGGATAAACCGTTGAACAATAGAGGAGGATGTAACTCTCTAGAATATTGATACCATTTTTATATTTTTTAACAAAACCGTGGAGATTTGTACTATCAAAAAAGGGCATGGTTGAAAACGATGAGGGGATACAAAGTCTTTCAAAATTTGGGCCAATATGGGGCCTCAATTGAACCACTACTAAAGCTAAGAATGACTATTTCAAATACTCAAATGAAATATTCACATAGAAAAACCTTATTGAATACACTAAGAAAAAGACTTAGAGCATAAAAGTGAAGAGACACTGCATCTAAATTAACCTATTGGGGAAGAGCTCTCCTTTTTCATTGACTCGCGAGCCTGACTTTGCGTTACCATTGGTTGTGATGTTACATGTTATTTATTATTCTTTTCTGCTACCATCCAATCTTAATTTTCAGATGTTTGGGCATCTATGATGCCTATGATTCCTAGATTGTCTTGATGTGAATCTTCTTGTTTTTCTTGATACGGTACCTCAACTTTATTAGCCTGATCTACCCAACATGTTGATGGCTAGGGGGATTACTGGATCTGTATTCCCTTATCTGATGCCTCATCTTCATTAGCCTCATCTTCCCAACTTACTATAGGGATGGAGTTGGGGTGAACCTTCTTTTCTTTACCCAAATTTGGAGAAGTGAAATTCTCTTTTTCTTGAGCTTCTGAGGTGTTTCGTGTTGCATTTCAGATTTCTCGATTGTCTCTGATGAGAACTTGATATCCTCTATTTCATATTTTGAATCATCCAATAGAGGGTAAATACCTGGAGAGTCTACATTGGATGGAGCAACATTGTCTTTCAAAGGAGCCTCTTTGGACTCCTCCTTGAAAGGGTCAGCATCTGAAGAATCTTCCTTGGAAATAAGATGATGATCAATGTGGGTGGAAACCCACCAAGTTCATTTTTGTTTCTTTAGAGATTTCTTAGGACCCTTTGGGAATTGGGATGCCAAGTGTCCCATGTCATAATCCAAATTTTAATTTCATGAATAGTTATCCCCCATCAAGATAATTTCGGAAGGAAACCCTTTGCTAAAATACATTCATATAAAAATCTGAGCATACGTCCAGATGCTGTAGTTTTCTTTTTTAGGGCTTCTAAATTGAAAACTTACTAAAGAATTATTGATGGCACAAAGAGAGGATAAACCCCAAAAATGCAAGGGAACATTGGGATCCTAACCCAAACATGTTTTGAATATAACAAATCTTTCGAAGGATAAAATGAAGGAGACTAAGGATTCATACATAAACCATAACTACCCTAGAAACAAGGGCCATAAATAAATATCAAATCTATATCTTCTTGAAGATCAAACTCAACAATGAAAAACCCTTGAGCAAAAATATGAATGAGAACATCGCCTTTCAAAACTGGCAACCAAGATCTCAATATCTAGTAATGACTATTAACAAGATGAGGCTAGAGACATTTAAAATGATAGATGAGCATCGTGGAGTTGAGATGAGCTAATTTGGAAATAACATCCTTCCTCATAGGAATGGAAGGTGGTGAAGCCTCTTGCACCAAAAAAGATGGAGGAAAGGAATTCCTCTTGAAAAAATCATAGAAAGAGATACCATGAATGGCAGCAGAACAAGAGGGAGAACACGTGAGAAGGAAAACTCATGTCCCACTAGAGGATTCAGTATGGGAAGAATTGAGGCTTGGAATAGTAGATCCGAGGCTTGGAGAAACATTGTGGGATGCAAGAGCCACCATCGTGGAGGAAGAACATGTAGACAAAAGAGGACAAAGGACGTCAAAAATGGCTCCTATTGGCCAAGGATAAACCTCAGTTTTCGAAGCCATTGCATGTAGTGAAAATGACATTGCTTCCTATATAATATTGATACCATTACAAATATTATTACATGTAAATTTAAGGAGAAATTGTGGTGCATAATGAAATAGAGGATGAAATAAAATTAAGGTATTATAAAGAGATCATTAACCATAATCTAGAAGATCAAAAGTATCTTTCTATTAAATCCAACTTAAACAAGAAAATAAATGTTGCTAAAATGATAAAAAACTCTCACAAGCTCTATAGTCAAACATGGCGTTGGACAATACTTAAAACATCGCAGGATGAAGAAAATGGAGTGTTAAAAACAATTTCTCTTAAAATGTCTTGTGTATGCCCATATTAAATCTCAAATTCAAAATATTTGTAATATTATTGACCTTCCTAACTTGTTAACTCAATAAAATTATGGGGATTTAAGAAAACCTCTCTCTAGTCTTTTCAAGCATATAAATAAAATGTTAAAGCAAACCAATTAATTTCCTGGTTCCATCAACACAAAAAGACTCTATAAACATGTTAATAATAACATGTGAAAATACCTTGAGAATAGAAATGAAAAGTTATATAAATAATATAAAAATTCAGTTAACCCAATGTTGTTAAAAGAACTATTGGAACAAAGTTCCACTACAGTGGCGATGTCCCTGTCGAAAAGTTTTTGGTGCATAGATTTGAACACACATAAGCTTTAATTACAACATTGCATGCCAACATCTTGGAGATCCTTATACCAATACCAAAACTACATTATCATGTGTTCCCAAAACTTGTGTTGCAATTGAAGTGGTGGGGCATCCTCTTTAAACCTATGTTCCTACATGTGCCTATATTCTTCATCATGTATCTACTTTGTGTCAAGCTTTGATATCAATATATACCACTAATACAAACTTCAAATTCCAATTTACATATTTTTACTCAATCTAAATAATAATATACAACTTTCCAAATATAATACATAGTTAATACATCAAATATTTATAAGATTTTTTATTATTTTAAAATTAAGAGACATGTTAAATAATTTTAAATGTTAAAATTATTTTACAATTGTTTTATAATTTAAATTTAATCAACATAATTTATAATTTTATATAGGAAAATATAAATATAAATATCAAAATATATATTAATATAAAATAAATTTAATAAATTTAGTTTTTAATAAGAAAACATAAATAATAATAAGAAAAATAAAAATTCATATGTTAATAAAAAAAGATAAATTTTTATTATAAAAAATTAGGTTAAAATATACATTCAATTTATTCAATTTAGTAGATTATGTCATTTTAAACTCAAACCCAATTTTAATAAAGATCTAAATATAACAGAAACTCAATGTAAGTATCAAGACTTTGTCTGCTAAATTAAAAACATATAGAAGAATATTTTGTTCAATGGGTTCCAAATATTCCCTCTATGTAAAGGAAAACATATCACCCTATTATAAGTTATGTCATGCTAACAATATATGTGTTTTAAACCTCTTTGTCTTTCTCCATTCAATCCATATCCACAATGCCATAATTTTTCTTCCTACTTGAAATAAATTAGTGTTGCTATTAGTGCACCCAGTTCCTTTGGGTTTATGAAATTTATTTGATCACCTCTTTCAACTTTTCCATGACCCCACTCACCATTGGCCTAAAATATGGATCTAATTGAACACATCCAATCACTAGATTAACAACACAAGTGATGGATTTCATCTCATAATTTACATGGAACCTTTTTTCTATGATTTTCGGTATTTTTCTTGGTTATTATTTTTTCCCCATGTATGGTCTCACCTATAAATATGCCAATAACAATGATGATCATCAATCTAACATGGAATAAAAAATACCAAATTACTCTAATATGTCTATGCCAGTGTCGTTGCATAGTATGTTTTGGATAATAAACGATCAGATTCCTTACCCATTGAATGAGGTTTTGTTCTTCTCCACCTAGTTTTTCATTTATAGCTTGTCTACCATTTCTAATCTCTAGAAAAACCACTCCAAAATTATACACATCGTTCTTGTGTATCAACATTTGAGTGCGAAAATAATTGTGAAAGAATCCATACAAAACTTAAACTAATCATTTAAAAATACAAAAAATTCCTCTAGTCTTTATAGTTAATCGAGTTACTAGGTGTGAAGAATATAAAGAGATAGTGGAATATATATGGTTTACATTGGATCTACGTGTCCCACTGTTCCCTTCATGGAAATGATAATATGAGAAGCCTCCCCACTAGTTTACATCCTTGAAAGACCTAAATAACCCAATATTCCATTCAAATTGTTGTTTAGAAGAATGTTGGAAGTCTCGACATATTCGTGAATTATATTTGGAGTGCGACCCATGTGCAAGTGGTTCTCACCCTAGAACCTAGCGTGCCAAGACATAACAACAATGTCCTAAGGAATAGTGAATAGTCTGCAACTACTATAACTATAAATTATGTTACAAGATCGTTAAAAAATAAATACGTAACAACATTGCACTTAACATCCAATATATGGCATCACATGTATTTATTCCACTAATAAAAATTTAATGACCTCAATGAATAGATGTCATAGCTATCTAAGATTAAAACTCCAAACTCAGGTCATCTAAGATTGGAAAAAAAATTGCATTGGGTGCGAGTTCGGTGATTAAAACTCACTTAGGTATAACCTTATATTAACAAAATCACATTATGTTATAGCTCGACAATAAGAAGTCGAATTGGTTAGTGTAAGGCCTGTGGCACCAAGCCTCAACACATGCACTTCCACCACATCCTGAAACAAAGGAAATCAAACAGGCAGGATGCTTGGTGCAAATGAGGAGACAAAAGTCTTCATATAGGGGAGAGTTGGGGTTCCTTGGGTGCGCAGCGTTCCAAGGGGCGAATCCACCCAAGGTTCCTTGTGACACAATTTAAATGACACATGGTTTGATGAAGGGTTGAGGAAATGACTTGGGCACTCCACCAACGAAGGAAAATCAACTAAGGCATGGGGGTGCACTTAGGAGAGTTATCTCGACTCACCTAAGGGGAACACACACTTAAAATGATGAGTTAATTAGAAGGATTAGTGAGTTGGCCAAACAACAAAATGAAGCGTTCGGTGGGTCTGTTGGGAAAACCTCCTAAATGCGCTCACATGAGGATTTGTCCCAAACTTTTGAATGGGTGTGACTTAGTGAACTAACGGGTTAGATCACCCATGGGAAAAGAGACGCAAAATATGGGCACCTATAAAGGCAAGAGGGAGAACAAACAGGAAGGAAACTTGGAAGACAAGGAGAGAAATAAGAGCTTTGTGGTTTTGAGGTAGATGAAGAGGGTGATCTTCCTCAAGGAGGCAAGTCGCTCGACTTGGGAGGACTTGTGCTTCCTTGAGGTAGATTCATTGGATAGATTTGGATGAGCTTCTCTCAGGCCGAATTTGTGAGATTCTAGAAGCACAGGTCTATTGGAGGTATGTGTGAGGTAGAACCAACATCTATGAATTCTATGGAAACGAGGAGACATCAGGTCTGCGGTTGAGGGAATGTCTGAGGTGCATCGTAGGAAGTTGCAAAGATGGTTGCGACATAGAGCCTTGGTGTGACGAATATTTTTACGAGTGTCTTGGTGAGGTGAGGCGAGTCGTGTGATTATGTCAAAGTTGTAAAATAGGCCAGTAGTGCTCATGTTGTAACTATTTTTCAATAACAAAGACCTAGTTGGGTGTTAGGAACAGTTTGTTCCACCCACACTATGTCTATGTTTCTTCAGTTTGTTTTGTTATAGTTCACTTGGCTTCTCATGCTCAAGGATGTATGCTTAAATATGAGTAAGTGTTAAATTGTTAACAATTGTCTAAGTATACAAGAGTTCGATTAGAGTAGGAGTGTGACTCGCCGGTAGCCTAGAATGGAGTATGGGTGTGCTTTAGGTGAAGATGCATAGTCTAGATGAAGTATCCTTGGTGTTGCCAAGAATCCAAGAGAGAAACGTCGCGGTGCCACATGCCCTCTAGTGATGCACGATCGCAAGATTCAGCTAGGTACGCTGTGGGGACATGACAGTTAGCCAATCACATGTGTGATAAAAGTAATTTAAATATTATGAAAAATAATTGTTTTGTTAAGCATATACAACATTGGACAACAAAAAAAATATTTGTAGTAAAAAAAAAACTAATGGATGGTGAACCATGAATAGAATGCTATAGTCCTCAATTTTCTATAAGAACTAATAATAACAAAACAACGACAACACTAAAATTGCTTTCTATAGAGATTGCATGAAAACCTCATTTCATTTAAGGTAAATGTGAATGATATAACTCATTCTAATTCTTTTAATTAATAAAAAAAAAAAATACATGAAAATTTATCACAATGTAACTATTACTTATAAACTCATCATAATCGTAGAATTATTATGGACAAAATTAGTAAAGATTTAGATCTGTTAACATTAAACACCATGTAGAGAGTCAATAATTGGCTCACTCTGTGTATAGAGTCAATAATTAGCTCACTTTGTGTTGCATACTGTTAGTTTGATACACACTATTCAACATCGAATAACAAGATGAATCAGACAGTGAACCAATGATTGGCTCAATCTGTGTTGCATACTGTTAATTTGATACACACTATTCAACATCGAATAAACAAGATGAACCCAACAGTGAACCAATGATTTACTCAATCTGTGTTGCATATTGTTAATTTGATAAACACTATTCAGCATAGAATAAACAAGATGAACCCGGCAGTGAACCAATGATTGACTCAATCTGTGTTGCATACTGTCAATTTGATACACATTATTTAGCATAGAATAAACAAGATGAACCATTGGCTGAATGAATCTGTGTTACGTACTGTTAATTTGATACACACTATTCAGCATCAAATAAACAAGATGAACCCGGCAGTGAACCAATGATTGGCTGAATGGTTCTTAATATCAGCGACTTTAGACTGGTCTTACATATAATAAGAAATGAATTAGTTGAGAAAGGGTAAACATAATTATGCATGATCTAAACCTAAGTGTATTATAAAACTACTAGCCAAGCAACCGGTTTAACTGATTTTACGTTTTATCATTAACTAACTTTTATGTTTATGTGTTCTAACGGAAGGAAGTTATAGAGTCACAAAGAATAAATTATCTGTATATAACCAACCAAGGAGATAAAGAATTTCGAAACAAGAAGCTCAGCTCCATTCATCCAAGTTAGGTTATTTCAGTTAGAGATAAGAAACTGTTTGTGAGCTCGGCATCGTCAACCATGGCCGTGGAGATCAACCGAAATGCAGAGGAAGGCAATGGTATGGTTACACTGTTGAGCTCCGATGGCCAGAGTTTCGAGGTGAGGGCAGCGGCGGCGTTGCAGTCGGTGATCGTAACCAAAGTGATAGAGGACTTCGGCCCTGGAATCCCCATTCCTCTGATGGAAGTGTCCAGCGAAATTTTGGAAAAGGTTATCGAATATTGCACGTATCATGCAGATCATCCCCCGCGCGCCATAGAGACCATAGACGATATCGACCCATGGGACGTCCAGTTCCTCAATGTCGATCCTCAAGTCCTCTCCCTAATTGCATTGGCCGCCCATTATCTGGATATCCCGAGTCTTCGCCTCCTGGCTTGTCGAAAGATTGCTGAGATAATTCAGAGTTATAAAACCCCTGAAAGAGTGCGTGAGATGCTCAACATTCCAAATGATTTTTCTCCGGAAGAGGAGGCGGAGATCAGGCGTGCAAATCAGTGGGCTATTACTGACTGAAATCTTAAGGCTGAGCTCAATCTAAGGAATGTCGAGATTTGTTACGGGAAAATTAACACTGAAAATGTTGTGAGAATACTTCCAGTGCAATGCTTTTAGTTATATGTTCTTGAAAACCTAAAGTGAATGAATAATTTTGTTTCATTATGTGGTTTTTAGCATTATTGATGCGTTTAGTTATGACTAATTTTGTTTCATTCTATTGTTCTTAATGTGAATGGCTTTTAAATCAAATTATCAGGTTTTATAATGTGAATGGCTTGTAAATTATATTATCAGGTTTATTTTCATTTTTAGGAATTAATGAAAGAAAGAAAATGATTTTAATTTTCACTAAGTTAACAAAGTTTATGAGACAAACCGCACTGTTTTTTGGTTAAATAAATTATTTTAAGAATTAATTGTCAAGGATATTTATATAATTATTCCTAGTGTTTATGATGATGATGATAATTAACGTCCATTAAGACCTAGGATGATAATGATGATAAACCTATAATGATAATGATGATGATGAATAACAATCAATGTATCATAAATATAAATATAAGAACTTTTTATTTATATTTATTTTTTTATTTTATTATAAAATACACTAAATTAATAAATGTATTATAAATATGAGAGCTTTTTATTTATATTTATTTTTTGGTTTTATTATAAAATTTACTAAATAAGTGAATAGATAATTTTATTTTATTATATTGTTTTTAATATGAATGATTTCTAAATGAAATTATATAATTTATTTTGATTTTATGAATTAACATATTATAAATATTTCTGTATTTACTACTAAATTTTATTATAAAATTGATGAAATCAGTGATTGAACACTTTTATTTCATTATATTATTTTTAATATTAATGTTTTATAAATAAAAGTGTAAAATTTATTTTTAATATTATTGATATCTAAATGTTTTATTTTGTATTTAACTTTTAGTTTTATTATAATTTTTTTTTGGTTGATATACTATTTTGATTATATTCATTAAAATAATTTCTTTTTTCATAAAATTATATATCAGTGAATATATTTACCCCAAGTTAAAATAGATTTTAATAGTTCACTGATAATTGTGTGATGTGTTTTTTTTAACATTATAAAAAAGAAAATAATATATGTTTTACAATATATTTCTATATCTTATATTATTAAAATTTTATTATTATACTTATTAGGTAATGTATATATTTTTTAATATTATATATAAAAAATAATAAAATTTTGGTAATATATTTTTATTTTTATATTATTACAAAATAAAAATAAAAACAAATGTGATTCATTTCCTACATCTTTTATAATTTAAAGTTTACAATTTTTATTTTATTTTAAGAACATTAACCAAATTTTATCCATATTTTGTTTTAAGTATGAGAAATTTCCATGTGATTTAATTAGTTAAATTAAGTATGATATCGAATGGTTCTGGCATAATTTGACTCTTTCCAATTCAGTAAGGTGGAATTGTTCCTTATCATTCTCTTCTTCCAATTAATTCCATTCCGATTTTTTTTATGTGGTAAATGTGGGAGTTCTTTGTATGACCTACTTCTATCAAATACAGTTTTTCATTTTTTTTCAATTTTCTAGAGGAATAAAATATCTATCAATCACAATCACTTTCAAGTTTTTATTTTTTTAAATGCATATTGCATTTTGAAAGTTTTTATGAGTTTCTGTAAATTTTTTCAAATCGATTTTCAGTTTAATTGGAATTTCAATTTAATTTAACATTTTTAATTTATTTATAATTATATATGTTTAAAATAAAATAATTAGATAATTAAATAGAAAAAATATTACTATATTTTTGACATTTTAAATTTTAACTAATACATATTTTATTACACACTATCATTTTAAATAATTTACAAATAATTATATATTTAAATTATTATTATCATTTGAATGAAATTCATTTATTTTATAGATTTTGTTTTTGAAAATAGATGACAAGTATAAAAACAGAGAACTGTTAATCTTTTAAACAAATTACATTCTTATTATTTCTATTTTTATTATAATTTGAATTAATTTATTTTATAGATTTTGTTTTTAAATAGATGATAAATATAGACTACACATACTATGTTTATAAACAAATCATATTTATTTTTTAGATTTTTTTTTGAAAAATAGATGATAAATATAGACATATTATGTTTATATTAAAAAAAAAAAAAATTCATATAATAAATATTATTTATATATATAAATAATTATTTAATATTATTTTTATTATAATAATTATAAAATTAGGAGAATAACTTTTAATTTAATTATTTAGATCCTATTTGATCTTTCTCATAAATGAATCTAGATTGGTTGTTATTTATTAAATGATTGGTTGTTATTTATTAAATTTTTTTTATGTTATATAAACATCATCTCCACTTCAAATATGAAGCAATCATTAAATGGATGTTATTCAAAAACGTAAATGTCAAAACAACAATATTCATATATAATAAGTTATCAATGTAAATGCCTTAAAAAAAAAATAGGAATATAATAATATAATAATATAAAACATAATTTGGTTATATTTTTATGTTTTTTACAATATACATTTTACATAATGAGTTTCATCCCCATAATTAGAAATGGAGTTAGGTCCTATGATAAGTTGTAAAGGTCCTATGATAAGTTGATATTGATATTATCTGTCTAGTTGAAACTTGGGAGCATGAGGAGTCTAAGGTCCCTAACATAGAAGGATTTGAGGATTTGTCCTATGGTCCGTATGGAACAAAAATCCACCATAGAGGGATAGGAGGTATAGCTTCTTATATTAGAAAGACACTAACTTTTAAGTAATGACTCCAACCATAAGCTCTTAAGACCTAATTGAGAATTTGTTTGGTATGCCTGACTCTAACTCTAAAATTTTCCATGCATAGAAGCGCCATTTTTTATCATAAACCTTTAACCCTAACTCTAATCCATGCATAGGAGCGCCATTTTTTACCTTTTAAATGACCATGAGCATCATAAAACTTTAACCCTCTAAGCTTTAGGAGTGCCATTGAAGAGAATTATGATAATCAAAGGAATTTGTGCTTTAACAAAAGTAAAGTTGACATCTTCTTAAAGGATTTAAATAGTAAATTAAATCTCATAACTTATAAGGAAAAAATCGAAGAACTCTATCATAATTTTACAACTACCCTTTCCACTTCTATTAACAAGTTCTCTTTCAAGGTGTACTATAAAAAGAATAATAAAATTGTTAGGAAATCCATTAGGGATGCTTCTAATGAGTCCTTAAAACTCGATACTTGATCAATACATATAAAGCCCTAATTAAAAGGAAAAAAAGGTACTATATCAATAAAAGGCAAGAGCAACTTTCACAACTCTATAAGTTGGATCCTAAGAAGTTCTGGGGCCAAATTCTAAAACGCAATACTAAAGAAAATAATAGGATTCCCTTAAGGGACTGGAATTATTACCTTACAAGTCTTTACGAGTTCCCTAATGCCATGGACACCATTCCTATTGTCCCTACAAAGGAATAATTGTTTTCTTTAGATGAGATAGAGTTTGGGGTTAAGCGGCTTGCAAATGGGAAAGCTAAGGACATTGAAGGCTACCAAGATGAAATTTTTAAAATCAAAAGGCCAATCCTTATCCCTCACAAAATTTAGCACTCAAGCAGGGCTTCCCTAGACCCTCAACGCAAAGCCTCATTGTTCCTATTTTTAAAAATGGGGATAGAAACATTCCCTCTAATTGTAGGACCATTATGATTAGCCCAATTTTAGCCAAGCTTTATGGAATTATTTTGGAAAAGAAGATTAGCCTTTGGCTAGAAAGTCACGGTAAAAGAGCTAAAGGCCGGGCTAGGTTTAGGAGATATCATTCAACTATGGACCATTTTGTTACCTTTAGGATAATTGCAGAGGAGTTCCGCAATACTAAAACTAGGTTTTTTTGTTGTTTTTTTTACTTTAGAAAAGCTTTTGACATGGTTCCTAGGAAAAACCTTTGGAATAGGTTGGGAAAGATAAAAGTGTCTCTCGAGTTGAAGGCTTCTTCAATAAGGATGTATGAGAGAACTATTGCTAATTTTAAAATCATTGAGGGTTGGTCAAAAGAGGTTAACTGCAATATCATAGTCAAACTAGGTTGTCCCTTGTCCCCTATCCTTTTTCACATATACATTGACATTGATATTCTTATTGAAATTACCTTGAAGCAATTCTTAAACCCCATTTTAAATAACAATGTTAGAGCTACCCATCTACTTTTCCAATGATTTTAGTGGACCTAATGGTTAAGAACATGCATTTTCTCTTTGAAGATAACGGGTTCAAAACCAGGGGGTAGAAGTTGTACATATTTTCTCGGGCCTTGACCTTTTCCCAGTCATAAACTCCTACTAACTACACTTTTTTTGTTGCAATAAAACCTTAAGCTCATGAAAAAGAATCACTAAAGTTCTTGGGGCCATAAATCTTGTGTACATATTCTAATGGAATAACATAATACTAAATTGGAAATATATTAATGTAAAAACAAATGTTTTACATGGAATTATATTGGAGAACATGTGAAAGAAACACATTAAGATTGTTAATATTATGTCTATTTTTCAATATGCAATTATCTCTCTTTGTATTTTCTATTTATGAAAGAAAGTTATTGTTTGATCTTCTAAAATATTTATTACTTGAACGTTATAATGTATATGTTGCTAGTGTATCGTAACTAATTTTCAACATTTTCTAAGATGGTCATATGAAACAATATCAATTCCATGCATGGTAGTATTTGCATGAAATTATTTTGCACCATAATGCTCACATGATATCTTATACAATATATAGAACAATATTCTCTTTTATTTTATACAATATATAGAATAATACTCCTAAGTAGTCAGAAGCTACTGCACTAGCCTAAAGGTGTATGGTTCATTTTTCATTTTTGAAGGCACTCTTTTTAGTAGCACAACACCATGACATGTGAACTATGTGAGCTTGGTACAAGTCGTGAGCATTTTTTTCAAACATCATCTTGCTTTATCATGCATATGAAAGATAGTAGTGAAGATCCATGTGGTATATTTCTTTCATATGTTGGAGGATGTTTATATGTTTAGAGGTGCTTTTTGTTGTTGTTGAGTTCATGTATTTGGAGGCACTATTGCACATGTGGTAGCATTTCATCTTTGGGATATTTTTCTACATTCTTTATGTATATTTTTATATGAAAGGTACTTTTCACTTTTCCAAAGAATATTTACTTATTTGGAGGCATTTCTCACCTTTGGGTGTTATTTCACATTGGCCCATGCATTTTTTCATCTTTGAAGGCATGTTGAACACCATTTGGAGGGTAATGTCGTACATTTGGCACACTTCAAAAGCATGATTGGACTTATTTAGAAGAGCACCATCCAAGATAATATGACATGTGGTCTCATGACCTTGTCACACACCTTGAAACAAGGGAAATCAACATTTCTTAAGGAGTGCTCCATAGTCAAGGAATTTGGTGGAAGACTTAAGAGGAACACTAACCTTATAAGGAGGTATTGGAGATTGTACAAAATATTTTATGGTCAAAGCATATATGAGGAGTACCCTACTATAGGATGTGACACATTGAATCTAAGCACCTCCCAAGGTCAAATGCATATTTTTAGAGGAGAATTCTTCATTAGATACTACAAGGAAAACACTATTATTGAAGGCTTTAGTAGGGGTTTTTAGTGTTACAAAATTGGGAAAATTTATAAAAAGAAATCCTTGAAAGCATCCACTATGGTGGACGTTTTAGCGAATGTTCACTGTACCTAAAAATTTTGGGTGGTTGGAGGTCGTAATAGAGGTTTTTTTTTTCATTTAAAAAAGAATGGTGCAGATATTTAATATGAATTGGTGTGTATATTATATATTGAAATTTCTGGAGGACATTATATAATTTTGAAGCACCAATGTGTACTATATATTTTTAAAGATTCAATGTATATTATATGATTGAGAACTAGTGTGTATTATACATGATATCGCATGACTCATATACTATAATAGATGAGAATAATGTTGTGATAAGCACTAGTGTATAACAATCATTTAAAAGAACTGACCCATAAATAGGTATGAAAACGCCATTGAGTTCAAATGAATACAATGCACTAATATATTTGGATACTATTTTTTTTTTTGAAATGTGGATATGAAAATGCAACTTTAAAAAAAATCAAATCATCATTATAAAATCAAACCTTTTTATAATAGTATCGAATTTTACATTTTAATTAATGAGTTGGATATAATCATTGCATTACTGTATTGTATTGTTTAAACAAATAAAATTGTTGATTACACATATGTTCATTGTAGAAATGTAAAACATACATATATGTAATTGACAACATAAATGGGAAAACCAACAGTGAATCCCAAGGAAGGGCACTCCCTCAGCCAGTTGGATTCTTGGAAGGCACACTCTCTTATATTATTGGAGGAGAAGAACAATTGGGCACAAGTCCCAAGAAAGTACTAGATCATATGTAGATAAATAATTGTTAGAATCTAGTTATAGGTGGACCTATTCAAACTATCATGTAATAATAGGCATATATATAAGACTTCCTCCTATTCTAAATAAAGTGATGGTCATTTTTTTCTCAGTTTTGGTGATAGTATTCATGTTTTCCTATTCTAGTTAATTTCCCAAGTATTGCTATTGCAAATCAAATGGTATCAGAGCATTGATCTAATATGATTATTATCTAGTGAGTTTCAAATAGAGAATTTTTTTTTATAGGTTTTTAGTGTTTGCACTCACCTAGTAATCATATCTAGAGGTGTGCTAGGGGTGGCTCCACCATCCATCTCTCAAGAAGTGTGCTAGGTTTTGCTCCAAAACTCCATTGCACAATCCTTTGTGGTGATTTCCAGCTTCAAAGGTGCATTCGGGGCTCATGTTTCCCTTCATATCTTCCAACACATCCCGCTAGGGTTTCTCTTTCCCTCCACTGCTCATTTCTTTGGTTGTGGGGATATTCCACNCTCTAGTTAATGCCAAGGTGCAGTATGGTTTTCCATGCCTCCTCCTCTCTTCCAACATGCATTCTCAGTGTGCACTTGGCTAGGGTTTTTTAGTGCACCCTCCCTTTTGGGCTCTAGATGATGTTCTTCAAGGTTGGATCTATATCCATAGTTTTGGATCTAGGGTTTTCCCATCTAGATGTATCTCTCGATCTAGATCCAGATCCAGATCCATAGGATAGTGTTCTAGGTTTTTCTATAGATGACGTGCTTCAAGGTTTTTTCTCCATCTTAGTATCAAACACCCTTTCTTTCCATTTTCAGTGCACTCTCCATTCCCAGTTCTTATTTTCTCCAGTATATGAAGATAATTCCTTCTTGCAGAGACCCCTCCCCCAAGGATTATACATCTAGGAAATATTCTCCCATTCAGGACCTAGCTCTTTATTTTAATGAACTGATGCATCTCCAGTAGAGATCCCTAGTTCCTATGAAATTGGATACTCATTTCTAGCTGCCTAAGTTTTAAGGGAATATGAATGGTGAGGTCATAATTCATTCCTAGGTACATATTCTATCAACTTATTTCAATACCTTCCTAGGAACGACATAAGGTGAAAAGATATAGATTTCTAGTTTTCAATTGGAATGGGTTTCTAAATCTTGGTGAGACACCCAAATGGATACCTCCTCTCTTTTGTTGGATTTGGGATATTATCCTGTGACCACCCCTCCACCTATTGGTTCTTATGATTCCCTTTTCAAGAATTGTGAAATCACTTCTATCCCCTAGGGTACTGTCAGACTCTCCTAGATCACTGGTTGCAACTCAGCTAGATCTCGGGCTAGTCAGTCTAAGGATACATTGAGGTGTTTACTAAGCTTTGTATTCAGCTGTATATTAGAGATCCAGAAGAGGTACTCATTATTAAATTTAATTTCGGCATTTTATTATTGTTACATAGATGGGTTGATTTATTTGAAAGCTCTTCCTTAGATAAGTCCTTTCTTCGGGCCTTGGATGTGGAATGTAATATCACTCCCCACCTTTGATCTCCTTTATCCAAATTTTTCCCTACTTCATATCCTTCTTCTCCTGCCTCTCATACCTCACCCTTGAGCCTAGTAAATGGTCTTCTTATCACAAATATCAGTTTCACTCCTCATTTGAATGTCATGTTCTTCGTAATAAGAATCCTCCTAAGACTATATTTGTTGATGCTCTTGAGTCCTCCTCAAGCATAGTTTCCCCCCTGAGATAATCATCTTGGAGAATCCTATGGAACTATACCACTCTCTCCTACTCATGGCCATTGATCCCCAGACTTATTCACCATCACCTTTGTTTACTCACAATTGCTAGACCAAGAAATCCCTAGCCATGCTCATCGTCAACAATGGTAGCCAAAATAATTTGGTTGCTCAGGATTTTGTGTAGTAGTTGGCACTCCCTACTAACCCTCATCCAACACCTTACCAATTGGGTTGGGTTTAGAAGGATGGTCGCCATGTGACGGTGACCCAATGTTGTTCCCTTACTTTTTCCATTGACCCTTTTCAAAATATTGTTCTTTCTGATGTGTCTCCTTTGGATTACACAGATGTGATTCTGCGTATTCACTATTAGGAAATCTATCACGCAATATACCATTCTTGCAATCATCAATATCATCTTTAGAAATATAGATGTTCCTATGTCCTCACCTCATCCTCTTTGAAATCCCTTACCTTACTTTCCATCCACCCTATTTTTTGTCAAATCAATCTCAACAAATCCATTTCCCTCTATATGTTGTGCCCTATTAAACCAAATAGCCCCTCTCATGCCCTTTCTTTGCATTTGGCCTCTTTAATCACATCCTTTGAGTATGTCTTTGTTGCACCCATAGGACCACCCTCCATCTGTTCCATTGAACATTCCATTGATCTTATTCCTGAAGCCACTTTTCCCAATGCCCATTCTTATCGCTTGGCTTCTCATGAGGATGAGGAAGTGGAATTCCAACTCTAGAAACATCTTAATGTTGGCCACATCCAACCAATGTATTCACCTTATGCCTCTCCTACCTTCATCATTCCCAAGGAGTATGAGGAATGGCATCTAGTTTTGGACTATCAGGATCTTAATAAGGTTACAATCAAGAATCATTACTCTCTACCATGCATTGATTATTTACTAGATCATTTGAATGGTGCTCACTTCTTTAACAAAATGGATCTTACAACAGGGTATCATCAGGTTCACATGAATGCAGTAGATACATGGAAGAAAAATTTCAAATTCGGTCTTTATGAATGGATGGTGATGCCATTTGGTATTACTAATTCCCCTACCACTTTCATGAGGCTAATCAATGACATTTTCATAGCACACTTGGTAAATATTGTGATGATCTATTTGGAGGAAATATCGATTGTCAACAAGACCTGGGAGGATCATTTTCTCCATGTGCGCATTTTTCTATACTTACTTCGCACTCACAAAATATAGGTCAAACATCAAAAATATTCTTTTGGGAAATATTCAGTTCAATATTTGGGTTTTGTTGTCTTTGCTGAGGGTGTTAGCCTAGATCCCACTAAATTCCAAGCTCTTGCATAGTGGCTAGCATCTCACTTAGCTCTGGAACTCAAGAGATTTATGGGTGGCATTAATTTTTATCGTTGGTTCATTGCTCACTTCTCTCAATTAGCACACCCTCTTTGTCATCTATCCAACCAGAATTAGTGTGTGTGGTCTCCCTTGGTACAACAAAAATTTCAAGATCTCAAAACTTCCCTTTTTTATACTCCTATACTTCATTTAACTGATCTTCAGTATCCCTTTGAGATTGAGATGGATGCCTCTTAGTATGTTTTTGGATCAGTTCCTAAACCGGAAATACACCCTATTGCATACCATTCAAATACATTCTCTGATGCTAAATGAAATTATAGAGATTATGAAAAAGAGTTCTAAAGTATGGTCCAAGCATTGAAACAATGGCACCATTGCATCCTAGGGAAAGAAACAATCCTTCACACATATCATCATTAGTTGATTTTCATCAATTCTCATAATAATATGTAGGAGAAACATCATTTAAAGTGGGTTTCTTACATTCAATAGTTTCATTTGGTGATTAAATAAAAGAAGGGCATGTCCAATCAGATGGATGATCTCCTAAGTTTCCCCCCTATGTAGCTAATTCAATTCCTAGTTGTACGTTGTGCTACCTATGAGGATTGAAATCCTCTCTATGTTTTTAATACTTTCTTTGTATAGATATGGGTTGTTTTGAAACATCCCATTGAGTTCAATCAAATGTGATGTATGGATTACACAATCAGAAATGGGTGTCTATATAAACTCAATTAGTTATTTGTCCTAGATTCTGAAGATCATATTACATTGATCAAGGAGGTTCATGCTTCCTCCTATGGTGGCCATTTTGGGTCTCTAAAAATAGTTCAACACTTGCAATGGCATTTCTTTTGGCCTTCTATGGCACATCAAGTGGAGAATTTCATTTTTTCTTATGCATTGTGTAGTTAGCATAAACCTTCCAATCATAAATTTGGTATGTATCAACCCCTTCCTCTACCTTCCCACCCTTGATACTATATTTCCATGGATTTCCTTAGTTCTTTAACTATGAACTTATGCAAACATGATGTTATCTAGTTTATTGTTTATCGTTTCTCTAATATGGATCTTTTTATCCCTTGCACTAAGACCACTACTGCTGGCCAAACCACTTCCTTGTTCATTCACCATGCACACTTTGGCCTTCTTAATAGCATCATCCCTAATTGCGACACTCGCTTTTTTATCATATTCTAGAAAGAATTGTGGGATTTACTGGGTTGTCAACTCAAATATTCTACTTCCTTCCATCGTCAAACTGATAGCCAAACCAAGGTAGTTAACGACATCCTTGTCCATGCTCTTCTCATTTAATTTTACAAAACCAAATACTGGGCTACAACCCTCCGTGTCATTCAACATAGTTATAACCATGTTGTACATATTTGTACTAGGATGTCTCCTTTTGAGGCCTACTTTGGATATCAACCTTTATCCCCTTATGAAATACCTCTCACTTTGCAACCTTCTGGCACTCCAAACCAAAAAAAGAGAACAACCATTAACCATTTGATTTTTTTAGACTCTAGCACACAAACATGTCGAATTTTTTGAAGCACTAAAGGTATCCCAACAAAAATAGAAATCCCACCATCCCACCATGATGCTCACCATTCCCCTACAATTTTTACTCTTAGTGATAAAGTATTGTTTTACATGGAAAGCCAACATTTTAAATCCCAATTTCATCACAAACTGAAGCCTCTCTAATATATCCCTTATATTGTTCTCCAACAGATTGGGGATGATGCTTATCTCCTTGACTTTCCACCCCAACTAGGCTGAAACACTATGAACCCCCATTCTTGGAAGACAATGTCATTGGCTCTCTTCCTATTGAGTTAATCCATGATTTATAGCCTCCCTTGCTCCAATAAACCTTAATTAACACTCATCATACTACCACCCATCATTATAATAATACCTCTTGCCTTGTTGGGAACACAAGCCAAAGTCCTGCTCAGGCTAAATCGTTTTTGAAAGCTGTCGTGCACAAGCATATTCTTCAATTGATGATAGAAGTCGAGACACTTTTGCACTTAAAATAGGGAGGAAATGGGAAAACCAATACACATCCACATGAATCCCAAGGAAGGAACACTCTCTCAACCAACTGCATTCTTGGAAGGCACACTCTCTCAGCTTATTAGAGGAGAAGAATAGTTGGGCACATGTCCCAAGGAAGTAACTGATCAGATCTAGATAACTAGCTATTAGAAGCTAGTTGTGGCTTGACCTATTTAAGCCGTCATGTAATAACATGAATCTATGTAAGACTGCCTCCTATTCTAAATAAAGTGATGGTCATTCTTCTCTTGATTTTGGTGATAATATTCATGTTTTCCTATTCTAGTTAATGTCCTGAGTATTGCTATTGTATATCAATAACATTTTACAACATTGGAGATTTAAATAGAATAGGAAACTCATTTTATTATATACAAATAAGAGACCCTTTGTTATACAAAATAAAACAACATAAAGGTCCACGATAATCAAAATGTCAATAAATAATTGTTAAAATTATTGGTAACTTATCTATTCATAAGGACGAATGTCTCTATGCAATCAGTAGGGATTCTTCCCAATGAAAAGTTAAATAATACCAGACATCATTTGGTTTAGCAAATCCATCTGGTTTATGACCCAATAACCTTGAAATGATTTTGATTTATTTTACTATTATGGCTTGGTCTACCATTTAGGTATTTTGAGGAAGCGATAAATGAAATGTAGTTCATCTAATATGCAAAGTGCAGTATGATTCTCAGGATAAACTAGAAAAACCAATAAAGTAAACTTAGCACCAAATTTATTACTACTAACTTAGAACCAAATATATTACTACTTTATTCCATTAGAAAAAACTTACTAAGCAAATAAAACCATAAATTTAATAACTAATTGAATTATAAACAAGTTGGAAAATGAACAAATGAACAAAATATTATGCTTATAACTATATGAAAATAATTTGTGTTAAACAAAATAAAACATCATCATACATGAGAAAAGTCTACAGTGTAAAATAAAATTCTTACACCATTCCAAAACTTAGTAAATTAGTAGAAATATTTTTACAAATCACAAATTTCAAAATTGAAGTCTCTCTCTCTACACAATTTTGAATCATTGAAATCCCATAGAAAAGTATACAAATATGCACAAGAAACAACCCGCTTCTCTATCGGGGTTATCTTATTTATATAGGAGAGGGGCATGGAGCTTAATTGTTTTGATTTCTCCACTTAGCTATTTGATTCTTTCTTAACGGTTAGGTTTCTTTAGTAAATTGAATTTTCCTCCACCTATGAGTTTATCTAATATATGGATCATTTAAAGGTCTTGTACCCCTTTTCCACCTAGAAGTTTCAATTTCTTTTGTTAGTTCAAACTTATTGTTCTCTAACTATTCGTAAGTGTATTTCTTGGTCATTCGATCTCCTTTGTATTCATTTTATGTTTCCTACATTGACCACATGTGTTAATAATTAAATAGATGATCCCATCGAACTAATCCCCTTTTGGTATTTCAAATTAAACTAGGATAAATAAATAAAATCTCATTTTGCTACATTTGAGGGAAAGCTTAAAAGTTTGCATTAGCTATGTGTCAGGAGTCCTGATTTTAAGATTAGGATCAATCTCAAAATTGGGAACTAATCCCCTTTTGGTATTTCAAATTAAACTAGGATAAATAAATAAAATCTCATTTTGCTACATTTGAGGGAAGGCTTAAAAGTTTGCATTAGCTATGTGTCAGGAGTTTTAAGATTAGGATCAATTTCAAAATTGGGACTCGATCATGCATAAGTTCAAAGAGGAAGGCCTCAATTTGGGTAATCAATATCGATTACAAATGTTGGGGAAAGGTTGTGACAAGATTCAAGGGAGAGGTCTTTATTTATGAATTGGGGTTAATCACCAAATTTGGACTCCTTATCATTACCTTTTGATGAGGGCAAGCCCAATTTTGGAGATCAAGCCCAATCATATAATTGGGAGAAAGGTTCATGAGGATAAGGATTTATTTTTTAAAATATATCCAATCAATATCGAACTTCAAAATCTTTTGTACGAAGTAAGGATTTATGATCAAAAGAAAAAGTTCAAAGTTTAAGAGGATGATTTGAAGAAAAAACAAGAATTGGATAAAGGCATAGTGGGACAGGATGTCAACATTGAAATTGAGACTAATTGGAAATTGGTACCTCAACTCACTATCATTTGGTGAGAGAAAGGCTTGATTTATCATTTTAATCCCAAATTTATCATTACCTATGACCAAGACCTCATCCTAGATCATTGATTCATGCTCTATGGAAATAACTATCAATATACTTGTATCCTTTAGTACAACAAAAAAAGTCTAAACTAGGTGTCATTAGTTTATCCCTCATGTGTTTCTTGACTATGCACCAGTGTCCATAGCCCCAATGGAGTCAACATGGAATCATAGATATTGACTTGTTTCCAATAAACATCCATAGCTCTAATGGAGTTATCTACATGTCCCCTTTATAAAATGAAATTTGTTTCCCAATCCTTTTTTTTATATTCTTTAGTAAAAAATGGTTGTAGGGAGAAGTGGTATTTACACACTTATTGGGGATGACTTCCATGATCTTGGGATTTTCATAAATTATTTGTTGTGCCTTGATATTAAGGTAACTCCCTTTTGATTTTCCATCACATAGACTTTTGACTTTTCATATTTCTCATGATTATATATTTTAATATGTTTTGTTAGGGCACAACGACGATCATGACCTACCATTACGAAATCTCGTGTTTTAACCACTTACACTACTTCTTGTTGTACCCTTGATATTTAATTTGACGCTCTCTTCTCTAGGCTCATAATCAAGAATTATCACACATTATACATTTTGTATATTGTTAATCTTGTAAGATAAAATGTTGGAGTACAGAACCATTAACTACAATTAAGAAATAAATCAATCAATAAGACAAACTTGTTCTTCGATGAAGAATCAATGTGTTGAAATTCCCAACCAAACAACCTTTATATAAATATTTTAGGAACAAATGAAATTATAAATTTAAAAATATTTAAGAATCTTAAAAATTAACATCTAATCTAGACAAATGCCAAATGTTTAAAAAAATATTTTTCTTTCTCAACCTTATTGATATATTGAATTTATATATTTTTAAATTGAAATATACATTTTACATAATAACTTTTTTTTTAATTTTTTTAAATTAAACTTAATAATAATAATAATTCATTTTGAAAAAATACATAAGTAATTTTTTCTATAATTTTTAAAATAAATTAAACATAAATAATAATAATAATAAACATCACATGGATGTTACTTTTACATTCATTTTAATTTGGTATTTAATTCATAATTTAAAATTTTAAACCTTTCATTTAATTTTTAATTATATAAAATATATAATTCAAAATTTAATATTATTTTAACTTGTATCAATTAAAATTTTTAAAAATTAAATTATTATATAATAAAAAAATTAAAATGTCGGATATTGTGAATTTTTAAAAATTAAATTATTATATTAAAATGTTGGATATTGTTGAGCTATTTCATAAATATTTATATGGTTAATTTAAATTTATTATTATTTAAAAACTAACTTTATTTTACAATGTGACTTACTTTCTGTTATATGATGATGATGATGATTAACGTCTACTAAGACCTAATTGGTCTAACGGACCTTAAGAGGGTAAGTGATTACTTGTGATTCTTTAGAATTTTGTTTCTGTGCTAAAAAAGCATTAAGAGAAGCTTTCCAAGATCACCATACTTTTGTTGAGTTAAGAGGTTAGGAAGGTTGGTAGTGTGATCAATATTTTG
>JASDQU010103605.1:405962-429538 GCA_032191745.1 Picea mariana
AGAATATATGAGAGATAATAAAACTTTACATTAAATCATCACCATCAACCAATCATCACATAGAACCTGATAATGCTTCCTGAGACTTATTCAATTTCTGCAATTATTCAATTCTTGGAGTACTCTGATCCTATAGATAATATTACTCAATGTATTCTCTGAAACTCCTCCAATTTTCACTCCTTGAATCCTCCCCAAAAACAAGTTATAGAAAGAATGGTAGACTTTATTCAATTCTGGTCTATTTAGAAGACCAAACTTGTACAGCATGCCCCGCACTCAATATTTAACAACTGATTCTGAAACTCACACAAAAGAAACTACAGTCTGTACTCTTTCCAATGGAAGTGGTCCCACTTCATTTGGATTCTGTATGAAGAAGTTATGATTGTTTTACCCAGAACACTTGTTTATTGACTAGCTTCAGGACTGATCACAAACCCTATCTTCCACAGAGTGTATCTCCATAATTATAGCGAATCAAGAGCTGAATTTTTTACCAGAGGTACCTTGATATGTATTCTCAATACCATAACAATTTCACCATATGAATCATTCTAGAAAAAAAATTTTATAGAAAAAAATGGTAAGATGACCTGAAAATAACATACCTTAGAACACATCACCAAAAGACTTCATCCTCCCGTGAAATCCGGCCTTCTTTTCTTCTTATTACCTCTGAAATTCGACTTGTATCAAATGAATGTATAATGATGTTTATTTATACTATTTATGTCACTTCCTTTTAACATTAGGGCCGACCTGACACTTTATTATTTTGTAATTCTTTTCTTTAATTATCTTCAGGGCCTACATGTACTTCCTTCTTCAATTCACTTTTTCATCTTCAAAAATTCATTTCTCCTCAACCATGAGGATCCACATGACATGCCACATACCACGAGAAACAACATGATGTATACTATCCATCCATGGGTATTGTATCTGCATGTGTATTTTCCTTCATGTCCAAATACCTTCATCAATCTTGCAGTCCAAAACCCATGACTAGGGTTGACATCAATGACAACAACCAATCTTCCAACATGATACACTATGATCATGAGATGATTAGATAATAGTTTCAAGTCGAAGGGCTAGTGATGATGTGAACCTTGTGGGAGGACATACCCATGAAGGTTACCACCAAGATTTATAATTATGAGTTGTTGATAGAATAACACTCTCATCACTCTTACACTTGTATGTACTATCTGGATCTTGCAATTTTTTTATATGCTCAGGTTCATAGAGCCTTGTGAGATGATGAAAGTTGAGTAAAGCCTTGAAGGGGTGTTGAGACTTTCAATACCTACTACAATGACCCATGTGATGAGTTATAACACTAGCCCGTGAGGAAATACATATAAAGACTAGTCTTAGTAAATGGACCCATGCCATGGTGAGCGGGAGCATTCGAGCACTAAGAGTTGAAAACTAGGGGCTCCAAAGACCCACGTGATGAGTTATAACACTAGCCCGTGAGGAAATACATATAAAGAACAGTCTTAGTAAAGGGACCCATGCCATGGTGAGAAGGATCATTCAAGCACTAAGAGTTGAAAACTAGGAGCTCCAAATGATAGAGAATGAATGAATATAAATTGGTGGATTATGTGTGATTGTTTGTTAATATTCTTTTGTGTGAATATAATTGTTAATCCTATATGACTTGATCTTATTTCTTACACAATCATTTTGCATTAACAAAAGCATATAGGCCAATATTGATTTATTGTTAGTTATTATTAACACATTTGAGAACCTACTCATGATAACTATGAAGGTATGTCCATGCATGTACACTATTATGTGCATAATTAGATATGTTGATATATTGAATATGTAGGAAGTGCATATTGTGTAATTGTGGTTGAGTGCAATTTTATGAATAATTGGTGTAAATTATATGATGGGATAGTGCCATATGTGTAAGTATTAAGTCGTGAATGCTAATTTAAAATACTAATAAAATAAATATATATATATCAAGAAATAATATACAACCTTAAAATAAAATATAATCAAGTATAAGCAAGGGATTAGTTATTTTCTTTAAACTAAATTAATTAGTTGCATGATAGTTAGTTCATGGTTGCTTTAATTAACTGATTATCTAGATTAATTAAGTCCATGGTGATGAGATGCATGTAGGCAACTTGGTAGGAAAAGGAATTTATCAAATTAAATTATTAAAATGAAATAAAAGTTGGGGTGAGACCATCGTATTTTTCGCTTTTTTTAGGAGTAAACTTATTTTGCTTTCTCATGAATGGTGCTATGGTGGGACTATGATGGCCTTGAGTGCCTCATGAATGGTTATATGTATCTATGTGAGTGTTTAATTAGTTGAAGAAGAGAAGGAAAGGCTAGGGAAAAGAACCGAACGAGGAATTCTCTTGAATGAGAAGTATGGGAGAGAGACCGAACGAGGAATTCTCTTGAATGAGAAGTATGGGAGAGAGACTAGTATAATTTTAGTGAGAGTAAGCTTGGGGGGCCTCATCCTATAGGTTGAGAGGTTTGATTGGTTGGAGAGTAGTTTTTCCTCCACATGTTGTTGCAATTTTTTGAGTGAACCTGTGATTGCACTTTCCTCTAGCATCTTATACCTTTTTATACAATAAACTCTATCTTCAAATATCCTCCTATATTTTGAGAAATTGTAAATTCATGACATAAATTAAACAATATTTTTTTGGGGTTAAACTACTTAATAAATTGGTATATTAAATGCTGAATTTTTAATATGAAATAACAATATAATAACTAGTAGTTTTGTGTTTGCATGTATATAAATAGTTTGTTTTAAACCCCCTTAAATTCTAGTAAGTTCATTTGCAGAAATATTAACTTAAAAAAACTAGTAAATTAGAAACCCATTTTCAGCTATTTAAATACTCTTGGGTTACTTTACTTCATATTATAATTGCTCATTAATTATACTTTATTTTAGAAGGTCTTATTGTTTGTAGGTCTTACGCTTAGTATTAACGCCAAGGTCCAACCCCTATGGAACCTCTTACCCTATTGAATTAAAGCCAAAACACAATGTAGAGCCGATAATTGTAAATTTTTATTAATTTTTTATTAAAAATTATAAACCTTATATTTCGTATGAATAAAATATTTAAAAAAAAAACTAATCTTATATTAAATGCATGATTGATGTACTACCTGTAAAATGAATATGAAACAAGTAAAATGGGAAATAGGTTTGATAATGTTAGGATATTTAGACATTTAGGAGTTAGTTAAGATATATTTGGCCTAATGTGTTGTTAGGTAAAAGTTTGTTTCTTAGTGTGTTTCTTTAGTATGCATTAGTATGCATTTGGAGTTAGGAGATCCTATGGTCACGATATGTTCCCAACATAGAGTGATCTGACGGTTCATATTCTCCTCGATCTTAATGATTACATTGATCCATAGATTAATTCCTGATTGCTCTGTGATCTCTATTTAAAGAGCATGGAGGGTCATTTGTCGATGATCGTTTATGATAAACTCTCTTGTAAAATCTCTCTGTAATATTTTTATTTTGCATTGATAAATTGGTCCAAGTGGCCACATTGGTTGGGGTCGTGGATGTTTCCTCGTAGGGGTTTTACCACGTCAAAATATTGTTGTGTTGATCTTTGATCTAGTTGTGTGAGTGATTATTGAAGGTGTTCATCCTCTGTTGGAATACTTGTATTGTCGAACGTGGTATGAAATCTTGTTTGAAGACCCGCTCTCGTTGTAGATCGAGATCGTGAAGCCAAGTTGCCTCATCTCTGGTTTCTGGCATTTCCATACACTTCTGGGTTGAGAGGACTGTTCCGTTGTGTCCAGAGTGCTCATTTCAATTAGGAACATTTTTTGTTTCACTTGAAAAGGTTTTTGTTTTCCCAAGATACGGTGATTTCAATCAAATTCGAAGGTATAAAGCTTGAATACGCCCTTTTTAAATTTTTGCAGAGTATTCTTTTGGTTGTATATTGTTTGTTTCTGGGTTGCTACTCTTTTAGATATGTGTATGCTCTTTTCCCCGTGCCCTGTGTGATCTCAGCAAATCAAAAAGAGATAGGAAAATGTGCATTTTCCGAGTAAGCTAACCTAGATCTAAGCCGTGTTGTCATCAAGAAGCGAAAATTATTTGTTGTGTGAAAAGAATTTTTTATGAGCACGCTCTCCAAGGCCGTCTTCAACAACAACAACAACCCCAATCCTCATTCTAAACAATACAATATGTTTTGTTAGCTCGCTTGGTTAAAAATTGCCTTATTAAGTAAGAGGTCTTGAGCTAAAGTCTCTTTTTTGTTACCTTTTTTTTAAAAAGTTCATGCATCCATTGTAAAGTGTATTTCACTTCAAGTATAGAAGTGAATCACCATAAGTAGCTTTAATATTTTTTTTAAAGTTATTTATCTTGCATGCAACTTTCTTTTTTTAAGTAACTTCATTGTTAAAGTGATCACTACTTCTTTTTATAAAAGTGGGTCACTTCATAAAGAAACTTATTTGTAAAAGTGAAGTTATTTGGAGGGGTATCACCACATGGACCAACTTCTACTTGCCACGTGGCTCTTTGGTTACCATTTATACATTTGTTTTTAAAAGGGCATAAATTTCACATCCGAAGTCGTTTTCAGTGTCGTTTTTTTTAAAACCGCCTAATTTTTTGAGATATTTCCATCCGGATCATCAGTTTTAGTTTTTAAATCCATATTATCTGCATATTTAATATGGCTTCTTCCAATGATCTTTTTCTTACCAACACCAACTATTTTCAATGGAAATCCCATATGGAGGATTTATTAAGAAGTAAAGTCCTGCACCAGATTACCTTGGGATAGGAAAAAGAACCCATTGATGATGAAAAGAAATTCAAATGGGCTAATAGGAATGATGAAGTACATGGACTGATAGGAATGTCCATCTCTCCTGATTTAAGGTTCCACCTTCAAGAAATTGATGACCCCGATGAAGGTTGGGAAAAACTTGAATCTTTGTTTGGTAAACGCAATATTATTCGAGCACATCAATTAGAAAATCATATACTAGCTTTAAATCCAAATGGTTTTTCTTGCATTGAATACTATCTATCTAAGTTTTAAAAACTTAGAATTTCATGTGAAGAGTGTAACATAAAGATAGAGGAAGAGCGTTGCATCTATATTATTCTTTCTAAGCTAGGTAGTGCATATTTTGGGTTTGTATCTACCTTTTATGCCATGAGAGAGGCTCTAGGGAAATCTTATCAAAAACCCACTCTTGAGTCATTTTGTGATGCTTTGATTAGAGATCAAGATAAGCTTGTACAACTAGGAGTGATCAGCATTGCAAGTGCCTCCAACAAATATGTAGTCACCTAGCAGAAAGATAAAACCAAGAATCCCAAGAAGTAACATCCTCGCCACAACAACAAGAAAAAAAAGGGTCCCAAACCCACTCAGACAACTTCATATCCTAATAGTGACAAAGGAGCAAAATCTAAAAATAAGAAGACTGACAGACATTGCAACTTTTGTCGGAAATATGGTCATGATGAATCCAAATGTTTCGAGAAGATGGCAGCTTTAGAAGCAACGATGAAGAAGAACAACATTAGTATTGATTCTATTTCGTCTTCTTCTTCTTCTTCTTCTTCTCATGGACATGCACTTTATGCTTCTAGTTTCTCCTTCAATGCAACTTCTACTTCTTCTTCTAATGAGTGGCTTATTGATTCTGGAGCATATTATCATATGGCTAAGGGAAAAGCCATATTTTCTACTCTAAATGAATGTAACACCAAGAAAATATGTGTTGGTGATGATACATCTCTTAGTGTTATAGGATCTGGAATAGTTCAAGTAGATAATAGTCATTTCAATGATGCATTATGTGTTCCAAGTCTTTCCTGTAACCTTCTATCAGTATATCAAATCACTCGTTCGGGTGAAGGTAAAAATGTAGAGTTTTCACCTCACCAAGTTGTAATCAAGGATCTAAATGATCCTCAGCATGTTCTTGCAACTGGAATTGTTGATGATATTACCAGGTTGTACAAGTTTGACAACTTTGGGTCATCATATTTTCCATCATTTTTTGTTGCTCATAGCGATGACTTGAGCAAACTTTGGCATGAGCAGTTTGGTCATCTAAACTATCGCTCATTGCAACAACTATGTAATCAACAAATGGTGATTGGTCTTGCTCTTGTTTCATGCAGAGATGGTGTTTGTGTCGGTTTTGTTCTCAGAAAGCATCATCAGGACAGTTTTGACAAACGTGCCTCTTGGCACGCCTCAGGCCCTTTGCAACTTGTTCACAGTGACTTGTGTGGTCCACTTTCTTCTCCTTCTTTTTCTGGGTGCAAGTATTTCTTAACTTTCATTGATGAATTTTCCAGACGTACTTGGGTTTACTTCTTAAAACTTAAGAGTGGATTTTCTGACAAGTTTCTAGCATTCAAGGCCCTTGTGTAAAATCAATATGGACATCAAATTAAAGGTTAAGAATAGATAATGGAGACGAATATGTGAACAATAATTTTACAAGTTATTGCACTACATAGGGTATCCAAATGCAACACACTGTTACATATACACCACAACAAAATGGTGTTGCTAAGATAAAGAACCGCACATTAAAAGAAATGACTAATTGCATTATCCAATCTAAGGGATTAAGTCTAAAGTATTGGGTGGAAACCATCAACTGTGAAAATTACATAGTAAATCGCACTCCCACAAAGGCTCTTAAAAATATAAAACCTAAAGAATCTTAGACTAAAATTAAACCAGATGTAAGTCACTTCTGTGTATAATTAGGTAGTATAGCATGGGCTCACAATCTTTATGAGAAAAGGAAAGCATTGCAGCATAAAAGTGAGAAGTGTATATTTTTTGGTTATTCTGAAGATGTCAAAGGTTACAAACTTCTTCAACCACATTGTAATGAAATTATTATTAGAAGAGATGTTAAATTTGATGAAAATCTATTTAGCTGCGAGCCTAATTCAATGATTGTGCCTTCTTCGGTCTGCGACCCATCTTCGACATTTGTGCCTTCTTATGTTTCTATTATGGTTTCTTCTTCAGATAATGACAATGAGGATGAAAGTCCACCTTTGCCTCCTCACCTTCCTCTAGATGAGTCCATTGAACCTGAACCATCACTATTACCACCGCTTCCTAGATGGGTCTGTTAAACACGGGAAGCAGTTGGTGATATTGTCAGTGATCCTTCATATCAATGTCAGACATGTTCTCAGTTCTAGTGAGCCTCTTCTCTTATGGCTCAAGTTTCATAGACTCGTGATCTAGAGACATTTGCAGAAGCTTCATGTCATCTAGATTGGGATACGTCAATGAATGAAGAGTATCGTTCTTTAATGGAAAATGATACTTGGGATCTTGTACCTCTTCCAAAAGGAAGAAAATTTGTGATATGTAAATGGGTCTATAGAAATAAGTATGCATCAGATGGAAGTGTTGAAAGGCACAAGGCTTGGTTAGTTTCCAAAGGATTTTACCAAGTTGAAGGATTTGATAATAATTAAACCTTTTCCCTAGTAGCCAAAATGAATTCCATCCGCCTTGTTCTTGCCCTTGTTGCCTCCTATAAATGGGAGGTCCATAAGATGGATGTTAAATATTCCTTCTTGCATGTGGATTTGAAAGAATAAATTTCAATGGAACAACCTCCTGGATATGTCCATAATGACTCTATCCTTGTTTGACACCTGAAGAAATCTCTTTATGGTCGTAAGCAAGCTCCTCGAGCTTGGTATGCCAAAATGGGTAGCTTTCTTATTGACGTCGGATTTTCTAGATGCCATTCTGATCCTAATGTCTATACCAAGAAAGTAGGAAGTCATCTCATAATATTTTTCCTTTATGTTGATGACCTTATCCTTACTGGTAGTGACTCAAAACTTTTAAACCATGTGAAAACCAGCGTTAAGAAGAAATTTGAAATGACAAACTTAGGATTTTTGCACTATTTCTTTGGCCTCCAAGTTTTGCAAACCAATGAAGAAAATTATCTTTCCCAATCTAAGTATGCTTATGACCTTCTTTGTCGCTTTCACATGGAATATTGTAAACCATCCCCTACTCCCTTCCAATCTAGAGTCAAGCTTGTTGCCACCTATACTTCTCCCAAAGTTGATGCCACCTTGTACCGTCAATTAGTTGGTAGCCTTTTATAATTGAATCATACTCATTATATTTTTTACTTTGTTGTTGGTCTTGTTGCCCGATATAGGAAAACACCCCATGACATCCATTGGAAAACAGCTAAAGGGATACTTTGGTATGTTTTGGGTACAGTTCAGTTCGGGATACATTACAATTTTGGGGGGACTCCTTTGTTGGTTGGTTTCATTGATTTAGATTGGGCCAACGACCCTAATGATTGGAATTCTATTGCAGACTATGTTTTCAGACTTGGTTCAAGACCTGTCACTTGGGCCTGTAAGAAATTACAAACTATTGCACTTTCTTTAGCAGAAGCAAAGTACCGAGCAGTGGTAAATGCAAGTCGGGAAGCCTTGTGTCTTTGATAGATCCTTTCAGAGTTTGGATTCTAGAAACAACATCCAACCAGCCTTTAGTGCGACAATTAGAGTGTCATTAATATCGCCAAAGACTCAGTTCAAAATCAGCGCAACAAACACATAGAGCTACACATGCACTTCATTAGAAAGCTCATTTATGATCAAGTTAATGAAGTCTATTTTTCCCTACAAAAGATCAATTTGCAGACATTTTCACAAAGTCTCTTATAGAAGCGAATTTTTCCAAACTCCGATCTATGTTAGGAGTTCAAGAAGTTGTCATTAAGCGGGGATAGGCTCTAATGCCTCCTTCCTTCTCCTATTGTGTCATTATTGTAAATCCTCCAATCATATCTTGGGTTGTTCTTAAGGGGGGATATTAGGATATTTAGACAATTAGGAGTTAGTTAATATCTACTTGGACTAATGTGTCATTAGGTAAAAGTGTGTTTCTTTAGTATGCATTAGTATGCATTTGTAGTTAGCAAATATGATGGTCATGATATGTTCCCGACATAGAGTCATCTGGTGTTTCATATTCTCCTCTATCTCAACGGATACATTGATTTGTGGCTTAACACCCGATTGGTCCATGATCTTTATTTAAAGAGCATGGAGGGTCATTTTCCTATGATTGATTGTGAGAAACTCTCTTATAAATTCTCTCTGTAATCTTTTTATTTTGCATTAATAAATTAGTCCAAGTGGTCGCGTTGGTTGGGGTTGTGGATGTTTCCTCGAAGGGGTTTTACCACGTCAAAATATTGGTGTGTTGATCTTTGATCTGGTTTTGTGAGTGGTTATTGAAGGTGTTCGGCCTCTGTTGGAATACGTGTGTTGTCGAACGTTACTTCGTATTATAATTTCTCATTAATTATACTTTATTTTAGAAGGTCTTATTGTTTGTAGGTCTTACACTTCGTATTAACGCCAAGTTTCAACCCCTATGGAACCTCTTACCCTATTGAATTAAATCCAAAACACAATGTAGAGCTAATAATTGTAAATTTTTATTAATTTTGTATTAAAATTGTAAACCTTACATTCCGTATGAACAAAATATTAAAAAAAAAAACTAATCTTATATTAAATGCATGATTGATGCACTACCTGTAAAATGAATATGAAACAAGTAAAATGGGAATTAGGTTTGATAATGCATAATCTAGGATTCTTATAGCGCATGGGAAGGAAGAATTAAATTGAAATTGAATAAACGAAGTAGGTAATAGTTGCAAAGCAGCTAGTCCCTGCCTTAGTCATGATGATAATATATTGCCCTAAATAAATGAGTCAATAAATTTGTTTCCAATATTGAAATGAATTGCTATCAAAATTTTAGAAAAAATGACACATTGTGCAAAGATAAAAGTTATGTTCCCACTTTTTAAGTGAGTGTAATGTAAATTTTTAATAATGTGTCCTTATAATTATTTTTCTTAAAATAAATTTCATTATTATTTTACCAGAGTGAGATTATTTTTTTAACATGTTATAATTTTTCTCTTCCGTCTTCATATTGTTGTTTACCATCTATTTCATCTGACAGTATGAAGAAAATAATTTATTGAATCTATCAACATTATATCATATGATCAATGATATCCAATTGTCTACCACAATTATGTAAATAGACTGATCTTCTCTCAGAACGAGGATATTCCACTGAGGGTTTACACTATATCTCTTAAAACATAGAAAGGAACACTAACACTGGTGCATGGTGAATATGCTTCAAGAAACTTTATGTTTTTCATTTGTGATTGTTCAAAATTTTGTGTTTCACTTACTGTTGTTCAAAATTTCATGTTTGAGTATGTTGATATGACACTAAGACAAGACATTGCAATGAAGTTGGACAATGCAAAGACTTTGGAAACAAGGTCAATCCACCATACAAATAATCATTATATATTTTATACATTGAAATTAGGACAAAAACATAAAAGGACTTTGAAAATAAAATTGATATATTTATATAAATTGAAACATACCAACCTTTGCATAGGGTTCATTGTTTTGGAAATTCTCATATAGTTATTGATTTGCTCACAATATCATAAACAAATTGCAATAGTTCTTATTTTTCTTCTTCTGAGTCTTTGTCACTGACCCTTGGATTGAGTCATCTTTCTAGATAAGGCCTAAATCACTTCCATGCTCTTTATTATTAGTTTCAGTAGCACATTTCTATTTCTTTGATAAAGAACAAGTTTTCTCAGTAGGCATTGTTTATTTGCCCCAAATTGTATACATCTTCATCTATTTCTTCCAAGGATAAAAAAAAACCTGCACACCTACATATGAGTGATGAATCACACAATCTCCAAACCAGAAATCCAAAACACAAAACCAATAGAAGAAAAACAAAAAGATAATATGCATGACCTTTCTTGAATCCTCTTGAACTTGTAGTAACAAGCAATTAAGTTTGTCTAAAACTTAAACACCTAGCATCCTAACTTCCTTAAATACAGTGCATTTTTTTGTTCTTTAATAGAGTTCCCTTTCAGAAAGCAGCTAAAAAATGAAAATTGAAGCCTCCTCTATTGTACTGAATTAATCCATAAAGCAAAACAAATTTGACTAACTCGAACGTTCCCACTAGTATTTCTTTATCCAACAAAATGATTTATGATCTTGAAATAAGTAATACCTAACTAGTTCAACCCACTTCCTAGGATGCAATTGAGTGCTTCTCTTCATGTAAGACTGAAAATTAAGTTAATGGACGCCACCAAAGGCACAATATCAGCCTTAGAAAAAACAATCCAAAGGCATACTATAGGTTGGTGATCCTAGAATTTATATATGCTATCATCCTCTCCCTCTCAATTTTTGGCATCATTTGATGGTTTTACATGTAAAAGAAAATTATGCATCCATTTGGATTGCAGTCAGTTTCCTTTTGAGTACAGCTTCAACAGTGTCCATTATGTATCTAGCTCGAAGTTGAGAATTCTTGTAATTTTAAAAAGTGGGAGGGATGAGTATCGAGAAAAACAAGACAAAACATGATAAAGTATAAACAAAAAATTATGGAAATGAAAACCCACAAACCTAGCACATATCAAGAGAAATTCATCATAAAATAATTTATCAGAAAATTTATATGATGCATGCAAGAAAAATAAATCATGAAAATAAAGAGAACTAAAGGTAGAGAACAACAAACTAAAAATCTACTAGCATACCCCTGAAGCAAGGGAAGGGAACACCGAAGACAATACAAGGTGGATATGTTGTAAAGGGAAAGCAAAGTATTTTTGTTTATAGTGTGATAAGGCTTATTGTGTTCCACTAACCTTTCAAGGTCCAATTATGTTCCACTAACCTTTCAAAATCCAATTATGTTCCACAATGTTTTGAAGTCCAAATGTTTCATGGATATTCCTTTTATTTATATGTGTCCTAACTTATCTTAATGAATTTTCTCACTTATTTGTTTCTTTTTACCTCTAGTTATTTATAAATTATAGGAAGATGCAAAAGAATTAGGAGAAGGTTCAAATATCACTAGTAATATATTGAATGATGAGGACGACGATGGTTAACATCCATTGAAACCATAATTAATATAAATAATTAAAAGTTGTCAATGGAATATCACTTGAATTTAACTTAAGTTGTTGTCGATGAAGCATATCCCTAAAAATTAACTTTTTAAAATTTTATTCTTATAATTTTAAATTTTTTCTTATAAGTAAATTTTATTCTTATAAGTAAATGTATATATAATAACTAATCTTATTAATAATTTATTAAGGAAACAAAATCAAAAAATAAACTTTAGAGTGGCACCATGAGGAAGGTTCGTATAATTTTTTAAAATTTTTGTAGTTTTTAAAAATTTTAAAATAAATTTGTCTCATTTTGGACTATAAAGAGTGATCAATGTGCATTAAAAAGATACGCAGATTTATAGGAGGAGGTCATTATGGTTTGAATGGGAATTTAAACACAGAGAAAACATGTGGGTAAATGTAGACTGAGTTGTATGTTTCCATTTGTATGTTTCCATTTTGTTTTTGAGAAGGGCATTCGAGCATCAAATGTGTAAAATTGAAATGGGTCACTCAACCTAAAGAAAAATGGTCTTAATCTCAAGAAAACAGATTTAAACCAATTTGCAGGGAATTTGAGCACCTCATGCCCTTTTCCCTGTCGGGTCTGGAACACACATTGTTCAGGCGGCATGTATTGAACTGCTCCTCTTCGTATTCATATTGATTAAGTATGTGGCTTGAACCCTATACCTCTGAAGCTGCATTGGTGCGGATTTAGTTGTTTTACTGATTGCAAGATCACTCGGGTGAAAATTTAGAAAGAAGGTGGTATCATGATGGATGTGAGGGATCAGGTCGACTACGATCACCTCATAAAGTTGTTGATGATCGGTGACAACGATAAGAAGCTTACAAACCCTTCCCGATACTCCTAAATTCCATGCAGAACCATTAAATTAAAATTAGCAATTAGCAATTGCCCCTAAAGGTGCAAAAAGTACGTTGTTATAAAGTTGATGCACACTTTTGTTTCATGTGGATCACACTTAAGAAAATATTTTATTTGTTATGTGTCACATGTATTTTCTTCAAAGTCACACCCTTCTTCAAATCTTGAGTGAAATGAACAGTGTCGCATGGAAAAGATATTTTGTGCAACACAAAATTATAGGAGCTGCAAAGGTGGAGAGTAATGGTGAGAATGAATTGAGTAGGAAGAGGGAACATGAACAAGTGAGCATTCATAGTGAACTAGCTCACTTCTAACCTTCCAGGCACTGAACGGATTTGCTTCTTGTTCAGAAGACATGAGTCCCTTAAACACATGAACACTGCGGATTGGGGACTCCAAGAATCCAGCCACCTGGAAAATGTTTGCCACCATACCTTGGCTATTGATACTTTTGCGACCGACTCCCATCAAATTCCTCATGTGATCGATCCCCAAGAAATCGAGCTCATAAAATATATTAATAACTATTCAATGTGTTATGTTGTATACCTATCGCTATTGTTGTTGTCTTGATTGTTCTCGGATGGTTCTCCCCTCCATGCTATTCAATATGGGTAGTTGTATAGTCATTGTTCATGCTTTGGTTTGATTTTCTTTATATTCAGAGGTTTCCTCTCTCCCTTCCTTCCCCATGCAGTTGGTATGAGATGCGATATGCATGTGTTTTCCACAAAGGAAAGTCAAAGAGACATTCAATCATTCACTATGTTTATCGGGTTGGACGCAATTGTATATCTTTCATTGTTGCACAAACACAAGTGGATAAGTCGGATCAAGTCTATGGTCACCAAATGGATCAAACGACCATGAACCAAATAAAATAGTAGCAAGAAACATGTGGTTCTAAGAGGGATTACACAAGCGTTTTGTAGAACGATAGTAGTCGACAATATCTGCAACAACTTGGGTGGTGGATACGTGCATGTGGAGGGTTTATAGTAGCCCAATGGTCGACACATGGATATGGGTTGTTGTAGGGGTGATCAACAAGTCACATCCAAAATATATACTTCCATAAGAGGTTAAGAAGTGCATGTGAACGATATAGATTTTTCCAGTGGTCTTCTAAGAAGCCGTAGTCTAAACGTTCTACGTTTTGGCTCTTTTCAAGCGATATTATCTGGTAATTTTTTCTCGAAATCCAACAAGAAATTGTTGGATCTGCAGATTTCAGTTGTTAAATTTATATAATCCGAGTGCCTCATGAATTTTTCAAAACGTTGAATCCATTAATGTATTCAGAAATACAATTTAAATAACAAAAAATTGTGATTTCACCTAGATTTATATCGTCCAATTTTGATAAAAAAAAATTACCAAAACATAGAATTTTTAGATAACATCATCTAAAAAAATCAAAAACCATGATGTATTGATAAATCACATCAGAACATAAATTAATTGAAGAAAACAACTCTTACAACATAAATATAATATCTAAACCAAAATTAATGATAATTCATTAGTACAAATAATAAACACAATATTTCTCAAATTTGTTACAAGCAAATGTATATCTCAATATTTCTCAAATCTTCGTGCCATGACTTAGGTTAATATTTCACTTTCATATTTTGCATGAATTGGTCTCAACATAACTATTTGTTTTTTACTTGTATTTCAAATTATTCGTCCATAACCTTCCTTTTGCATTGTTTTTTTACCATTATTATTTCCTAACTGTGAAAAGTAATTTGGCAAGAGGTTACACCATAAAGTTTACTCAATATCCCTAAAGTTGTTTTTTTTTGTCTTACTTTAAATAATATCTAACTGTGTTATTTCTGGTGGGAATCTATAAAATTTGCAATTGTTGTTTTTAAGGATACAAAGAAACGTTTAAAAAATGATAATCATCTCATAATTATTAAAATTTTAAAATTAATAAAATTTATTAAAATTTTTGAATTTTAAAATAAATACAAAATCTTGATGTTTTACTTTTTAATATTATCATGTTAAAAACATATGATATAAATAATATTAACATCATATATATAATTTTTTACAATTGGTTAATTTGTTCTTAAAACATAATTTTCATTTAACAAAAGTATATAAAATTGTGGAATCAAATCTGATTATTCAAAAATGTTAATTACGCTGAAAGGTGTACATCTATTGATAATGGGCACATTTAATATGTTTTTAGTGCTTAATCAGTTTTGTATGGACAAGATTAAATATTGTTGGAATATTCTTAGTTATTCCAATAAATCAATGGTTGTGATTTCAACCACTAACTTGCTCACTATTATAAAAACATATGTTTACATGTTTATTTTTTTACTTTTACTTAATCATATTTGAAATTTACTATGATGGCTAGCTGATTGCCACCTCTAAGTGATTAACGTTTCATTTTCTAGAGAACCCAAGTTCACCAGCCACTATTTTTACTACAACTATTATTTACTGGGCGGGATTTTCCTGCCTGGAACTCTTACCGCGTGTCGATTATTTAATGCGCAAATTCTGCAATTATTTAATGACCCAGATAATTATTTCGACGTTCACCAACCATGAGTGACTTGTAACTGTGCTAGTTAAATATATACATAATAAGAGCTCCATGATGAGTCCTCTACATGTATTTGGGAAAATGTATCAAAGAAATGTGAAAAATAATGGGCCTCTAAAAAAAGGAAATAATGCATCAAAAACATTAATTCATCATGAGTTATGGAGTGGAAAGGAAACCATGGAAGTTCGTGTCGATGCCACTTGGTGTAAATTGGTGGTGTTTCCATATTCCCACGGAGAAGCTCATCAACCATACCCCAACACATCTTGTTGCTATCTTCCACTCTCACTCGACATTGTCTATCCGACTGCAGTTTAGTACGACCACTCACTTGCTCGAATTCCTTGTTAATGCTCGATTCATTCTCACAATTACTCTCCACCATATGTGACTGCATCTTCCTTGGCCGTAGTGAAGGTGTCCAGCCAAACTCTGGCGCCCTTTCACGAAGAGTCCCTTATCTTCATCGCACATTTCCACCACGGCCGCTACCTCACGCCCCTGTAATGCCTCCCCCCTAATATTCTTCAAATTTGGAGGTGCGGCTCCCATCTCTTAACGGACATCCGAATCTCAGGAAGGATGTGTTATTTAGGTATTATTTGAAAGCCATGCTCCCATCGTTTTGGTCCGCTACGCATAACCGTTGGATTTCGGTCGCTCTATGAAGACTCGAACGGACACAGTGGTCATAGTTTCGACGACCATCGAAAACATAGAAGAAGAAGAAATTATTTTAACGTCCACGAGGCTAACCATAGCTTATAGGACAGACCGCCTCAGATATTGATTTCTGCATTTCAGCCATTTTCTTGTTCAACTTGATGATGAGCTCTCCCAATTTCTCCACTGTCCCCTCACTGAATAAATTATTCCAAGAGCTCGTTGTCAAGATACTTACATAGTTGTCCTTGTTGTCTTTGAAAGCTTCACACTCTAAAATGAAATTTTTTTTTGTTTCCACTTTTCCGAAGGTGCAAAACATACACATCCTTTCTCCAAGCTTCCTTTGGTCTTTTCCAATGCCTGGTTTCACAACGGAGATGATGGGAATTGGTTCTTAATTGGGCAACAAGCATTTTGGCTCTCCAAGATATATTGGCCCCTATGTACGCTTTTTTATGATGATTGTAAATGGGGTTAAACTCTTCAATATAATACTCTTTCTTTCTCCCTAGCCCTTTATCCCAGGTTCGCTTGTGAAACCTATCAATAACAAAAGACTTTATCTCTTTACTGTTCGTAGGGCACATGTTCAAGTGAATATCCTATTTACTAAGCCATTTAATATTTTTCTGCATCGACGTCTTCTTTCTTTTGCACAATATGTCACGGAAGACGACCTTAGGCCACTGAATATCTTCCATTTGCTCAATTTTTTTTAGATATCTTATGAGACGCACCATAGCAATTGCTTCAATAGGAGCATCCCCCATTTCACTCAACATAATATCAAAAGAAACAGAACTTTTAATTTTAAACTTGTTTGTAATCAAGCGTTTTTTAATCTTCTCAATTTGCTTCCACTGTAAGTTAGATGTACTGCTCGCCCACACTTCACAACCATAGAGAACCATTGGGATCATTAAAATCCCAAAGAGATTTTGCATAGTCTTCCAATCCTATATCTATGCCTCTCTGCACCTCTTTTGGAAAGCATAGAACGCTTTCCAACCTCCCAAAGTTATTTTCTTTCTGCAACCTTCCCAACTTAGATTTTTGTTGAAGTCAATTCCAAGGTATTTGTAATCTGCCACTTCTTCAAGAGTGTTTCCTTCAAAGTAGAACTTATGTTTTTATTTTCTTTTGCTAGAGAAAACTACCACTTTCGTCTTGCTAGTATTGACTTGCATCCCCATTGTACTACAAAAGTGCTCAAGGGAAATTAAGTGTTCTTGCAACCCAAGAGAAGATTTAGCAATCAGAATAAGGTCATTTGCATACAAAATAAGCCTTATCACAAACTCGCCCAAAAGAGTACCATCATCCTCCTGAAAGTTTAACCACCCTTCAAGTATGTCTATATATAAACCAAAAAGAGTAAGGGACAATGGCCACCCTTGCTTGACCCCGATATCACTCCTAAAACTTTCGGAGATACCAGGTGACATTCTGATTTTGACTTTAACCTCCTCATATAGCCTATGGACAGTTGCTCTAAGATGCATAGGAACCCCAAGTTCCTCCATTCTATGCCAAAGCTTATCTCTAGGGACCGTGTCAAAAGCTTTTTTGAAATTGAAAAAGCAACAAAAGACTTCCTCTTTTTTCTCCCACACTTTTTCAATGATGTGCCTTGGAGTTATATCATGATCAATCGTTGAGTTTTTAGGTCTGAAACCTGCTTTCCCTTTGGTGCGCTTATCTCCTTCTTCCGCCCACTTGCTAATTCTATTTTCTAGCATACTTCTGAATAATTTTGAAAACAAGGGTTGTATCATTATGGTCATATATTTGGAGGGATTGTTGACATCCCCACTCTTGAAAATCGGTATTGATAGGCTCGTTGTCCAATCAGTAGGGAATCCATGCTAAATGATGTTGTTGAAAATTTTCATAATGTGAGGTGCAAGAGTTTTTGAACCCCATTTTAGATATTTTTCTTGGAGTTCGACTAAATCTTTTTCTTTTCCAACACCCAAATTTTTTATACCCACCTCAATCTCTCACACAGTAAAGATCTTAGTAGTAGTGTTAACGAAGGGAGGGGGGTCAACCTTAGGATCTTGCTCATAAATCTTCTTTGCATACTTGAACCATTGATAAACTGTGATGTTATTTTCAGTTTGTTTCTTTCTCGTTTGAAGTTCCTTCCAAAATAACTTGGGGTTATTTTTCCCCAAGAAAATTAGTTCCCCCCTCCTTGAGATCATGAAATCATCTTTTTTCTTTCTTACAATTTGCTTTTAGGCTTTTATGTTTATTTCTTTCTGGCTTGACTCTTTCAAATTTTTCTTTGTTGTTTTGCATTCCTCATCAAACCAGGCATTAACTGGAAAGTAGTTTGTTTCATATTTCCTATTTTTTTCTCGTTTGCTTTCTGTAAGTGTGATTTGAATTAACTTTGTTAGCTCAAGACTATGGAGGCTCTGGGATGGAATTTTCTCCTTGTTAAATAGCCTCTCTAGCGCTATCTTGAAGGTGTTACAGTTTTTTTGAGTCAAAATAATTTTGCCCTTTGAAGGAGGTTGTTGAATGCAATGATTTTTTGTCCCACGTTGTTGTTGTTAATCCCAAGTGAAACTTAAATAGATCGGTCTATGATCATATTTCAACTCCCACAGTTGGTCACCAATCAAAACTTCTTCCATTTTCTCACAGAAGCCATGCGAGCAAATTGCATAGTCTACTACACTTGCTCCATTGTAGTTATTACTGGTGAAACTACCAAAATTCACCCATCTAACCAACCCATTACAAATGACTAAGTCAAATGCCCCACATAGAGTAAGCAGTTGCTTCCCAAAAAGGTTGCAACTTTTGTTTTCCTCTGAAACTCTTGTCCACTGATGATTTATTTCTTCTGTAAGCCAAATGTGATTGCAGTCTTCCTTACAGCAAAGAATACTAGCTTATTCACTTGTTGTCCTAGCATTGAAATCCCCCACTATAAGGACTTCACTTAGTTGAGAGTACCCTACAATATCATTTTTTAAGGCTGCAAAGGGGTCTTTGTGGTCAAGCCCTCTACTTTTGTAAGTTTTTGAAACTTATAGGGAAAAATAACATGCTGCAATTATGATGGTGTTACAATTTTCTGATATTTTAAACCAAATGAATTGTTTTTTTGAGTCTTTTCTTTCTAATTAAATGAGACAACCTTTTTTTTCCTCACTAAGACCATGATACCCCCATGTCCTTTACCATTCTCAACTACCTTGTTCCACACTACCATCTTCACATACCCTTCAAACAAAGGTGTCGTGCACCCTTCATGCTCATGTATTTCCAATAGACAAATTATGTTTCTATCTTCCACAATAGGTCCTAACCCAAGTCCTAGCCTCCAAGGATAACCTATGCAATTCCAACAAAGTAGTCTTAAGGAAACCTAGGTATAATCTAATTGCTATTTGTTTTGGCCTACAAGACTCAAAGTTGAGTCTTCACCCTTATTTGCCCATATTGGCCTTATTGCATAGTTTCTTGCTTATGAATTTGTTGTCGTTTCTTGGCTACCACCTTGTTGTCATGTTTTAGAATGAGGGCCAAAAAAGGAAATAACAACTTTGTCTTTGAAAATCCATGCCCTTTTTCCCTCATCTCTTGTTGCCCTAACCTTTGACATCTCTTCTCTTTTTTCCTCTTGTTGTCTAATAGTTAAATATTCATATAGAAAAAAACAAGAGCCCCTCAGGAGTTGCTTCTTGCCTAGGATAATTTGCTTGTCATGAATGTTTGACATGATGACTTTTATGGGCCTATATCTCTCACCACTGGGTTTACCCACCCTCCATGCTTGGCAAATTTGACCTTGCCAAAGAAACTTGTCCTTCAAAAATTCACTTGCAAGATCGAGAGTACATTTATTTTTTCCATACTCTCTCACACTAGTTGGGCCCTCCATTTTTGGATTTGAAGTTGCGCAAGAAGGATCACAGTCCCAATTTTGGTTTAGCATGCATTACACAAGCTACAGAAGAAGCTGGACAGTGGAGCAAGCAAAAGTAACCGAAATTGGTTGCGGAAAAGGACAGCGCAACGCTAGCAAGGCAAAAGCAGTTGCAACGGAACAAGAAAGCATGTGATCCCAAAGCCAAAAGATCCCAATTAGCTTAGATATATGAGATGTATTCGATTGTAAAAGGGTTATGACGGTTCTCGGGTTTTCTCTCTCAGCTCTGGGTTCTTGCTCTTGATATGTTGAGTTATTTTGCTGTTAAGAAATTATTGTTCATGTAGTTTATATTTTTTTATGGGTAGATAGAGCTCTGTGACATGAGTTGTAAGATCCAAATTTAACAAATACTAATAAGATTCATAAGTTTAACCATAAAATTTCTTTCAACATATAAGCAATTTTATTCTTTAGCATATAAGCAAATTCAACAGCATAATGACAACCACCTAACACAGCGTAATCATGAAAATGCATAGCTCTGTCTGATGCTACTTCTCCAATCTTCGTTTGTCCTCGCTGCTGCTCTACCCAAACTTTGCCCAAAACCAAATCTTTCCTCCCTGCCAGCTAGGAACAGAGCCTATCCGGCTCCCTAGCTCCAGGATTCCGTGAGGATTCTTGGCCCTCGAGCCCAAAACTCCCAGCAACCGATGCACCCCTGCAACAATCCACCCAAACTCCAGATCAAAACATACAGTCACAAACAGAAAATACAGTCCTTGCTCTCAAAAATGCTCCCTTTCCCCCAAAATTCAAAGTCCTTCTCCTGAATGCCTCTACCCCCTCATATCCTCTCTGCATTCACCGCCTCCTACCTTCCTTTAATCCCACCCACCTTATCCCTCCATTCAATACCTTATCCCTCCATTCAATGCTTTATCCATGCATACATAAAGTTTTCTAATAATGAATTAAAAGTTATTAAGTCTTTAATTCGTTACCCAACATTAAATGTGTTAATTAATCAATTAATTAATTAATTAATCAACATATATTAATCAATAAATAAATTATTAATTAATATTATTAATAAATAATAATTATTTAACTAATACACATTAGGACAGTTAATTATTTAATTAATTAGACTTGATAAATCTTAAGCAATCATTTAGCTAGGTTTGTTACATACACCCACCCTTTAAGAATCGTCCCGAAGTTAAAGTATTTTATGATACAAGGGAAAAGAAACATGGTTCACACATTCATAACAAATAACTGGCATTATTAGTAAGTAAGCCAAGAAACTCATACATACTAGTGTACATGTGCAATAAATGCATGTGTAGCTAGTACATACAAGTCTCGTTCATGTATTAATAACAATAACTATTATCTCTATAGTAATTTCCATATGCATCCAATCCATTCAACAAGACTATTCATTTTATAAAAGACAATAAATCAATCAAATGTTTGTGAAATCCTTTAATTACAATTATCTAGCTCAACAATGTTATTTAGACAATTGTAGTTTAGTTACATAATTATGAATATTCATATACATATACATTTTCTTTTCAGAAGGAAAAACAATAAGTTCCATCATAAGACAAATCTCCATACACTCTCAACTATTTATACTCATCCTTCCTCCCTAACTTACTTTCATCTTCCATTCCTATCCTTCCTTTGTTAGACTATCTTGGAGCATCAACTATATTGATCTAACTCCAAATAGAACTCGTAAGCAGAAGTGTTACTATCTTGACCAAACTTCCCCAGTAGGCAACTGACAGTCATCATCACGCATCTAGGGGAGCGTGAGCTAACATCGTCCTCCCATGACTTCAGGTTTTGGAGGATACACGGTGGGAAATGCCTCCACCCCTCCTAATAGAACTAGGGTCCACACCCTACAATGGAATATACAGTGGCACCGTGTTGCTGGGAGTTTTGTCATCGTCTATTCAGTTTTGGGTAGTCTCACCACCTGAAATCCTACATTGGTCCACATATCATAGAAATGCATCCAAACCAATATAATTTCACATACTAAGATTCATACCATATTGTTTCTCATCCAGTGGTCATGACATCCACTTTCATCATCATTATCCCTTGGCTATTTCATAGCCCATAACCTGCAGATTAGTCTGTAACACAAACTCATACATTTCTATGCATTATCATCATGTAATTGCATACAACCATAATTTCAATTCGGTATCCACGTACCAACAACTTTAACACCAAAGTTTTCAAGTTAGAAATAGATCTCATAATATCCCATAATTCAATTAACGTTACCCATTCATAGAATTATCATTTTACATAATAGATTGCATCATATCCATCATCATTCAAATAACATTTAAACCTTCATAGGATTCTCGTTCACACAATATATCGCATCATATCCATCATCATCAATAACATTTAGACATTCATAGAATTTACATTCACATGGTAGATCACATCATATCCATCATCATCAATAACATTTAAACATTCATAAAGATTCATACGTCTTAAAAGTTCAAGTGTATCATTTAATAGTTTCACTTGTGAATAGAAAATAAAGGTGTGTAGGCCTCAGGTAATCCTGGCTATCTAAGTCAAAAGGCGGTGTTACATACACCCAACCTTCGAGAAACATATTCTCGAGGTGGTCAAAAAAGTGAGGGATAGTCTCGTCGTAGTGTCTCAGCGTCTTCCCAAGTAGCAGATCCTGAACTATACTTGTCCCACTGGACCTTAACTTGGTCTACCAGATGGTTCCTGAGCTGTCGGACTCTATGGTCCAATATGCATAACAGTTCTACCGTGAGGGTTCCCACGTCCGATACATGCAATTCCTTCCAATTTAGTTTATGTGATTCATCAGCAACATAATGACGTAGAACAGATACATGAAAAACATTATGAGTTTTATGCAAGTGAGGTGGCAGTATGAAACGATAGGCAACGGGTCTGGTTTTCTCTTGGATTCTGAATGGTCCTATAAATCAAAGTGACAACTTTGTCCCCTTCCTGAACCATATGGTACTCTTATTAGGCCTGATACGAATGAAAACCTGGTCTCCCACTTTATAACTTCGGTCGGTCCTGTGTGCATCCGCATAACTTTTCTACCTATCCTGTACTTCCTTTAGTGTCTGCCTAATCTGAATCACCTATTTTTCCATCTCTTGAATCAATCCTGGCCCAACTGTTACTCGTCTTCTAATCTTTCCCAACTCAATGGTGTTTTGCATGGCCTTCCATAGAGAGCTTCATAGGGTGGCATTCTGATGGATCTATGAAAACTGTTATTGTAGGAGAACTCTACCAAAGGTAGGTACTTCTCCCAATGGGTTTGATTATCCATGACATACATCCTAAGCATGTCTTCCATGACTTGATTTACTCTCCCAGTCTTCCCATCTGTTTCAGGATGATAAGTT
>JASDQU010103605.1:469678-483315 GCA_032191745.1 Picea mariana
CTTCAACTTATAAAAGGAGAGGAGTTCTCATGGAGAAAGTTAGCTTGTGGGTTCTTGTTCTTGAGCTTTGTTAGCTTTGGCTTGGTTAGAGTGGCTTTGAGATTTGCTTTGTCAAGATAGATTGTGAGTAGCTATCAGATCTATGCTTTCAGAATCCTTGGAGCAAGAAGTGTGTTGGGAACGAAAGACGGTTGGAAGGGACCTTACGACATCAAGGCCATGGTTGTAATCTCTCTTTCACATTTAATATGATACAGTAATATGATTCTTTCCCATAAAGCTAAGTCTACTTTATTGTATAACTCCTTGATCATATACTTAGATTGATTGTTGAATATGTTGAGTTGTCTTCACTTCGATTAGTTTGTATTGTTGTGGTCTTGACGGTACAAGAGCATTGGAGCGAAGCTGGAACAACAAAGACCCAAGGAAGCGATCATAAGGTATGTTCATGATTCTTGCCTCTTAGTTCATTCAATGGTTAGAATCTAGGGAAAGAGTATTATTATGTCTTGCTTTGTTCTAGATCCAGGTGGATCTAGGGAGATCGATTTGTGTCCGCACTTACAGATTTATCCAATAACAGGGTTGAGGGGTATTTTAGAAACTATGTGAGTGGACAACAGAGAACATGGGTCGGGTGGCTACATCTAGGGGAGCATTGCTACAACGCCACCTTCCACATGTTCATTTGCATGACACTCTTCCGATCATTTTATGGGATGCTCCCACTTTTATAGACTTTGTTTTCATGGAGAGAAGAGCTCCCAAAGCCAAGGATTGGATCACTAAGAGTCAAGAGATTCTCATGTTACTGAAAGAGAACCTAAAGACAACGCAGAATCAGTAGAAGATGAGTACGGACACACACAAGATAGAGTGCAACTTTGAGGTTGGGGACTTGGTTTTCCTGAGACTCCAACCCTACAAACAGTAATATCTGAAGAAGAGTGGGGTCAAGAATCTCAAGCCTATATTTTATGGATCTTATAGGATCATGCGCGAGGTAGGTGAGATTTCTTATGAGCTAGAGCTTCTCGAGGGGAGAAGGATTCATAACACATTCCATGTGTCTTGCCTCAAGAAGGTCGTGGGACAATTCATCAACACATCAAAGGAGATTCCCACATTGGATGAGGAGGGACAGTTGGAGTTGGTTCCGGAGGAGGTACCGGAGTTCCAAGAGAGGAAACTGAGGAGAAGGGTCATCAGAGAGTGTTTTATCATATGGAGAGGGCTTCTAGTAGAGGATGCTACTTGGGAGAGCGAGCAGTCATTGCAACACCCTGGATTGGTATTTCTTGAGGACAAGAATTTTCGGGAAGGCAGGACTGTAATGTCCCTTTCCAAATAGGATCTCTAGAGAAGAGGCTTAATGGTATAAACTACCCATTAGACTATAGCCAGAGCCATACAAGGGTAAACATGGTTACTATAGGTCACCTCAGTTGAGGGTGTTATAATTCGAAAGTGACATTGAGCTAAAATTGATTGTGGATTCGAGGAGGAAGACACCCAAAGGATGATTTCGATGTTGAGAGACACACCCTAGTCACCAGAAAGATCATCTAGATATTCCATCGTACTTCAACAAAAGTTGTCCAGTTGCAGCAGTGAGGGTGCACTTGTTGAGGGAGAGGAGACATCTTCTGAGCATCAGTGAGTCAACTTGTCCCAACCAGGGAGAATATAGGGATTCCCCTCTGACCCAGTTGAGAGGAGGGAAAGACGCTTCCATTTCATGGTTTCTCATTAGATTTTGATGGAGAAGTCATCTTGGGTGCATTTCTCAGCCATTGAGGGTGTGGCAGTTGGGGAGGACACATTCGAGATTCTCGAGAGATCATTAGAGAAGATTCAGGGAAATCCTTCTGACCCATTTCAGAGGAGCCTAGGGCACTCAGTTTACGACCCTTATCAGTCGTTTATGATGGGGGAATCACTAGGGAACAGTTTCTAGCAGCAAAGGGGATGCATTTCCCTAGGGGGATCCATCCAGGTTCTAGACATATCAACAGAGGGTCAATTGTTAGCCTGTTAGTCGCTAGGACTGAGTGAGAGAGCAGGGTGCATGGTTTGGGACAATTTCTAGGCAGATTCAAGGAGTTTAGTCACCAAGGAAAAATTCCTTGTCTTGTAATAGTTGTCGTATGATTTTTCGTAGCTTGCAACATATCTTACAACTCATCCATTGATCATGCAACATTCTTCTAGTACCATGTATTATTGTTTTAGTTTTTCTTATTGTATTCTGGCTAAGATCCTTTTGTCACTGATCTAACCGAGTGATTTATTTTATTCAACTGCATACGACATTGTAAACCACACAAATATCATAATATACAGTTTGCAGTCTGTTGTCTCATTTACTATCTGTATGCTCATTTATATGTTGTAAACAATTAATTATCTACACACATGCGAAAAACACCAAGCACGTAGAAAAACGCAGCTTAAACGTATCCAGAAACCCCCAGTGTATCAGGTCAGACTATAGACTTATCAGCTTAGTAGCATTTCCTATACTAGTCAGATCTGGGATATTACATTAAGCCCCCAAGACTTAGCCCTTTGTCCTTAGCCCTCTTTCCCTCTTGTGGACTCCTAGCCCCCCATACTCTTTCATCTGAATTGGTCTACAGTAGTGATGTATTTTATTAATAAAACAAGTGTGATTACATAATACATTTGTTGGGATTGTTGGCCTAATCACACAGACAATCTGGCCTCAAAATGTATATATATACAAAGGCACTCTAGACCAAAACATCCTGGCTCACCGGCCTATAAGCACATGTACTAAATTTACAACCTAGGGTTCTCCCTTATGGGTATTACAATGTCAATGCCATGTCGAATGGCACAAGTGACAAGGAGCTATGAGGATGCCACGTGGTAATGAGGTGGTTGTTGGCCAAAGAGCTTAGAGGGCCCACAAACTTTAAAAGATTGTAACTTTCAATCAAGAACTTGGATTTGGGTATGGTTACATTCATTGGAAAGATCTCGACGAGCATAATCCATCTATGGGTTCTATTCAGTGAAAAGAAATAAAGTAAGGAAGAGGAAAAATTGACACTCCACCAACCTAAGGAGGATTAGGGGGTCGGGTGTGTTACACAATGTGGTTCCATTCTCATTATATTATACCCCATTTAAATGAACACTTATAAAATGCAAATCTTAAAAAAAAATCATAAAAAAATATCCCTCATTCCAAGAATGGTACTGAAACCGGATTTTGTAAAGACTCGATGCCTTGTCAATAATCTTAGATATTCATGATATTCAACAATATTGGCCCATGAAGAGCTACATGTAACAAAGTGGGATTTGAACCCAAGTGGGGAGGATAGCAATTTCCGTCTCAACCACTTAGACTAGATCTCTTGACAAGAATCACTTCATATATAGAGAGACAATTATTTTCCTTCGCTTAAAAGAATTAAGAATTTACTTATATATTTTCTCTATATAAATTATTTTTTTGGATTGAATTATAAAACTAAGAGTATACTTGTATATTAATGTGAGATTTTTGTTTACTTAAAATGGTATTGAGTGTAAACTAGATTTTGTAAAAAGCCTTGTCAACAATCTCAGATATTTATGATATTCAACAATATCGTCTTCTGAAGAGTCACATATCACAAAGTGAGATTGAACCAAAGTAGCGAGCATAACAATTTTTCTCTCAACCACTTAGACTAGACTTATTAACAATAATCAATTCATATAGACAATTTCTTCCTTTCATTTTAAAAAAACAAAAATAAAACACTTTTATATTTTTTCTATATAAATTAATTTTGTGGCTTGACTTATAAAACTCAAAATATATTTTTTTATATTTATGTGAGATTTTTGTTGACTTAGAATCTAAGAGTGCACTTTTCTATTTGTCTTTACATTAGGAGATCTATGTATCACATGATTGAGATTGCCAAGTAGGTCGAGTGTGAAAAATAATTCATTATGGAAAAACTATAAGAAGGAACATTATAATCAATAATAATTTACAAAATTGCGTAAGGAACATTGTAATCAATAATTTAAAATAGTTTGATATGTTCGGTGTAGTTTTGCAAGTGATCAATAAATATTATGGAAAAAAGGTCCCATGGAATCTTGCAATCTTATTTAGAATGTGGACAAATAATTCAAAGTTCAGTACTTGAAGCAAAGAATCTTAGTAGGGAATATTTTAACAAGGAAATTGACATTTCAATATTTCAATTAGATGATTTTGAATACATATTCAAGTTAGAAAGATGCATGGACTTTATATTATGAGGAGTGGAGACCATTTCCACAAGATTAATTAATAATAAATATGGTGGTTGAGTATCATGAAAATGATACAAATGAATTGATTTTATATAATATAAAACTACATTCAATGGATTCATTCAATCTTCTTATCCAAAACTACATTCAAGGGATTCATACAATCTTCTTAACCACTTTGGAATACGTTCCTTTCATTCAATCTTTTGTAAACCATATATATATATATTCTTATATGTTTTTTTTTTAATATTAATATTTATTATTATTTATTTAATATTACAAATTATAAATATATATTTAAGAAAATGTTAAAGATTGAAATAGATTTAAATATAATTGGAGATGACATTTTAAAAGGAGATTAGATTTACATCAACTCACGGAGACAAACAAAAAGATGAACATTTTGTTTGTTGTTTCATATCGACTTTGAAAAGTAACAACTCTTTGACTAATACAACCAATGGAAATTAGAGAATATAATAAGCACTATATGATTGATTGAATCATTCACTTGTGGATTTTTGTGACATAGCACTATATGTTGAACACTTGATTGTGATTTGATCATTGACTGAATCATTAGTGATAGTACAATCACAAAGTTATTTATGGATTTTTTCTTTTATTATTATTATTGTAGGAAATTTTCTTTATCTTCTAATATGTAAGATTAGAGTTTTAATCCATTGGAAACTTTAATTATGTACATAATTTCAATGCGATGTATCATGTGATATGAGGGTGGTCAATTTATGGATTGGATTTTGCTTTTAACCTTGGTCCATAATTATTGGTCATTTTCGATAGGCAAGGCAGGGCTTTTAGTTTTTCATAGTTATATTTGTTTTAGTCCTACCACATGGTGGAGTAGGTCATTTTGGACAAGTTTTGTGAATTGTGCAAGAGAAAACCGTGTGACAAGTCGACTAAGGAGCAATGCATACAGAAGAAAGGAAGACAGTTAGCACATCTTCAGGAATCAATGTGTGCAAAAGACGAAAATTAGTTAGACCTTTTGGTCCATTTTGTAGCGGGCTAAGCTCTAGTATCAATGTTTAAATAAGTAATGGGATTTTGGGTAGAGGGGGTGATATGGTGAGATGATGATAGGGAGATGATGATAGTGAGATCGAATGAGCTAAGTGTGCACTGTATGCGCAAACGAATAAGGTATTTTGGGTAGAACTGATGTATCTTATGTGAGCGCAATGTGCACTTTTTGTAATCATTGAATATGAATGGATAATATAATAAGCTTGTGGACGTAGCCCAGTTGGGGTGAACCATGTTAAATTCTTGTGTTCTTATGTGTTTTCTTTCATGATGTGTTGGTTTACTCTGTTTATTGTGAACATGTAATAGATGCTTATGGGTTAATATGAATATGTATCTGATGGTTTCGTGCACATGTTGAATGACTAAGTAAGATGAATATGTCATATGTTATTACGTTGTTTGATTTCATGCAAATGGTATATTACATGTTGAATGAATGTTAAGTTAGAATGAATGTTAGAACCGTCTCCATTCCCTTCATGACTACGGAAGCCTAGTTCCTGCAGTCCCACTAGGTACCTCGAGTGAGACTTCACCTTCTTATGGGTGATGCAGAAAGGGCCAATATCTTTAGGGTTTTGTTGGTGAATTAATGTTGAACCCCGAGTTTTCCCATTGCGCGACAATAAATGGTTTCATTGTCGAGACTAGGATCTGTGACTGAGGGGGATGTTGAGATCTACTAAGGAGGTTATTGGACAATGGTTGGACACGAAGGAGATCGAGTTTGTTGTATATCAGAATAAGAACCCACAGATCAACGCAGAGAAATGGCTACAAAGATATTTGTTTACAAATTTGCATGAAATTTTCTTTGTTGATTTCCCGAATATTTTAGAAAAGTGGATCCAAAGATTAGTTGAACATAACGAAAGATTTCACACTGTTGTTCCAAGAAATTGGACTCCTGAGTTAATTCAGAAAGTCAATACTATAAGCAATCGGGTATCACGTGGAGTTGATTACTGGCTAGAAAGTGTGTTGGGAGGTTATGTTACTGAATTTGTGATAGATTTTACTTAATCATATAGTGCTACTGAAAGGGAATTCTTTAAGAGACCGCGCAAAAGATATCCGAAGTCACCATCTACTTGGATTAAGATGTTGTTCTGTGACAAGGGAATTATGAAGATGGAATCTGATTTCCCTGGTAGCTAAGCGTCTTTGCACACATAGAGGGATTGGGGCTGACTAGGGGATGGTTTGAGCATAAAGAGGGATGAAGAGAAGGAATGAGGAATGGATGGGCTAAGGATGCCGAGAGAAGAAGAGTGTGAAACGAACAAATAGATTGGAGTATTGCGCAGTGGTAAGAGATTTAGACCGAATAAGAAGAGGATTTTGGATGAGAGAGAGGAGCAACACAGTGAGATTGAGAAAAGAGACACTAGTGTAATACTCCATATCGAAGTAATTCTGCACACAGAAGAAAAAATCTGTCAAATCAATCCAATAGAAGAAGATCTCACTCAGATCATACTCTGCGTCCAACCCACGACCCTGTGTGCGTCGCCAAGAACTAAGGTAAGATCAGAAGATTTGTCAAATATATTAGTGAAGGAAGTAATGATAGTAGTAAAAGTAATTAGAGTAGTGGAAGTAGTATGCCAAGTCAGAATCAATTAGTGTTATTAGGAAAGAATACTGCACAAAACATGATGGAAGGGGTAGATCCTACTTTAAGAATGTTTGTCTTCCATGGAGCGGGGAGAGAGGATTCAAAACAACATTTGTTCATTTGTGAGACAATATGGACTATGAAGAATGTCCAATATGATGATGCGAAGATTCCATAGTTGGAAATGACATTGAAAGATCGCACATTATTATGGTACATGGAATATCAGACCATGACACCTACGTGAAAGACTAGAACATTGGCAGATGTGAGACAAGATCTATTGAAAGAGTTCCAAAAACCTATGTCTGAGTTGCAGTTCATTACAGAGATGAAGGAGATCAAGAAGATAGTGAATGAATTAGTCTAGGACTATGATCAAAGATTCAAGATACTCAAGGATCGACTAGCATTCCAAAATCCAGATGAACAGATTAGGGAGTGGTTTATTGTAGGATTTTTATCGTATATACGTTTCCCTCTGACACAGAAGAAGATTGTGTTGAAATCAGAAGCCTTAGAAATTGCTATGAAATTAGAAGTATCCCTGGTAGGAGAAAATGGCACAGGGATGGTTGAAGTTCAGTCATAGTTAGTAGTGTTAACTAGTCAGTTGCAGGAACTTGCGAAAGGAAAAGAAAAATGCGAGGAAGCTTGGTCCATCACATGTAGAATAGAAGGTCATCATAAGAATAAATGTCTAGCTTTCTAGCAGTATTTGAATATAGGATATCTAAATCCACTAGGGGTATGGTGTGATATTTGCAAGATGATGGGTCACCACCCTACTGCTTGCTCGTTGATGTAGAAGTACTAGAGTACTAGGAGAAAATATTTTTGCAACTTTTGTAAGTCTATCAAGCATGATGAAAAGGAGTGTTGCGCATTTGATCTAATGAGAGAGTGCACTGCAAATGCATACAGAGTCCAGGGAAAAGAATCAAAAGGAGGAGTACTGAAGTATAATACTCCAAGAGGAGGAGGAGGAGGGGTTTGAGGTCACGAAAGAAGAGGACCAATTATATGTTATAACTGTAATCAACCTGGACATTGGCGCAGGATTGTTTGAATCCTTGCACAACATGTACATATTGGAGACAACTAGACCATGCAACAAAGGACTGCCCACAATTGATCGTTAAGTTGCAGGAAAAGAGGAACTTGAATGTACATATGATAGCAACAGAGGCACATGAAAAACAACACAAGATAGAAGTGGTTATGTGTGGAGGAACAAGAACATGATTTGATGCGATAGATCAAGGAAATAAGATCCACTAGTGGGTCAGGAAATCAACAGAGCCTCAACCATTGTTTGACCCTAGAAAGGAGAAAGAGATGTATACACAATTAAAGAAGGAAGTGATAGGAGAAGAATGGATAGCCTCGAATTTGACCACACCACCTTTGTATGACAGGCTGTCGATGTATGCTATGCCACTAGTCTATGACCATTCAAAAAGGCAAGTTAACAAGGTAAGCACTTTGAATAGTTTTCTAAAAAATTGTTTAGAGCTAATGAAGGATGAATCTTCTTTGAGTATGTTGCGTGGAATGATCGATCGGTGCACGCTAGAGAAATATATACTTGTCACACACTGACCAGTTAACCAAGTGCATTGCAAGAAGAGAATGAATAGGGAGTTTCGACTCAATGCGCAGATAAGAAACTACCACATGGACAATATTATTTTGGATGTAGGCTCCGTTGTAAATGTCATCCCGAAACAGACCTGGGAAATGATGGGTAAGCCTAAGTTGATCTGGTTTTCCATTTAGTTGAGGTTAGCAAACCAACATAAGATTATTCCAATTGGAAGGATGACAAGGAAAAGTGTTAGTATTGATGGAGTGCACAACTTGGATGATCTTGAAGTGATAGAGATAGTAGATGGTAGCCCCCCTTACCCAACACTACTTGGACTTGATTGGGCCTTTGAAAAATAGACTATCATTGATCTAAAGAAGAGATAGATGATATTTGAAGTAGAAGACTTGAAAGTTACTGCGTCGTTGGATCCTATTGAAGGAAGAAGATATGTAGAACCAGTAAAGTGAAAAGAGCTCGACAACTTGTATAATATGACAACACAGATGGACAATTATCTGAATCATGTAGTTGATTGTGTACTTAGTTGGAGAAGTATTAGTTCATGCATGTCATATTCAGAAGAAAATTTTGAGAATAGGTAGCAAAGATTGCATGAAGTGTCCACACGGAAATGTGCTCGGATTACCCACACATTGTGATGGATTGGAACTGAGGTAGTGATCCTCCAAGGTATGGCAGACTAACCAATGTAGCTTCTTTTATAAGATAATTTGAATTGCAAATATCATATCAACAGATATTATTATCTTTAGACGTCGCGCTGAAAACAACCCCAACAACATGGTGGGTTGCGCATAAGGATGGAAGAAGAGATTGGCAATAGTGCAGAAGGCTATTACAGGTCAAGTTTGGGACAAAGAATGAAGATACTATGCAGAAATATGCACGATTGAGCTATCCAATGGAGCATGTTACACAATGTATTGCAACATGGAGTAAAATGCTTAGGAAAGAATGGACGCAGTTGTTTGTACATACCTTGGACACAATCCTGAAGAATTGGTACTTGGAACTAGAAGTGTGCATAGAAACTACAAACTGGGAAGAGTAGAATCGTAACTTTAAGGAAACTTTTAGTTTTGAGGATGATGCTACTTTGATTGACTCATCTTTACAGGTTATCAAGAACAAGATTTTTACATCAAAAGACTTGATAGAACTAGTACTTGTATGTAGCGCACATAGATCTTCTGCGACAATTAACGAAGTTTTGCACTGTTATAGTGTTGTTGAAGAAGACCAAGAGGAGGATGAAGATCCAATAAATGTGCAAATACCAAAAACTAAAGGAGAACGCGTCGTAGAAGGAACACAACTTGAATTGTTCATATACGCAAAGCCATTGAGAACACGCAAAATAAATATTGGTACATAAGATAAGCTCAAATTTGCAAACATAGGAGACTATTGGAATGACGAAACTGTTGAGAAGATAGTTGATTTACTATGTGAGTATTGAGACCTGTTTCTGACTACTTTTTTAGAGTGAAAGGGATTGTTGGGGAGTTAGGAGAGATGAAGATCCCCTTGAAGCCAAATGTTAAGCCAGTGAAGTAGAGGCCATATAGATTGAAACCGGTGTACAAGCAAAAGGTGAAAGTTGAGATAGATAGGATGTTGGAAAGATTAGTGTATGGCCAAGAAGCTATTATGCCCATGGAATTCATAGTACCGATCATGCACATTGTTGCGCTAATAGAGCTTACATATTCTAGCGCAGTGGAGAAGAGATTGTCAGAGCTAGTAGAGCTGGAAGAGGACCAGTTTGTTGTAGGTTTTCATCAACAATTTTAGAAAGTACGCGAGAAAGCATGACATGACAGACACATTAAATAGAAGAAGTTTAATACAGGAGACTTAGTTTTTCTTTATGACAACAAGTTTTTGCAGCACCCTGGAAAGTTTAAGATGCATTGGTTGGGTCCATATGTGATCATATTTGTGACAGATGCAGGTGTTGTTGAGTTGGAGAAACTAAATGGAGAAGTTGTGGAAGGAATGGTTAATGGTAGTCGACTGAAACTGTATAGGGACAATCATACTTCCACACAATATTCTGAGCATGCAGTATGTGTACCATAGTACTTGTATTATAGTGTATGATAGAAATAAAAAGAAAAGACGAAAAAATAATAAAATAATTAGACGGTTGAAGTGACACATAATGTTAAAGGAGTAAGGAGATAAAGCCAAAAAATGTCACAGAGATGTAGAAAGAGGAAGGAATTGTGCACATGAAGGAGGATTGAAGTGTGATAGAGATATGCGTAGAGGGAGGGAAACACATTAAAAAGCATACATGATGGGACAATCATTAAAGAGTGATAATAACGACAAAGTAATGGAGACGCATCGTCATAAATGGAAATCGACGACAAGATCGTGACATAATGGAAAGATCAGACCATGATTCACAGAATAACCAAATTTATTGCATAGTATGAAAATAATTGAACGTGAGTACAAGTTGGATTAGACGACAGGTTTGGGTTGTGAAAAGAGAAAGTAATAGATGCCAACAAGTTATAAAAGAAGTTGAGGGGTCGATGGAAACAATTTATTGTCATTTGATAGCAGTGAGAGTAGAGTGACAAGTGAACACACATAGAGCTGAAGGAGTTAGTTATCGAGGGAAGTGTGTTGCGGAGAGATATGGATCCACCTAAGGTACTAGCGGCATCAACATCCGGAATGAAGAAACAACGCACTAACCAACCAGTAGCACATATGCAGGAAGGAACCCTGGGAGCATCCGAGTCAAAGTCAAGTTCGATCAACTTTCCAAAGGAGTATATACCACCCAGAAAGCCGACAACGAAGTTGGTCAGGTCACAAAAGGAAGAAAAGTATGAGCACGTGGAGCCAGAAATTCCACCAGGTGTAATCATTGAAGAAGATATGTTAGGCGTAGTGGAAAATTTGAAGTTTATAGATCATGAATTATCATATGAGAAGAAGCTCTTGGAGTGAGTGTCGAAGAAATATATGAAGATAGTCATCTGCCTAGATACATTGTTTATCCTAGCTTAACCAATTTTTTTTTTGAAATTGGGTATTTTTCCGAGAGGACCTCAAATGTCCAATTTTTTTTGGCAAATTTTGCTCAAAAAGTTTCATAATTTAATATGAAGTGCGCCCCACCTTTTTATCTTTTTAAAAAAATCTACAAAAAGAGCCAAAAATTCCTTCCCTTCTTTGGCCAAGGAAAGTGATTTGATACGAATTTTTAAGTACCCGAATAGATCTGAAAATATATCTTAAAATAACCCTTGATATCAACAAGAATACAACAAACCATCCACCAAATATTGAACACAAGAAATAGTCAAAACCCTCGAGGTAGGGTAACACCGTATATTAATCCTTATGGAAGGATAACACTCCTCAAGAAATGCTTGATACATTCATAATATTCTTCACTATGCTCATTACATTGCTTATCACTTCCTTATATAATACTCTTTAAGGACATTATAGAGAAGGAACCTTCTAGAAAGCCTTCTCACATTTATTATGTTATCCATGACAAGGAAGTTATCAAAATATTATATCCTCGTATTATAATAGGTATTAATCAAAAGGAGAACTATAATGTGGGAAATAAGAATATAAGACACCGAGCTCAAGAATTTCCATCTAAAATGGAAAAGGTTGATAGCCAAAATATTGAGCAAGGTTAAAAATGTACTCTACTATTATATGAAATATTCATATGTGAACTATAATTTATTGGAGAAATTTTGAAAAGTATTACATTATATAAAGTGTGTTCATTGATAGTTTTCAATTCTTCAATTTTTCCATAAAAATTAGTGACCATGGAATGAGAGAAAATTTAAATTTGTGAAAATAAATATTTAAATAATAATATGAAAGTTGGGACAATATGAAGTAGGATCTTAGAGTTCATAAACTCTCCTAGGAGGAAAATGATAGCATGGGCACCAAAATGAAAAGGGGTACTAATCCAAAGTGGCCCATGTGGGTTGTGTACTATCGTAAGGCAAGGTAAAAATGCAAAAGTGGATGGGAGCATAGCCTTTAACTGGTAATTTTGAGAGTGAAAGGGTGGCCTTTCCCAGCCAATCAGAGTTAACAAACAAATAGAGTTCTTTTTCATTAATATGATCGATTATGAAATTGAAAGGTTCCCCTTGCTCGACAGTAGGAGGGCAAGGAAGAGGATGCGAGAAAACACTAGACATAGGAGTTGTGGTGGAAAAAAAGTGGGTCTTGCACCACTATGTTAGAAAGTCACTTTTTTAGTCACTTTCATACAAATTTCATATAAATAGATGATCATAAAACATGTAGTTAATAAATCTAATTTTAAGTGACTAAAATATTTAGGAAATCTAACAATGTTGGAAAATCTATTAAATATTTTTTCTCATTTCCAAAGTCTAGACTTTTTGAATAATTTATTCATTTCAGAGTTCAACATATAACTTACAAGAATTGAATCTATGTGAGAAAAACACCCCAAACCACAGTAAACCTGACATTTTTACTATATCTATATAGTAATATACTTAAAAAAGACAACCATAAAATTCCGTATTTTTGAGTGTGCTTAAAATTCCATTTTTAATGTCCAACGTGCGGCTGATCAATAGAGGTTTTCGTTCTGCAATTTTTTTCTTCTCGTATCATCATTCATTTCCTTCCTTCCTTTTCAAAGCACATGCTCAACTCACCTGCCTCGTGTTCCATCACTGATTGTTTTTTAAGAAGGATTTGGTTGTCGACTGTTCTCAGAAGTGGACAATTCAACGGTCCAGAGTAGTTGTTTTCCCTATTCTATGAATGCAAGTTAGAGGTAGGGGGACCTTCCAATAAATTCTTGAAAACGTTTGAGCGAAGGGAGTGTGAACTACCAGCTTACTTCGATGTACACCCTGCAATGCAGCATTCAACGCAGTATTGAATGCTGCGTGAGGGTGGGTATGCACCGTCGGATTTGAATGCTGCGTGAGGGTGGGTATGCACCGTCGGATTTGAAGCAATTCAAATCCGACGGTGCATACCTACCCTCACGCAGCATTCAATGCTGCATGG
>JASDQU010103606.1:1948-13572 GCA_032191745.1 Picea mariana
TATATATATATATATATCATTTTTTATTTACCAGAGTATTTAATAGATATGTGTCTATTGTGTGTAGATGTGGGACCAGTGCGAACTGTAGATTATGCAAGGAACAGGCGTCATCCTTGACCAGGGGTCGCACCTGTCGCCGCAGGGGGGCCAACAACAACAAGAGAGCTTCCATCTGGTGAGGCTGAGAGGGTTTTGAGATGAGTTGAGAGAAATTTTACCTCGCTCACTCGCACCACGCCAATGGCAGAGATTGAGGATCTTCCACCATTTATACAACCTCAGTGGGGCCACCACGGACGTGGGTCCAACTATTCTGGCATTTGGAAAACGCTGTTGATTATTACAATAGGGCCCACGGGCCCTGACCTTAGTTAGTCTAGACTTTTCACGGGCTGATAGCTCTACTTGTATATATTTTTTGAGGGCATAAGCGCCATGACTCGTTACTGGTCATATTTTTTGAGGTGCTTGTGTCCACCTATGTAATCTGATGATTATGATATTATATATGGATTTTTATGTCTTTTTGTGTCTTATAGATCATATTTGCCTTTAAATGTTTATGGATCATATATTTGATTTTACATGTTTATGTGTATGTCTTTTTATATGTAACTTGGTTTACTCTCCTAAGAACATGAAAATATGTAATATAATCAAAGCTTTATTCTAAGAGATGTACCCTAAGGAATTGTCAGTGTAAAGTTGGATCATGAACATGGTAGACTCTATTTAACTAAGACAGAACCAGCTAAGCATCTAAATAGACCTGGAGATGAGAGATACCAAATGACAGGGCGTCATGAAGCAACTCAATAACTTCATTGTACTCGACGACATTGTTTGTGGTGTCACCTAAACATATACCTCTTGAAGATAATAACTAGCCCTGAGGTGTAAAAATTACCCAAGCTGCGAAGGCAAGCCTCCGAGTCTGTCAGCTAGCACTGTCTGCATACCCAATGAACACCTTTGATTCACTTAACATCTGCCACAGTGACAAAATATAACATGAAAAATGACACGTCCATAATACTAAAAGGAACCAGAAAGTATTAGTACAAAGACTATACATATGTTACAAAAAGTTACCCAAGGTGACCTACCTATGAGTAATACTTCTTGAGGTAGAGCCCATTTCTAGACTTCGCCAAAGCATTTCCCTTAAAGTCAACCAGATGATAAGCACCCTTTTCTAGAACCTCTTTTATGATGAAAGGTCCGAACAACATGAGTTTAAATTTACCTGCCCCCAAGGGGTCCTTATCTTGGTCATATACTAGGACAAGGTCGCCTTCAGAGAAAATCTGAGGATGAACGGACCGATCATATTGACACTTGAACTTTTGTTTGTGAGCCTCATTGGCTAGGGCCGCATCACGACAATACTCATTGAGCCGCTCAAGGTATAATAACCGTTCTTCAAGTGGAGAAGTGTATGGAAGTAACTGTACTACCAATTTTAGGGATGAGATCTGACATTCTATAGGCAAGACTAATTCCAACCCATAAATGAGTTGAAAAGGTGAGAAACTAGTTGCATCCTTAACAGACATTCGGTAAGCCCATAATGTCGCGTATAACATCAAATGCCAATTTGACTTGGCCGAGTTTATCGTTCACTATATGATGGTCTTAAGAGATTTATTTACAGCTTCCACCTGACCATTTGCTTGGGGGTAGTAGGGTGATGAATGTTCTTGCCACAATCCAAGCTTTGATGTTAATTCGATCATCATTTGGTTCTGAAAGTGACTTCCATGGCCAGTGACAATCTCTCTCGAGACGCCAAACCTTGTGATTATCTGGTTGAACAAAAAGAGAGTTGTAGACTCTACATCATCTTTAAATGTTGGCATAGCTTCAACCCACTTCGTAAAGTAGTCTACGGCTACAATGATATAACGGTGCCCCCTTATTGAAGGAGGGTTGCATGTAGTGTAATCAATTCCCCACTTGGTGAAGGGACCAACTGTGATGACAGGAAACATGGGAGCGGGATGTGCCCTCACCTTCTGAGAGAATATTTGACACGGGTGGCACTTCTTGATAGAGTCGATACAATATTTGATTAGTTTTAGCCATAAGTAATAGGCTCGTAAAATCTTTTGGGCATTTTGCAACCCAGACAAATGATTGTCACATGTTCCAGTATGGCAATCGTTAAGCACGAGTTTCGCTTCTTCATGAGTGAGGCATCGATGAAGAACACAATCTACCCCTCAACGATAGAGAGTGTCCTCAAGAATGAGATAATTCTTGGTCTGATGACGTATACGGCGATGTTCATCATGAGAAGCAGAGGCGAGGCACTTCAAAGTATGGAGATAGACTAGAATATCTCCATACTAGGGGTCTGAAGATTCTATCAAAAACATATCTCGTCGAATAGGTGATTCTTCGGGCACAACATCACCTGACTCGACCAAAAGTTCTGAAATAAGTTCTTTGAAGACCAGTGACCTTTTCGATTTTGTCGAAATGAAATCTAAGTCAAATTCCTGGAGGACGACTATCCATCTACTGATTTTTCCACCTATTACTCATTGTGTCAACACGTATTGAAACAGATTCACAACAATAATGATGGTGGTTTTGAGAAACATAACATAATGATGGAACCTTTGAACATCATGGACTGCTACCAACACAAGTTTTTCAATATGAGAATAATTGAGTTCTAGTCCGACGAGGCCTCGGGTCAGGTAATAGATCACATATTCTGAGAGAAAATCATCTTCCTGAAATAAGACCATGCCGATGGTTTACTCTGCTGCAGCCAAGTATAATAAGAAATATTTTTTATAATTGGGTGCCGAAGCAGAGGGGAAATTGTGAGGGCATGTTTCAATGGTTTGAAGGAGTGTTGAGTGACATCGTCCCAATGAAAAGGAATGTCTTTCTTTAGTAAGTGCATAAATCCCTTCGTGATCTCGACATAGTTGGCGATGAAACGCCTCAAAAAGTTCACCTTGCCCTGTAGACTTTGAAGTTGAAGGATTGTGCGTTGGGGAGGCAACTGAACTATTGCCTCAACCTTCAGAGGATCGACCATGATCCCTGTTGTTGACACTATGAAACCTAACAAATCTTTTGATGTTACATAAAAGATGCATTTGTTTGGATTCAAGCGAATCTGGAAGTAGCGACATCTCTCAAAGATAAGTCAGAGGTGTATGGGATGATCCGTTCTCTCACGAGATAAAAATGCTAAATCATCTAAATAGGCCTTGACTATATGCTTGAGATCATGGAAAGAAAAATACATGGCCCACTGGAAGGTTTCTCTTGCATTTTTGAGACCAAAAGGCATCTTACGATAGGAAAATGTACCCCATGGACAAATGAATGCAGTTTTGTGTTGGTCTTCGGGCTTGATTTGTATCTGATTATATCTTGAAAAACCATCCATGAAAGAAAAGGCCTTGCAACTTGCAAATTCATCAATTATCTGGTTAACGAATGGTTTGGGAAAATTATCTTTTAGACAGGCCTTGTTCAAATCATGGAAGTCCATACATACGTGAATCCTGCCCTATTTCTTGTTGACCAGCACAGGAATTGACACCCATTGGGTCAAATGGATAGGATAGATAAAACTGGCTTTGAGCAGTTTCTCGACTTCAACCTTAATGGTTGCTTCTTTCTTGGGATTAACTGGATGAAGCTTCTACTGAACTGGCTTGGCATTTAGATAAGTTGTGATTTCATGTTTGACTATTTTTGGATCAATACCTGGCATTTCCTCATAAGACCAAGCAAAAATGTCATGAAATTATTTAAATAAGTTTGTGTATATTTGAATCTCTTCGGGGGAACAGTGAACTCCGAAAAAAACATTCTCCACGACGCCAGGGGTTTTGGAGATATTAATCGGTATAGTTACAGTGATAGTTGCCATATTACCCTCGGCATAAACCTCATGTGTAGCCAAGGGATTGATAGGACAAGACCTATCTCCAGTCATAGTCAAGGTGAATTCCCCTGCTTTGATTCTTCTTAACTCTGGGAGGAAGTATGATCTGTGATGGAGATCATCCCACGGTTTGTTCGGACTAGTCATTGATTCAATGATTTCTTCGTCTGAGGGCACGACTAAGTCTAACAAATTGGTACCAACGGGGGAACCTTGAGCCAAAATAGGCTCTGGGATCGGATCTAACTCTTGTGCAGGAGTCGAATCTGTGTTGGATTAATCTTTCTGGACTAAAAAGTACACTGCCTCTACTGTGGAAAAGGGCATGGACATACCGTTGTTCCCTGTCCCTTCCATCATGGCCAATGGGGAAGGAAGAATCCATGGATCGTTGAAGTAAGTCATGAGAAACAATGAAACTTGGAAAATCTCAACCTTATGGTGGTCTGATATGAACTTGACATCACCTTGAGGGGGAGTGTAATCGAAGGTACCCATCAAAGATGGGAACAACCAACCCCTATGTTGACAATGCCTGGTTGGGGATTATCAATCATTGGGACCACGGATTGCCTCAATGAAGGGTCAGGTCTAGAGAAGGACAATTGATCAGTGGTCACAATCCGACCCTCATGTGGAAACAACAAGACCCAAAAAATTGTAGCAACCACTTCTTGCATGGAATAAGTCCAAATCCTACCTAACAAGAGATTGTAGTTGAGGTATGCATTGACTACTTCTACCTCGACGCACACGGTCTTCCCTCCTAACTGCACGGGGAAAGAGGGGATGATGCCATGTGGTCAGAATGAATGACCGTCAAAAGTGGTAAGAAGATTAGGTGACAGAGACAAAATGGGTTGGCCAATGGCCTTCCAACATGCCAATGACATGACACATGTCGAGGCACCCTCATCAATCACTATGCAGAAAATGTTCTGCGTAAAAAATTTTGTGGAATAAGCCACTACTATTTGAAATGCTATGTGGCAAGGGAGACAAGGTTTTAAGTCGGTTGTATCTAGCATGATTGTACCTGGATTACAAGTATCGATGGATCCTAAAGCTGCTAACAAATCTTTCCTCTGGGAAGGGCAGCTCTAGAGGACCTCCAACGCAAACATCGCACAAGGGGTTTGAGATAAATCCTCCACCACAAAATAGTTCTAGTCAGCCCTTGCGTTTGGGTTGTGAGAAGATTTCTTGAATGTGCCTTTTGGGATGCATATCATTGTTTCACCCAAAGTCCTCTCGATCTGGAGAGGAAGAGATGGGATTTCATCTTCTTTTCCTTTATCATAGGTACTTGGCTTACTATAGTCATGTGCTCTAGTCAATATAAAAGAATCACCTTTCATCATATACACATTCGAGGATGCAGGGTTGTTCGAAGACAGATAGGGTCCTTGACTTCCGCCTTACATGCTTGTAGAGGCTTGGGTTAGGTTTTTCCCATGTTGTAATGGATTCTTTAACATAGTAGGCTGTTGATGTGTCACAAAATTTTGGGCCTCTGTAAGCCGAGGACACTGGTGGGTCGGGTGGTCTTCTGCGCACAGGTTACATGAATACCTCGCCTTCCATTTCTCAGTGTTCCCCCTACCAACATTATTAGTGGGTTTCTTATCCCCCTTACCCTTATTTCATTGGTTTTTCTTTCCATCAGGCTACTGGGTGGCCTTTGATTTTGTCGATTTCACTATGTGTACATCTGACGTTTGGGTAGGGGGAGTAGCTGAAACAGTAGTTTGGTTGGCCACTATATGTTGTATAGACAATTGTTGCATTTGTTTTGTTAGTTGTTCAGTGGGCTTGGTTTTTACTGAACCTACAATACCATCGGCATGTGGTCCAACTCTCTGTTTGGTTTTATCAAGTATGGATCGTGGTGCATCGGGAAAAAACTTGTACAATAAACTAGACTGAGAATAAATTAGCTCAAGCTGTTGAGCTCTCATGATGGCATCTTCTTTGGAAAAAACTCCTGACGTTGTGATGTCTTTGGACAGTTGTGGGACAAAATACTTAAGGAACCACTCAAGAAAGAATGCTGGTGGGACTGGTACTTTAATTAAACTCTTTCGGCATCTCCACTCTCAGATGTGGTTAGAGATATGGTCTGCTTTTGTCTGTTCAAAATTGGCCATCAATTCTGTGCCGGCGTCGTATCTCATAGGTAATTGGTAAGGTTTAGGAATGCCATTTCCAATTCACTGAAGGAAGAATATCTCGAGCAATCGAGCTCGATGTACCATTTCACGGCACTCCCTATGAGAGCACGTTGAAACAATCAAAATTGTACGAAGTCATCTTTCAATGAATTAGACGATCACCAAAGATGGAAGGTGGTCACATGATCCCCTGGATATTCATTAGGCTTGGCCTTGAACTTTGGTATGTCCGATGGAAATTTCTTCAGCCTAGGAGGCCAACGTGGATTGTGACAGATGGGGTCATTCAACAATCTTGTCAAGTTTGGAAAATGTAAATTTGTCAAGAAAGGAAGTTTTGGTTGTTGTTGATGATAACCATAGAAAAAGGGGCTTGGAGTTTGACTGACACTAGGTTTCTAGGAAAAGTTGGGTTGCTGGCCGGGGTTCTGGTAAAAAACATGGCCATGAACAGCATATGGATTATGCATGTGAGGAGACATCATCGGCTGATTCCCAAAATAGGACATAGATGGTTGGGTGTGCATTATGTTCAAAGGGATTTGGGAAGGTTTTCCCCATGCCAATCCCATGGGCACAGACATAACACCTTGTCTGGGGTTCCATTGGTTATGAAAAGAATTGCCCTAGATCGACATTCATGACGAGGGAACTGATCCTTGCCAAGAATTCCAAGGTCCTCATGTGGAAGAAATTTATGGGTTTTCCCCCTGTGCGGGAATAGTACCCTGCATAGGATTAGATTGGCCATAACTGGGGTTACACCCAGTCGGGAAAGAAACTGATGAGAAAGTGTAGTTACCAAACACACCGAACAAATAAAATGATGTTGACCCTACCGGCATATTATGAGAAGGTGGTCCTTGACTCCCTACTCCAATTGAACTATGTTGTGTGTTTGGCCTGACGGATTGCTGGTGGGTACCGTCGAGTGAAGGGGACGCAGGAGGTATATGACCTCCCCCATAAGGGAAAGCATTAAAATGATTTGAAGTGACCCCCATGGGTTCTTGCAGAGGAGTGTTAGAGATCCCAGCCCCCAGACCTAAAGTCTGCAAAGTGGAATAGGATAGTGAGGAGATGGCTCATGGAAAAGGTTAGAAGCAAATTAGCAAGAGATTGATTGGAGAATTAGTGCAAGACTGTATGGAGGACTGATGCTACAGCAGCAAGAGACAATAACAAGGTCATTACAAGTGGTTGATTTTCTTCATGCATGAGCAAGTGTGTGTGTCAGAGCTAGGAGCCATCGAAAGGAGACCTACGACATCAAGGCTCAGGTTGTAAGTTTCACTTTAAATTAATTCAATACAGTAATATGTCCCGTTCCCATAAAGATGATGTCACTTTATTACATAACTCCTTGATCATATGTATAGACTAGCTATTGAATATATTAATCTGTCTTTACTTCGATTGGTTTGTGCTGTTGTGATCTGGACGGTGCAAGAGCATTGGAGCAAAGCTTGGAACAACAGAGACCTAAGGAAAGTGTTCATAAGGTATGTCCATTATCCTTACCTCTTAGTTCATTAAATAGGCTAGATCTAGGGAAAGTGTATTATTCTGTCCTGTTTTGTTCTAGATCCAGGTGGATCTAGGGAGATCGGTTTGTGTCCGCACTTACGGATTTATCCTGAAACAAAATTGGTGACTCCGCTGGGGAATATCTCTTTTTCTTTATGGTTTTTTGAATTTTCTATGGCCATTTTCTCTATTTGCCTTTTTCTCCTGTTTTGTCAGTGTCTGAGTCCTCAGGATACCCTGAGAGACCTTCTGGGTCTACCAACCAGTTTGAATTTTGCTTGTTTTTTCAAAATTTTCATTACTTTCAAGGATTCTCACACTGTGTCCATTGACAGCCTGCGATAACCAGGGAAGTTCGCACTCTGTATATATATTCCAGTGCGAACTGTTCACACCTTGCATAAAGGTAGCCTGCGAGAACACTGTCTTCTCGCACTGTGTTCCACACTAGCCTGCGAACATATTTTTTGAAATTTTTGAATTCAAGTTTTGATTTTGCCAACGGCTCAGACCTGTTGGTTTACACCTTTTTGGCTCATTGGAACATTGACTTACATATCTTTTTCTTTAATTTGCTTGCTTGAATTGATCTAGGGTTTCTAGGTTTTTTCTTGCCTTTATAGCTTGACTTTCATTCCTTGGCTCTTTTTGGCATTTTCAGTCTCTCTGATTTCTGAAGTTGAGTGTGTCTGACTGGCTGGGAACCAGTGATTGGTTGAGAGTTGAGTGTTTGGTGTTTCTCGTTTGCTTGTTTGGTTATTGATGCTTTGATTTTCTTTTCTCATTACTTAGAGCTCTTCTTGGAAAGTGAATTGTCGGTTTTCTTTCAAGATTTGTTTTTTGCCTTTGCAAAGACAGTGAAAATCAAGTTTTTAGAGTATTGAAGTTTTGAAAAAGACATATATATAGCTCATTTATAAATGGTTGTTTGCATTGACATATGAACGGAAATTGAGCATTGCATTTGCATTGTAGTATTGAGTTTGATTCAGAAACTTTTCTCTCTCTCCCATAAATAGGATTCATGGAATAAAAAGGATTATATTCATCATTATCCTTGCATTATTTGGGTCAAAGTAATACATCACGAGTTTCACTTCTGTTACCTTTGAGTAAACAACAGCCTTTTAAAACATTACGTAATATTAAAATTCATCTAGTAACTCTTTTCTAGGGCTCTTTTACACCAACATTTAGCTAGGCTAGTGCTTTGGAGTAGGAAGAGAGACACACTCTCCAACAACTCAAAAACAAACAATAGCATCTTGCGTTAGGGAGTGTAAAATTCCATTAGCAACATATTGTCCTAGAAATCCCTTCTAACATAAGGGTCAAGCACTAGGTCGCATTGGTGTTGGCAGAGTTACTAACCCTGCTTTGTTGACATCGGTGTAGAGATTGCACGTNCGGGCTCCTTGGAGGGTATACCCATGATTATGTGTGGGAGCTTGCACCAGGGTGTAAGTCTGTTAAGCAGCTTGTCAACGTAACTTTTCCACCTTAGCCCCGCCCCTTTTCGTCTCATTGTTGCGACGTTGGATTTCATCACCAACTAGTGGCTTTGATATTATAAGGTATTGTTTGCTTGGTGATTGCTTCTAGATTTTGTTTACTAGGGTGTGTTGATTGTTTCTCGAAGTTGACCATAGGATTTTCGTTGAGGAGTTTTTACTTATTTACAATTGCTCCTCCACGACATTCACGTAGGATGCAAGGTTTGTCTCTGGAACATCCGGAAGCTTCACAACCTTTGCATACAGCAACACCTGAGGGTACCCCTGAGGACTCTCCTCGTCCGGTTGAAATTCCTCTTGTTACTCTACCACACGTGGACGTAAGTGACGTCCCAGAAGTTTTTACACCACCTCCACAAGCAGCACCCACTGATCCTCTTGCTGAATTTCGAATTACCAATACTATAGAGGAATATCACATTCGTCGTGGTGAACGACCTATTGGATGATTAAATCCTTCTGAAGGAACCGTTGTTACATCTTCTGAATCAACTGCTGGGCCTTCTCACGGTGTAGTAGGCCAAGATCCTTTTTGTTCGGGTGATTTCCGACGAGTCCTTTTTGGCACTGAGTCACCACCTATCTACGAAATCAACCCTCCTGTGTCTCCTGAACCGGAAACTGCACCAGAGACTACCACTTATTTTGTTCTCCCTCCCGAGATGGCCCATCTCACTATTACTTCGAGTGTCCAAACCGAGATTCCTGCGACTACTCTTCCCCCTATCAATACCCAATGAACTCTTGAGGTTAATCTGAATTTACCTCCTGGTTACCATGCATTGAATCCTTTGTTGAATGTCTCCCATCCAACACCTCCACAAACCCTAGCTGGTTCTCCAGGTGGTCCTCAGTTTCCTGGGCATCCTATTCCTAGTTTCATCCCGACACTCCCTCAGTTTCCTACTGGAAATCCTAATACTAGTAGCACTATCCCAACTGTTGCACCAAACTTGCACATTCCGGTTGGTGGACAGGGTGGTACGGTTCCTTTTCCTTTTCTGGGACATAACACAGTTACCACACAACCTACGGTTGGTACACAACTCCCGGGTGGAACTATACCTACGGTAGGGGGACCAACCTCCCCTTTTGGACAAAACATACCTCCTGCATTGGCCCAGTATTGGAAACAAATTTTACAAAATGTACCTCTTGCTGGGGGGCAAGCAACAGTCCCTCCTGTAGGCCAACCATATCCAGGTGTGACTAATCCTATTTGGGGTTTCGGTCAAGCTTCCCAAACTCAGGTCCCTACCCAAACTCAAGGTTACAATCCTTGGGGCTACTACCCTATCCAGCCACCACCAAACCAACCAGGAGCTTCCCTCTACGGACAGTCTGCTTATGCTGCTACTGGTCTGCCAATGGGGCTTCCACCCCAAAGCCATCAGTACCCGCAAGTTAACCGACAGTTGTCTTTTCTTGCTACCTTGGATTTGCTAGATTTGACTAGGGTTTTAAATGATCCTATTCGTCAATCTCCCCAATGGCCTGCTATTCCTGCTAAAATCCCATCGGATATTCCGAAATTCGATGGTAAGGTGGGAGAGGACCCCAACAATCATGTCATGACTTTTCATTTATGGTTTTCATCCAACTCCTTGATGGATGACTCCATTCGGCTGCGTATTTTTCAACGAACCCTTACCGGTTCGGCTGCGAAGTGGTACATTGAGTTGCCACGAGGTTTCTTTTTTGATTTCAACACCTTGGCTATGGCTTTCCTCACACATTACCAGTTACCGATCCGTTACGATACTGGGATTGAGATCTTAACTTCTTTCAAACAAACGAAAGGTACTCACATCTTAGACCATATACATGAGTGGAGAAGGCGACGACGTCTCATCAAACTTGAACTCCCTGATCAGTTACTGGCCGAATGGTTCACGAAATCTTTTGTGAATGAAATTGGTAAAGACATTGCTATGGGCGGTGTTGTTACAGAAGAGCAGGCTATAAGTCGCGCTCAGTATCTTGATCTCGTTTATTCGCAAACAGGAACACTTTACACCTTATTACCTGCTTTACCTCGTCCTGGTACTTCCAACACTTCTACTGCTCCATCTGCCTCGCATGCAGTTGATGGTGTGATTGGGACTACTCATACCCACTTACATTCCGTGTCAACTACAACCCCAAAATCCAATCCTTCTAATGTTCAAAGTGCTTCGTCTTCTGCTCCTCCCACCAGTAAAACCTCTGAAGTGAACGCTGTTCAATCTACGCCGACCGGTAAGAACAAATCCAAGAAAGGGAGAGGCAAGAATAAGGAGAGTAAAAACAATAATTCGAATGAGAAAACCAAATCCCCTCCTGTTGAAGACCGGGATAAGCACAAACCACGCTACCTTTTCCTTATCTATGGTGACGATCACTACACAAAGGATTGTCCGAGACGTGCTGAGGTTAACAAGTTCCTTCAAGGAACGCCAAAACCCTCTACGCCGGCAGTCTTGTCTCAACCCTTCCCGTCTCAACAACAGGCTT